>JARHVA010009717.1:0-140000 GCA_037957365.1 Torreya grandis
TCAAAGGTTAAGTTAGAAAAGTTGTAGATTCACTGAAGATAATTTTAAAGTCTTAAGATGATAAAAGAAGATTCTATGTCATCCTTTCTATAGAGAGTTGATGAGATTATGAACATCATTAGAGTTATTGGAGAGAGGCTTGAAAAAGATACTATAGTTCAAAATATGGATGAATTACATGGGATCCTTACTACCTATGAGATGAGAGTAAATGATGATATACAACCAAAGAAGGAAGCATTATTCAAGACATAAATGAAGCCAAAGAAGTTCTAAGGTAATAAACTAAAGGAGGATGACATATCTAATATTGACAAAGATGAACTAGTTGCTTTATTTACAAGGAAATTATAAATAGGGTTAGGAAAGCACAAGGGTAAACTAACCTTCAAAAGATTTAATTATGGAGAAGTATGACATTTTGATAAAAAGTTCCCTCATAAGAATAAGAAGAATGATGATGAAGAGCATGGCAAAGTTCATGATGATGGAAAGAGATAATTTATGTCTGATAAAATCAAGAAGGGATTTAGAAGGTTTTAAAACAAGAAGAAGTACTTCAAGGATAGGAGGAGTCTCTACACCAAATAATATTATAGCTCATTATATGAGAGTAAAGATAATAACTCAGAGTATGATCATGAATATGATGCTCCTGTTGAAGATGAAGACATTTTCATGGCTGAGGAAGGAGGTTGCTCATATCAAAATGAGTCTACTTGGAGTGATTTAGATGATGATAAAGATAAGGTGGACTATGAGACTAAATTGATGAATGCTCTTGAATAAATAAAGATTAAGAATAATATTAATGAAAAGATGAAGTCTCAAATCAAGGACTATGAAGAGAAATTCATTATGTTTGAAGCAAGAATTAATGAAAACACTAAGGAGCATAAAGATATAATCAAACATCTTAGTTGTCAATTAGAAAACCTATCTACAATATTAAAATCTAAAGACGATAAATGTTCAAGTTATGTAATTGGAAATGAGTCATTAAAAGTTGAGTTAGAGAAGACATCGAGTGATCTTGATAATATTTTGAGTTGTCAAAATCATGAAAGTGATAAAACTAGTCTTGGATATAAAGAACCAGAAAATAGAACACAAGACAAGATGAAGACGAATGTAAATCAGACCTTGAAGGTTAAAAATAAATTAAGGAATGAATATGTTTGTAGAATAAACACAAATTAGATTTGACAACCAAATGCCATGAGGTATGCAAGTTTCAATGGTTACTGTTACACATGTAATCGGTTTGGGCATAGAGCTAGAGAATGAAAGATACTTGTTAGAAATGACTTTGCATGGAAATATGATGGGGTCATCAGTCAAAAGGTGTGAACAAAGTTAAGTTCATCAACTTTCTTGATGAGGAACATTTTACAAATCATTGTCCAAATAAAGGAGAGCCTTCTTAAAAAGTAGTAGTTTGTTTCACTTGTCAAAATAGTGGACATATTGAATTTTTTTTCTAATAAAGAAAGGTAGGATTAGCTTATTTAAAAAGTTATAGTGTCCTTAAATTATCAATAAATAGGTCATATTGATATATTTTAGAAGAAAAGGCTTACATGATAGAATATGTTTAATCAGGCTACTAGAGTGCAAGAAAAAAGGCAAGTTAAGTCATAGAAACCAAAGGTGGTAAGTATGAGTCATAAAGGGTCTGTAGGTCCAATTAATCTATTTTATATGGTGGAGAATGGTATATAAATTAGAGAGTGACAAGAAATATCATTGTTTTCTCATGTTGTGAATGAAGAGACCAACTTCAAGGCAAAGACCAAGGTTCTTTTTGAGGCTAGTTTTGAGGTATGTTTAGATACTAATGAACAACCTGCTTTGTGTGAGTAAGTTTCAAGCTTGGTTCCTATGTTGTCAAGGTTTTAAGGTGATGTTCTATAATGAAAATAAACTACTTTAGTGATCAAGGTATGTCAAGATTCCATAGTTGATATAAATTTTTTATATCCTATCATAAAAGAGAAAGTGAATGATGTAGAAAAGGAACAAGTTATCAAAGTTCAGACTAAGGAAAATAAGATAAAAAAGTATTAGATATAAAAGGATTCTAGTGGTTACTAAGGAGATGTGGGCCACTCCTTGATTCACTTTGTTTTAAGAGCATTGTGGTGTATATGAGGTCTTTATCTATGATTCTTAAAGAGACTCCTTTCAATAGAGAAGTAAGTGTTGTTGTGGTGTTCTTCAAAAGGTCCTAAAAGGCAAGATATGTGTGTTTCTAGTTGGAGTTGGTGTGTTTGATGAGGTTAGAGTGATGTTATAAGGTGTTTTTGCTACGTATGTAGGATTAAAATGGGTGTTTTTAGGTGGAATAATGAGATTGATGGAATATCAAAAATAGTTTGGTACTAAAAAAGGTTTGTGAAATTCTTTGTGATGTGTTCTAGGTGGTTTTGTGTCTTGATGATCCTATTTGTGTCTTTTGGAGGTTTTTGTGTGCTCCTAGGTTTATCTTTCTTGATTACAAATCAAATCCATGGTTTAGGAATTCAAGGTTCCCAAAGGTGTGAAGGCTCAAATCTTGGTCCAGAAGTGTGTGATGGTTGTCTCTAGGTGTACAAGAATTTTTAGAGGTGGATGTTTACTAGAAGGAGGTTTGTTGACCATGTTTGCTTTTAAGATTCTAGAGTTTTAGACTATGCTATAAAAGTGGTTTGCTTTATGAATTAAGGTCTAATGTTGTTAATATGTTTAATGGGCCAAATGGGTTGTCAAATCAAGCTTCAAATATATTTAAAAGTTTGTTGTTTTCAAATTATTCAAATTTTTATCAATATAGAGGCCTAATGGGCTAGTATATTTATAAAGGAATTATGTTTCTTAGGAGGATCTAGGTGATGAAAATTGGTGTGATTAAGAGGGCATATGAGAAAGCTCTAGATATGAAGTTTTAGGTCTTAAAAATTTGTCTACTAAATTTTATGGGCTATGCAAGTTTGAGGTAGGGTTATAAGGAGTCTAGATAGTCCTAGTGTGAAGATTTGATGTTTTTGCTTAGTTTATAAAAAATATAAATGCATGAGATTTTTAAGGTGAGTTCTTAGGTTAGTTTAGACCATGTTTTTTATTTAGTGAAAGGCATGAAGTTCTATTGGTGGTCCTTGAGGTGGCTTGAGAGATAATGCTAGTAAGCCAAAGAAGTGAAATGGCTCAAATATCTTGGGGGAGTCCCTCTCAGATGTTTCTTGGTGAGTTCCATTAGTTTTTAGTTTTTTTGTGTTATTTATTCATTAATTTAAGGTCTTGGCTAAAGAGAGTGTTGGAATGTATCAAAGAGGAAGTTGTTAAGGCAAGAAGAGGTAGGTTCAAGGTAAGGGGATTTTTTATCATCTTTATACAGTGGTAATCTCTTTTTAGTGGTCTTTTTATGTCCTTAAGATTGGTTTGTGCCCACTTTTTCATTGTGTCCAAGGGGGAGAAGGTTATTATTATGAGAGTGCTTGAAGAAAGAGAAGGAAGATGAGCTATATAATGGTTGTTGATATAAATCATAAAGGGGGAGATTTTTGGAGAGTTTTAAGTGTTTTTATGGAGGTGTCTAGGTGAGTGGATGAAGTGTCTTGATAGTCTAAGTACCACTAAAAAAGTGTGTAGTGTGCTTGTCCTAGGATGCTTGAAGAAGGCTTCGTTGATCTTCAATGTTGGCATGATTAAGTATGGGTCTAAAATTTTGAGCATGTGTGATGGGTCCTATCATAGGTTAAGGATGATTGGAGAGCTTATCAAAGTACATGGTATTCATCTAGTTCTTCATTATGTTTATCTTGCCATAGTTGGTTCTGTCATAGAAAAATCTAAGTAAACATATTGATGATGTTATTTTTCACATATGTAAAAGGTTACAAGAGTAGATTGATATATGGATGGATTCCTCTATGTGAGGATATCATATGGTTCAAATTTTGGGTCATGCGATTAAGCACAATATAATTTATTAAGGGGAAAATTTGGCTTCTTAGACAGATTTACTATGTTCCCATATTGAGCCAAACTGTCACTGCACATCATGCAGATATGTATGAACAAGTATGTTTGTGAATTTATTTTAGGTATGAATAAAGTCAATAATATTCAAATGTTTACATGAAGATGTTTTCTATAGTGCCAAGAAGCTACCCTAAAAATTTGGAATCCTAAAGTGTTTTTTAGCTTGAGATATAAATCTTCAAAGTTGTGCTTGAAGACTATGATGGGCCATAGACCATCAATATAAACTATGTTAAAGTCTGAGGTTATTAGTTAGTAAATATAATAGTGCACTTTAAATCATAGATCTTGATCTAATGGTGCATTTAAAATTCAATATGTCAAAAAATGAATGTGCTAGTGACAAGTGTCACATTCATAGAGCTTGGATAGAAGATCAACAGTTCATGGGAATTTATACTATCATAAGATCAATTGTATGAGTCAAAGTCAAAGAATAAAATGTGTAGAAGGCATGTAGATCTATCAAATGGCATAATTATGGGAGCTCAGATCTTAGATCAATAGTGATCACTGCAAGATAAAGACCTAGTTAATTCATAGAGATGGATGAAGTGTATTTATTACAAATTATTAGAAAGTAGTGAGATGATGACAAGTGTTAGAAATTTAATAGTTGTTTAGCAATGATTGGAATTCAAATATTTGAATTTGTGAGGGAAGACTAGTTTATAGTTTTTATACTATAACTTTTGATCTATACAAAATATGATGTTACAGTAAATTACAAAGTTATATAAGACTACACGGTACATTTGGTAATATTCCTTTAAAGGTATAAATAATTGTATATTTAAATATATGGATTTAAAAAGTTTATTGTGTGTTATTTCATGCTCTACAAGTAACCTAAGAATGGAAATAGAAATATTCTTGATGGTATTTATATGTTTTCAGATAAGATAACTATTGAAGAGTGTTATAGATTCTATGAGGACCATTTATGTGGATTATCACTTAAGAAGGACATATATATTATGGGGCATGGGTCCATATATTTGAAAGTGTTCCTATGCTCTTAGTTTTCTTAGAGAAGTGCCAAAGAGGTGAATGGGTCTTCATAGGACCTAAAAGGTGACTTAGGCCTATTTGAAAGAGGGTTGTGCTTAAAGGTGACCCATGTTAGATGACTTAAGGGTGAAGGCATTTGTTGTGGCCAAAAAGAAAGGTTATGATAATAATAATCTTGAAGCCTCCATAAAAGGTGAATCAAAATGTGATGTTTTATATATGTGAGAGACTTGAGAGAAGAGGTGTATATGAGAGTTAAAAAAGCAAAGGAGAGTAAGGCTACCTAGTGTATAGATTGAAGAATAGAGTAGGTTGATGACTATGTGTTTGACTTGTAGGTCATATTTTTGATGTTAGAATAGTGATCTTATAGGTTTGAATATTGAGGATGAGCGAAGAGGTCTAGAGTGATCCAAAAGGATATTTTTGGATGCCTTGAGTGTGAGTGAAATAAATATGATGTCTATGTGAGCTTGGTGGTTGATTTGAGAGGTAGATCAGAGTGTGGACTATGTAGTTTTAAAATTTGAAGAGAGATGATACACATTGTATCTCTATTAGATTGGTAGGCAATCTGTGATCAATAGATGTTCATTTCATAGGTGTTAGAAGGGTGATCAACATTTACATTAGAAAGACTTGACCAATAGGTGGTCATAAGGACTTGATAATCTTAGGGGAAAGTGATCTTTGTGAAATAGATATTTCACTAAAGTTGTTTAGAAGGAATTGACCAATAGGTGGTCAGAAGGACTTGATCATCCTAGCGGTAGGTGCTCCTTATGAAATAGGTGTTTCACTAAATTTTGGTTAGAAGGACTTCACTAGTCTCATCTTTGTGATCTTCTTAGAGGAAAAGTAGTCCATGTTTTTGTAGGCTTGAGAGTGGGATTTATTCCCCAAAATGGTTTCCCATATAGATATTGTATTATGTGTGTAATCTTGCATTTTCTATTTTTTCATTGCTATAAACATCTTGAATGATTCATGAATGGTTGTATTGAATACTTAAGTGTTTGAAGGGTTTGGAAATTGAATTGGATTGTTTACCACCAATGATTCAACCCCCTCTCAGTGTTTTACACCTATAATTGTTTTATGTATTTATAATTTCATATATGTATCATGGCCATGAAACTTTTCTCTTACTTATTTCACACTCTAGTTTTAGATGCAAGGGACCTCATGCATCTCTCCTTCATCCCTAGGTGAAATGATGAACATCATGCCTTATCCCCTTGGGTAGTTTCTATGTTATTACTCAAATTTGATGTACACATGCAATGTTATATATATCTTGAAAGCCTTGTGAATGCTAGATATAACATACATCATATATTACAAACTTATTCTTAGATTATCTTACAATCTGATGTAATGTATGCACATTATTTTGGTTTATTATGTATATATCATATATTTTATGGCTAACAAACATCTTATAGATATTTTTATTTTGAGGATAGTTCTTGAACAATTTTAACAACTCCCCTAAAAATAAGGGGGCATTTATAGAGGTTTGTCTCATATATTAGGCTATCTAAATGAACTTAGAGTACAATTTTTAAAACATAGGAAAATAATACAAAAATCAAATTTATAAAAACATAATGGGAAATAATCACACAAAGAATAATTTCAATTGCACAAAAAATAGTATATTTGAAAATTAGCACCCAAAGTGGGACACTAGCACCACCAATGCTACTATCTAGATATGGCATTACTATATAGTAGCCTCAATTTTAATAAATTATAGATTAGACAAAAAATTATAGCAAGTACAACCTAGGTTAACATAGGTTCAATTTTAAATTACCAATTTTCACTCAATTTAACACATATTCATACTAGTTTGCTTAGATTTGGGGCATCATGCATGGCATGATCATTCTTATTTTAGTTTTAGATACTCAGATATATATTATTATATCTTAATCTAGAATCCATATAATTAGATATCAATCTCTTTGGAATGTGTGTGGCACATTGTTTCTCTATGTTCACTTATATACTAGTTGATTAGATGTAATAATAAACTCCATGTCATTATCTAGTTATACACACTAGACACCATGTTCTAAGTTATACACCATATTGACGACCTTACTCCATCTATAGAGATTGGAATTCTAAAGTGGCCAAAATATGTTTTACATTTTATATTTTATAAGTGGCCTAGAGCCATCTTATATAATTTTAGTTATGTCACATAGTTTTAGTTTTAGATGCATGTACTATACATGGGTAGGAAATGATGGAATCATATTCTACTTGAGTTATTGATACATTTATATGAGAGGGTTTGATTGACAATTAGTCTAATCTAAGTTATTCACAATTCATGATCCACCAAGTAGGGGTGGGTAATGATGTAGTTAAAACCATATTGAGTTCTTGATCCATCCACACATGGGGATTGATCAAGACATCAACTCAATCCAAGTTATTCACTACTTGATCACTATATACATGTACACATATAATATATCATCAAGTTTATGCATTAGTTCATGTAACTAGTGAGGTGTATTTGTTCCTTTCCTCTCTCTTATCTTTTTACTCAGTTTTGTCTTTTACTTTTGATATCTCTTAAGGATCAATCTATGCGTGTTTCATTTTTAGGACATGTAATGGAGAATGCTGCACAAATTTAAACCTATATTCATGGTATTGTAATTTTAGATAAGTCTAGTTATGCTTATTTTTACTTTACCTTAGTCATTTCACTTTTTTGTATTTCTAGAATAAGGGGGGGGGGTAAATGTAATCATCTAAAAATGAAACTTGAGTGCTAAGATTATTACTTGATGTCACCCATTCTTAAATTATTCCTAAGCCTATCTTAGGGCCTATTTAGACACTTATAAAACCTTTTTATGGGTCAGATGCATCCATAATCATCCTTAAAGTAGTCTCAAACCCTCACTTTAGCATCTTGGTCCCTAGTTTCTTAAGCTCTTCCATCTAGACACTAACACCATAATTTGGACCATAACACCAATGGTGCTAGTATCCCAGTTTGGGTGTTATTATCCCTTTCTTGCCTTTTTCCACCAATGGATATGTTTTCAAATCAAAAACCACTTAGGGTTGGCTTAGACCTCTTTTAAGACCCACACAAGCACTAAAATAATGTATATATGAATTTTAGCCCATTATTCACTAGATGGGAAAAATTGCAAATAACATAAATTAACTTAGAACAAATTGTACACAATAATGGATATTAATCCTTATTCTACCTTACTTATATATATATATATATATATATATATATACACAACATTTTCAAGCTTAGATTACTCAGATTTCTAGTCTCAATCACACTCAAATAACTCAGGCTGACATTCATGCTAGTTTTACTTGTACTTACACCAACACTTAAGTGGGGAGATTACATCAGTCTTGATCCCTCCTCAAAGTATTGGTATGTGGGAAGAATTCATCATAACAAGGTGTTGAGGATGTCTAGCCTACCCTAGTAAATCACTCTTTTCTAATTGTGCCGACCAAATGCCCTAACAACATGGGAGTATAGGGTTTACATGTAAAATTAGTCAAAATAAGTCACTAATAGGGAATAAGAACTTGTGTACATAGGAACAAGCTTGGTAGACTCAGATATAGGTGCACCCAGAAGCTCAAAATAGTTTTGAATAGAGGACAATAATGCCAAAAAAGGACACTAGCACCATTTATGTTACTATTCAATTAGGGTACTACTATCTAGGAAAGGTTTTAACACTTAGATCCTATCTACAACACTTAGATCAACTCCTATCCCAGTTTCTAGCCTTAAAATCTCCCATATTAGTTAATTTATAGCTAAGTACACATTTACATAATTTATTTATATTTTTATAAAGGTTAAACTAGGTCAATTTTATTACAAATTAGTGTCCATTTATTGTATATTTATACCCTAATTTTCTATATATAGTCCCTTTAATAACCTAGAGCTTAAAATCCATAGACCCTAAAAATTTAAATCAAGCACATACACCTATTAGTAGAGTTCCCATTTATCCTATGATAATCACATTATTCATCTTATTTGTACCAATAAAGTTTAGGAACATTTTATTTAAAAGGATTGGTGTGTGCAAAATTACCATATTAGCTTGGTTTAGCTTTCAAAAAACCAATTCATAAAAGTCTCCCAATTTGGTGAATTTACATTTATGATTCTCTTGTCATGCTTAACTACTGGGAATGGTTATGTTGTTAACGGGGTGGGTGTTATTTTACTATTGTCTAGGTGGGTTTTGGATTTGTTTGATATTGGTCATGCCATGTCCAATAACATTCTTATTCTTGGCAAATAACTTAGGCTTTTAGGTTGTTTTTAGGAATTATTCTTGAGTTTAAATATTTTGATAACACCTTTATTGATTAATGTGCATTTAATTTGGATCCCCTTTTCAATAATTTAATTAAATTACCTTATGTAAATGAGTAATAAATGATGTCCCAATTTTGAGTTAAGATTGCTCATAAATATATCCATAGGTTTAGTTTCAAGAAATGACCACAAAAAATGACTTTCCAATATGCATTGTCTTTATAAAAAAGAAGAAAAGGTTTTGCCATTATGTTGCTAGTGTTTTATAAGTCTAATTTGGTCAAGTCCTTTTTGACATTGTAGAAAAAGTGACAAACAAACTTCGTAAAAAGGTCTTCAAAAGTGAAGATTTATTCTTTGGTAAGGTGTGAAAATCATTCAAGGGTTTGGCCCCATAGAATTCTTGGAAATAATTGTAACAAGTACTCATTGTTATAAACAACTTCCACACATGCATAATATAAGTCTTTAAGTTGTTCCCTAGGATGTCCCTTACCTTTATATTTTTCAAATTTTAGAAGTTATAAATAATTAAGGAAAGGTGTTGTCATGGTCCTTAAGTCATATGGATATGAGTAAACTTCCTCAAATTTAATTTATTTTTTTATAGGAATGAGTAACATCTCAAAAGCCTTGAATTCTATCTTTCATGTTTTGAAATTCTTGGATAAAGTATGGTGATAGTTATTTCATTTGGATTGAAGAATTATAAAATTTGGCTAGTTGATCTATGATTTGATTTATGTTGGTGTGATTTTGTAAAAATTATTTAAGTGGGGGGTTGAAGTTGTTAGGAGGTTTGTTGAAAAAGCTAATGTTTTGTGGATGTGCAAAGTGGTTGGGATTGTTTAAGTTAGTGTTAAATCTAAGGTTTGTTAGATTTGGGTTAGTGTTGAAATTAAATGTCATCAGATTGGGTTTGATTGTGAAGTTAAGATTTGGGTTATGTTGGTTTGGGTTTATGTTAAGATTAATGCTTGTTGGATTAGGATTGGTGTTAGAATTAAAGTCTGTGGGATTAAAGTTAAGGTTGGATTGATTTAACAAATTAGGGTTATGTTTATTTGGATTTGTGTTATAGTTCAAATTGATTGGATTAGGATTAATTTTTAACTTAGGGTTGGATTGGTTTTTGGGTTTGTGTTATGGTTAAAGTTATTGGGATTAGGGTTTGTGTTAAAGTTTAAATTATTTGGGTCAAATTTTGTGTTCAAATTAAGGTTTTTTCGGTTAGTTTGATTTATGTTTTAGTTTTTGGGGTGAGATAATAATATGATTAACATGGGTGTTAGGGTTGAATAAATGGTTAGGATTGGGGTTAATATTGTGTATGTTAGGTGTTGTTATATTTGGATTGGATTAAATGAATCCTATAAGAAAATTAGAATGATAAAATTAATTTTACATACTTTCTAAACTACCATTTGGCTTTAGATTGGTGGACATAATTGAAGTAGTACCCAAGTTTAGATTTGATATATATTGGTTTATTGGTGAGATAGAATGATTATTCAAGCTCCTATTTTGATTTAAATTGATCATGTTATTGCTTGGTGAGCCTTGAAGACTCAAATTAGGATTGATTTATGAGCTTGAATAAATATTCAAGCTTGGATTGGATTAATCATAGATTTATAAACTTGAATGAACATGAAATTTTGGGTTGATTTTATTTGTGATTAGTAAAATATAATTCATATTCAAGTTTGGATTGATTGGATGTGAGATTGGAAAATTGGAATGAAAATTCATGCTTTGGTTAGTTAAATTTGTGATTGATGAAATTGAATGTATATTCAAGCATGGATTGGTTAGATCGATATATGAGGATGAATTGGGATTCACACTCACATTGGGATTATTAGGATTTGGATTAATAAAAGGATTATTTACTTTATGGTATTGGATATTCATAATCTATTGGTTGACATGGTGTGTGTGGGTTTCCATAGAAAACTCATGCCTTACTTAGGAGGATTCTTCATGAAGATTGGTTTTCCATTTGTCTTGGGAGATGTGAGGATTTAGATTTAGGAATATTAAAAATAATTAATCCCATATAAATAACCCTAAAAAATGGATTGTTCAAGAATGGAGGGCAAAGACTCTTTACTTGCAATCAAGTATTGTAATTTTTGTACATCAAAGTAATGTGAGAATTTAGCTCATAAGCTTAAAGCTTGAAGTAAAACTTAATTTTAATTGGTCATGATGTATTATTCAATGGAGGTGGGAGGTAAAATATATTTGGGGATACCCTCCTTATTGTTCCTCATGTTCATTGATTTCATGTATTTCTACATGATGGTTTTAGATACCAAATTGAAAAGGGTCTTTGAAAAAAGGCACAACCCTTGCATTAGGATTTTTGAGCATGACCATGTGCCTTGTTATGGGTGACATATTTAAGGGAATGAATTTACTAAAAAATAAAGTATATAAGACAAAAAAGTACTAAAATGATTGAAAAATATGATTGGCAACTAAATGCTTTTGAGTTTTAGATTTGAAAATTTGGTTTTAAAGTTTTGGTAGTTTTAAGACTATAAATAATTTTGTTTTCACTCAAGTATTATTCAACATGTGGTAGAGCTTAAATAAATAACAAACAAATACTACTCTAAACAATCATGCAATTACATAAAAAGGTGAGAATCTAGGCTTTGGGTCTTGAAATTTTTTTGGGCCTTCTATTGTCACTTGTTTATAGTTTTAGCTATGGCCTAATATTTTAAGGCACTAACCAGGGAAGATCCTACCATTTCCATGGCCACTAAGTCTTATTTCAAGGGTGTGTGGAAGGTAACTTCTCAGCACTAACCACTAATCAATGCACCAAAGTTTAATGAAAAATAGGCTTACCTAGGATTAAGGTTTTCACAAGTTCATCTAGGGGAGTTCTTGATATACCTTTGGGTATGATGAGGCCCAATTCATGGAATAAGTTGATTAAGAAGACACACACTATTGGGCTTAGTGCCAATGTACCCAACATAGACATAAGGGTATCATTAAGTTTATGTTAAAAAATCTCACTTTGAGGCAAATGTTAAAACCTTGAGTATTGGATCATGGAATCTCCTCACATTATGGTGTGATTAAAAAACACAATTATTTCAAACTTTGAAACAACTAACACTTGATTTACATACCCCATCAGTACACAAGCTTTGGCCTACCATATGGTGGTGAAATCCATGGTTGATACGTCCCATAGAAATATAAAAATAAAAAGATCAGTATTTGTTTTTGATTTTTAAGTATCATCACCAATGTGATTCCAATATAAGAGAATATGCACAAGTACCATCTTGGGCTACAAAACTCACTAGTATTATTTTTGAATCTCAAGTATCATCATTAATGTGATGTGTTGAGAGAAGAGAATACAAAACACAAGTGAAACACATATAAAATGTTAGAAAAAGGAAAACAATTATCTCTGATAAACCAAGTGTTAGCTAATTACTAAGAAAACAAAAAAAAACTAAACTGTTAGAAATAAAAAACAAAATTTTGGTTTTGTTTAGATTTTTTACCATTTTTTTTGACTTGTATCTTGAAAATAAATGTTAGAGAGTTTGTGTTTGGTGAAGAGTCAAGGAAAATTAAATTATTTTTATAAAAACCAAAAAATATTGACAAAAATAAGTCTTTAGAATGAATTTCATAGATACACAGTCAAATAGAAACACAAAATTATCAAATACTCAGAGATGAAAAACTAACAAAATATAGAAAATAGAAATAAAATGAATTAAAAATTATTGAATAATTTTGTTGTTATATTTACCTATTTCACTGATATCTTCTATTTTGATTTTTAATCATTTGATTTCACTGATATTTTGAACAATTTCAATGTTAATAAAAAATAGAAAAATAACATAGAATAATTTTGCTATTAAATAACATAATTTCATAATTATGCTCTTTGATTTCATAGTTTTATAAAACACATAACAAATTGGATGATTTCACTATTAGGGTTTGATTTAATTTTTGTGTTTAAATATTTATTAATTAATCTCTACAATTTCACTCTCAGGTTCATCGATTTCCTAGTTTGCCAAAAAGAGAAATTTTAGAAAATAGAAGTGACAAAATAGATTAGAAATAGAACAAAAAGATGTTGAAAGTGAAAAAACTATTACAAGGCCTCTTAAACACAAAAAAAAAATTGTGATTCACTACTAGAATTTCACTGTTGATGTTTAAAAATTCATGGTTATGTTGTCTATACATATAATGAGATTGAAACCTTTATAAAATAACCTGCAGCTACAAATAGAAACTTCCAAAATCAAGTTTAAATGCAAGTTCACAAGAAAAATTACAAATAATTGAATTGAGCTTCTAAATTCACCTATGATGATCATGATATGCAAAATATGAGAGAAAGTTCCATCGGGTGTGCCAAAATGTATGAAGAAATATAGATTCAACTAAGCTAAGGAAATAAGTGCTCTTGATCATAATATAAACTCAAACAATCTCAAGATAGACCAACACCAAAATGTCAAAACTAAAATAGTAAAAGAATTAATTACAACCACATGCAAAGTTTGTCACCTTCTCATTGTGTGAATAATGATATATTTTCTCTTTGTGTTGAATGTGGATGCTCAATCCTTTTTCCAATGAAAATGGGAAATGGTAAGCATTTTGATAAGCAAATAAAATTTTTATGGATTTGATTTTCTTATGATTCACTTTAAAATTTGTAATCACTTCATTAGCTTGAAGGTGGATAAATGAGAGTGATGGTTTGCATGTCTATTTATAAGGTTTTGAAAGGCAGATAGGATGATTGAGGATTATTTGAATATTTATAATTTTTCAAATAATCAATGGTGGATAATGAGTCCTCATTCATGAGGATGATGACCAATTCAATTGGATAAGAGGAAAATGAAACTAGTTAGCTAAGTCATCAATAATGGGTCAATCTATTTGACAAGTTAAGGGGTGACTCACAATGTAGTTGAGGAAGTTAAGGGATTGGTTGGATAAGTCAAAATGTGAGGGAGATAAAGGTGGAGGATGTTTAGGTGAGGTGGAAAATATGGATTTATTAATTAAGTTTAGATTCAAAATGTGCATAATTTATTAATTAGGAACTATTCAATTATTTAAATTTAGAGGGAGATGATATGAATTTGAATTTGAATTTAAGGAAGAAGAAGAGTTAAAATGTCAAAGTGCACTTTGACATTAATTAAAATTTAGGTGTATATAATAGGCATTGAAATCAATATTTGAGATGAAATATTTTTAATTCCATGGTAGATGTAGAAATAGTAGTTTCAAGAAACAAAGGTTAGAGGACATAATTTATGTTTCCACTATATGTAGGTTGATTGATTGGTATGGAATTATTGGTATTACCTTATA
Source organism: Torreya grandis (assembly GCA_037957365.1). Classification (NCBI taxonomy): domain Eukaryota; kingdom Viridiplantae; phylum Streptophyta; class Pinopsida; order Cupressales; family Taxaceae; genus Torreya; species Torreya grandis. The sequence goes on from JARHVA010009717.1 coordinate 14,771, forward strand.
AAGACTCACCATCATTAGGTGAAGTAGCCTTCATTTTATCATGTTTACTTATTTCATCTCTGGTAACATACAAAAATGTATCCATTAAACACTTTTAATTATTGATATTAGTAATCAATGCCTCTTTATCGTCATTTTGAAATGAGTTTTTAAATTAAAATTTTTCATTACTTCACAAATAAAAAATTTAGAATTTGTAACAAAGTACAATAATTAGGAAAATATAAAAATCATAAAACCCTAATTGACTTAGGGTTTGGATTTCAAACATTAGGTTAACCAAATGTTTAACCCTGAAATGTGTGTTTTCTAGGTTGAGGTAACATAAATAATATTAAAGGGGTATATATAAATGAATAAGCACAAGGGTGATAACCATATATATAACAAGCCAATTAGATGTTAAACTCAAATATAACATATGCCAAATTCATTAAACTAAGATATGATAAAAATAAGTACACCAATGTTAGATATAAAAATGCCAAATAAATAAAGTACTTAGTTGGTTTTGATGCTAACATTGTTCTAGATCTGGAATAAGAAGAAGTAGATTAGAAGAAAGTTTTAGAATATTCACTAAATTTTGGATTAAGTACTTCTAGAGACATAGGCACTAGCATTAGCCTTGTATGGTTACATCTACACTACTATCTAAACTTGACACAAGTTTCATATATAGAATAAATATTAGAAAAGGATTTGACCACTTGGATTTTTCTAGGTTTGCCTTCAGCTTTGCTCTGGTGCATTCAGATCTATGTCATGGACTTTTTCTCCTCATGTATTCATAAGAACCTAGTTTTCCATCTTCATTGTGACCTTGGGAAAAAATGGATTCGTGGGCACATGGTGTTAGATGAACCCAAATACCCCTATGTTAGTGACAATTGTCTACATAGCCAATACTTTAAACAAGGCCTCAGATTGATATGTTTCTCTCATATGTGTTGGCTTGTGTGTGAATCATGTAATATGTGTTAAGAAAATAAAACAATGACCTAACTTGTAACTTGGTAAATATAGCTCTTGGGATATTCCTTTAGTACTTCAAACCTATAGATGTGTTATCCCTATGATTGATATGAAAATAGGATCAAATTGCCTTGATATAATGCTTTTGATAAGTTACCTTAGTTTTTTTTGGTATTTTATAAGTGTGGAATGAATGAGGGTTCATCTTGTATTTATATCAATCCCTTTAAATAAGTGACTTGCATTAAATCACTTAGGCTGACAATTAGGATACATTTCATTTACAAATTAGATGATTTTATAGAGTTGGACACATACATCAGGTCAAAACACTAGCATCAATGAATGTGTATGTCCTAAACATTAGTGTCTAGGGAGAAAGAAAGTAGGTATAAATGTAGAAGTTGTAGAGGTAGAAGATAAAAGGTTTACATATTTTGGGCAAGATAGATGACCTAGGTCATCAACTTAAGACTAGTTAGACTAAGTGATAGGACAAGGGGCATAAGATAGAGTAGATGCAAGACTTAAAAAAGTGAGAAAGGTCAAAAATTGAGAGGAACAACCAAGGTTTGAGTTTTCTAAGTGTACAAGACTAAGGTATGATATAACTCATAAATAGTGTTTACAGAAGGAGAAATGAAGCAATTATAGAGGTATGTGTTACTCTTGCTACTCAAAATCACTTATTAACACTTTTATACTTGAATTTTTATGATATAATACTAGGATATCAAAATAATGATGGTACAGGTATGATTTTCCAAAATAAAATTGTTATTTCTTCATTTCTGGTAGATTTAGTTATGGGTTATAAAAAAGTATTATGTTTTTTGGTTGTAAGTCTTTAATTTTTTTTCTTAGTAAAAAAACCCTTGGTAAAAAACAAAAAAAATCATGGCTTGTAAGGAATAAACTTATACCTTTTCTTTCATATAATTATGTGTTAGGAATCCTTGCTACCCCTTCTTTTTTACTTTGTTAGTATATTAGTTTCTATAAATGCATATGCTTTGTAAGTCATTCTATGAGCATTTTGTTTTATCCCACATTCATGGGAAGTAGTAGTTGCTTAGATTAGACTTAGTATATAAGTAAGTGTTCAGGCCAATGAAGGCATCCATGAATTTATTATGTTAATCTTGCTGAAAGGAGGGTTTCCCCTCAAAGTGGCATGTGATCAATATAATCCCTTTAGTATTTTTGCTAATTATGTAAATCTATTATTTCATGCATTTTAATTAAATAAATATATTATTTCATACATTTTCATTAATTTGGTGTAGGATGATGCTCTCATCTAGTATCAGAGTGATTTCTAGGGCCAATTTTTTTGTCTTTGAAGTGTTTTTTTATTCTGTTGCATAATTCAATTAAGTATTTTTCTATATCACAATAATCTATTTCAGATCAAGGTAAATACCTATCCACATAAATATGAGAAGTGCTTGGAAGTAATCCCTAAAATGTATTATGAGGAGTACAATAGGAACCCTAAAGTAGCTGGTCCATTGAGAAGACCTATAAGCAAAAAGGGCAATGACCCCATCCTGATTGACTAGTTCTCACCTATGAGGAAAACCAAGAGCTATCATTTAGGGGTAAATCCATGGCCAATTTTTTTTAGAGAGTGGTACTTGATTAGATGGCATTAATGTCTAGAGAGATAGATTTAAAACCTTAGGTAGCCATGGAAACTTAGGGTCCATTTCTATCAATTTCAAAATATTACTAATAGAGTATCAAAAAACATGCCATATCAGATCTTTGCATATTACCAGTAGAGTATCAATTGACTTGCCATACCAATTTTAGCATATTACTAGTAAAGCATTAGAAAAGTTCCATATCAAATCGACATATATAACTAGTAGAGTATTAGAAGACTTGTCATATTAGTTTCAAAATATTTCTAGTAGACTATAAAAAAACATTTTTACCATATCTCTCCATTTGTAGCCCCATTGATCCTCAAAATTTATCTAGATACCTCAAATTCCATTCTCCACATTTTCTTCCTAGAGGTCCCATATCCTAATTCCACTCCTATGTCTTGTAAATCTGAAATTTTCTTTTCTTTTTTATGTTTTTCCACAGTGTTCATGTTCCTTTTCTACTCCTTTGTCCCTCTTTGATAAATTTTTTTAGTTTTTTCATTTTCACTTCTAAAATGGCCCTCACCTTCAATCATACTCCCAATATGCAAAAAATTATTAAAAGTACCTTTACCCCTTTTGATTTTGTCCAAATTAAAAAAAATTCTTACTAAACATGTCTTATCTCTAGTTTTCCTATCCATTGAAAAACAAAACTCTTATTTTGGCCATGGTAGTAACCTAAATAGGAGAAAAAATATGGAGGATGAAATTTCTACCCTTAAGACCCAAATAAAAAATCTTGATAAAAAATCTTGGCCTCAATCTTCAACATATAGCCTTAAACAATAGACAACATCTAGAGTCCTCTTTAGATACTGGGTTTTCTTCTTCAAATAATTTTCATGGGATGAAGCTTGATTTTTATGAATTCAATGGTATAGATCTGACTAGATAGATCTATCGAGTAGAACAATATTTTAGTATGTATAATAATTTTGATGCCAACAAAGTCCCACTTGCATCCTTTTACTTGGAATATGAAGCCCTTCAATGGTATCATTGGTATATCAGGGCTCATGATGAGCCAATATGGACTAATTTTTACATCCTCATTTTACAAATTTTTACCTTAGTGCTTTTGATGACTTCACTAGAGCACTCACTAAACTTTTCCAAATAAGAACCATGAGATAATATCAAACAAAACTTGAAAAATTGGCCAATCACACAAAGGGATTATTTGATGAATTCTTTAGGAGTTATTTTGTTAATAAACTATAGGATACACTTTGATCTAAGGTCAATATGCTCTAGCCCAACATGATAAGGTTGGCTAAGTTGGCAGAGGACAAGATCATAACTCAATAGTGATTCAAATCCAATTTTTCTCCATTCAAAAATATAACTCCACAATAATCTCAAACAATGTCAGCCCCCAAAACCACTCTTATCAAGCATTTGACTGAAGTAGAGATGTGAGAATGTAGAGAAAAAGGAATCTATTATAATTGTGATGATAAATTCACTTAGGGACATTGATGTGTTGAGAAAAATATCTACCTACTAAATGTGGACTCTCCACTTAAAACTAAAGTTTGGGAAGATGCTCAGGATATAATAGATGATCCAAAATAAGTGTAGTAGATTATGGAACCTACTTCTTAATAAGACCAACAAAAGATCTCTCTCCATGCCTTAGTATGATTCACCACCCCAAAAATCATGAAGATCCCTCTCATAATACTCATTGAATCTGGTAGCACTCATAAATTCATTGACCCTTAAATCATCAAACACATTGATTGTATTAACCATCTTTGCTCTAACTTTAGAGTCATGATTGCTAATGGGGGCACATCACTTTGTAAAGGGATGTGTTGTAATGTGCATATCTCTATTGGAGATTATAACTTGTTCTTTAATATGTTTTCCTTACCCTTAGATGGATGTGATGTTGTTTTGGGAGCCCAACAATTATGCATACTTAGACTTATATTATGGGATTTTGATGAACTTTGGATGCATGTTTTAGACAATGGTAACAAATACACATTGAAAGGTTTACATGTGATGTCTCTCATCATCATAAGTTCACATTCAATAGAAGATATTCTTAAAAATAATTCACATGGAATCATTACCTAGCTCTATTCCATTCAAATGTAACCATCAACGGTCTCCACTACTCCTTCTAACCTACAAACTATTCTACATAGGTATGCATGTGTATTTACCAAACTAGTTGGATTGCCACCTTCATGGCTAGAGGACCAATGTATTCAACTCCTTATTATAAGCATTCTTCCCAACATTATGCCGTATCACTACCCATTTTAGTAAAAAACCAAGATTGAGATGTTCATTCGAGACTTACTGAAGCAAGAAATTATTCACCCCAGTACCAACCCATATTCTTTCCCATTTATCCTTGTCCAAAAAAAAGATGGGTCATGGCAACTCTGCATTAACTTTAAAAAACTTAATCACATCACAATCAAGGATAAGTTCTTGATCCTTGTTATTTATGAGATTCATGGAACTCATTTTTTAATCTAAATTGGATCTCTACTATGGATATCACCAGATCTAGCTTCATGAGGACGATATCCCTAAGATAGATTTTCAAACACATGATGGCCACTATGAGATTTTGGTCATGTCCTTTGGCCTTACTAATGCTCCTTCAACATTATAGGCATTGATGAATAAAATATTTTGTCCTTACCTAAAAAAATTCATTCTGGTCTTCTTTGATGATATCCTCATATTTAGTAAAACATGGTATGGACATCTCCAACATCTAGAGCTCACACTGCAACCTCTCTCTGATCATCATCTTTGTGTAAAATAGTCCAAATGTGATTTTTTATAGATGAAGTGGAGTATCTCAGACATATTATTTTATCCTAAGGGGTTTAGGTGGATCCCAAAAAAATAGTTGTCATGACAAATTACCCTCATCCTCAAACAATCAAGAGCCTCCATGGTTTTTGGGGCTAACTAGATACTATCACAAGTTTGTCAAGGATTACAAGAATATTACATCTCCATTAATAGCTATGTTGAAAAAGGATGGTTTTACATGGACACAAGTTATTGAGTGTGAATTTCAAGAATTGAAATAAGCTATGTATACTAAACCTATTTTAGCTATGCAATATTTTCCCAAGACCTTCAGTATCAAGAGTGATGCTTATGGTAATGGACTTGGTGATGTTCTCCTTCAAGAAGGACACCCCATTGATTTCACTAGAAAATTCCTTTCTGGTAATAATTTAGTACTATCTATTTATGAGAAAGAAATGATGGCCATTTTACATACAGTATAAAAGTGGTAGCCATACCTATTAGGGATTCATTTTTGCATCAAAACTGATCACCAAAGTCTGAAATATTTCTTGGAACAATGGATATTTTCCCCATCACAACAAAAATAGGTTAGAAAACTCATGGGTTATGATTATGAAATCACTTACAAGAAGGGTAAGGATAATATTATGGTTGATGGTCTATCTTGCATATTTATGGACCAAGATTCCCTTTTAGCTATTTCCATGCCTTCTCTAAATTGGTTGGATGTTGTATAGTAGGGTTATGTCAATGAATACAAGGGTCATTTGGTGCTTCCCTAGAGCACAAATATTCAATGGGCTATATTCGATGAACTCCATGCTTCTCCATCTATATGGTACTCAAGGTTTCTCAAATATTATAAGTGGGCATGATGCATCTTCTTTTGGAAGATAATGAAAAAGGCAATTAAATAGATGTTGTCTGAATGTGATACCTACCAATGCAACAAGGGTGGAATAACACTCATTCTTGGGTTGCTTGAACCCTTTCCAAACTCTAGTAGGATTTAGATAGATATTTCTATGGATTTCATTGAGGGGCTCCCTTAAATTTTGAGGGAAAATAATGATATTGGTTGTGCTTGATTTCCTCTTTAAATATAGTCAATTTTATGCCCTCAACCATACCTATACTACCTCCAGAGTCTCATAAATTTTATTGGACAACATTTTCCATCTTCATGGCTCTCCTTTCATTATCTCAGATCATGATGCAACCTTCACCAACCATTTTTGGATAGAACTATTTCAATGCACCAACACCCAACTAAAGATGAGTTTTCAGTATCATCCACAAACAAATGTCCAAACTAAAATTTTCAACAAATGCTTGTAAACTTTCCTTTGTTGATTCACCTTAGAAAAACATCAGTGGGAAAAGTAGTTCCCTCTCATCGAATAATGGTAAAGTACCTCCCACCACACTTCAACTAAAATAACTCCATATGAAGTAGTATATGGTTAAACACCACTAGTGCTCCTTCCATACACCCTTAGTAGTTCACCAATTCAAGTAGTTGACATGATTATTTGAACCTAGGATTAGATCCTTAACACCCTATGGAATAATCTTCATATGACATAAAATAGAATAAAATAATAGGATGATCAACACCATTTTGAGTTCACTTTTCAAGTATGTGATATGGTTTTTCTTTGCCTACAAAAATACAAGCAATCCTCCCTAAAACTCAAAGGGCATCATAAGCTGGCTCCCAAGTTTTATGGGCCATATAAGATTCTCTATAATATTAGGTCGGCTATTTATAAGTTGGAGAACCCACCTTCTTCCCAAGTTCACATAGTGTATACACATAATATTTTTAGCTTTTATCAAATACTAACATTTTACATCTTGCAGGAATCCATCACAACTCAATCTCTTTAAGTGCATGACTTAAGGGGTACACCAAGAAAGGGGTGGTTAAACCTCTAGTACTTCACAAGATTATTATCTTTTATTGCCACATTATTCACTATCCATTCAGCTCCTAAAAATCTTTTCCTAAGCTATTTCTCCTCCCTTGCACATTCCTCTAGTCTTTTCCTCTTTTTATCCTTATTCTCCTTGATTTACACCTTTTTTACTTGTTCAATACACTAGGTTGACCTACTGTATTCTAGGGTCACTTTAGCTCTTTGGACTTGTTTGTCTTTCGACTGACCTAGTACATACTTTAGGCATTAGCCTGAGAATGTACTAAGTTGACCTGGTCAACTAGCACAACCAACATGTCCAAATGATTTTTGGGTGAGACACTCCTATATATATATAAGGTCATTTTGGTCATTATTAAGAATATGCAATAAAGAGTTATTATTCTCTCATGCTTCTTCACAATCTACTCTTCTACCATTCTACTTGAGGAGTCTTAACTTAGGTTTCTTATTTAGAGATCTAGTCTTGTAAATAGGTCTTGGATGCTTTGGCCTAACAAAGTGATCCTTATGAACCATAAAAACCTCTTTTAAATCCCCATTGGCCATGGGAGATTGAATCGTTATGGGTTCACATTCAAGTAAGTATATTATAACTTTGTTATCCTCTCTTTTAGTAGATAGAAATAACATACGTATTAGATCAAATAATATTACTCTTCATATTATATGTATTAGGGTGTTACTCATATTTTGTTTATTTGAAGTTACATATACACATTTTATTACTTTACATCTAACCCCACATTGTACCATAAGCTTTGGTATACACTAGATTAATTTCCTTTTCTTGTTCTTAGAATAGTTTACTTTCTTGTTTATTACATAAGTGACATTAAATCATAGGACTCTTTTAGGGTTGTTTTACAATTGTGTTATATTATAGGCTTTAGAACCCTTCCTATCATGCTATGTTGTGACAAATGATACAAGTGATCCCCTAGTCGGGTCTAATAGATCCCCATATTGGTCATGCTCTTGCTTAACAAGTGTATCCCCAATAAAACGTGTAGGTGTGATCTATCTTATCTGATCCAAGGTTAATTTATTGTGCATCATGAAATTCTAATTGCATACATTCTAGTGAGCCTGATGTGAATCAAATCCTTGTTATATTTATTCACTTTTATTTTATTTATTTTGTTACTTTGTCATCATTTCTATCATATATTTTGACTTACTAGTTTGATTCTCTCAACCCAATTTTATTTTTCTTGGTGTATAGGAATAGGCAATTGGATCAAATAGCTCAAACCAATATAGGTTTTCTATTTTCTATCATACCTACTTAGGCAAACCTGGGGCAATTAGATGATTCATTCTTGAGATCGCTTATCAAATTCACTCTATCAATTCCCTTATTAAGAAAGGTACAACCTTAGAATGGACAAATCCATGTCAAAAAACATTTGATAATATATAGAAGATTCATTACTTCATACACCTACACTTCATCCTCCTTCTAATGATAAGCCTTTAAACCTTTAATTCTTTATACCTCTTCCAAAAATATTTTAGTTGGGGCAATGCTTGCCCAATAGGCTGATATAGGCAAGGAGTATGCCATCTACTATATTATCTAAGGCCTCATCGATTATGAAACACGTTATACTAAAATTTATCATGATTACCTTGCTATCTATTTTGCCATTAAAAACCTTCATCACTACATGCTTTACCAAACCACCTATATTATCATTCATTCTAACCCACTTCATAATTTCTTATCCAAATCATTTCTTCTGAGAGATAGAATTAGCAAGTGGGTGGTTTTTCTAATGGAATTCAATCTTTGAATTATCACACAAAAAGTTGTCAAAGGGTAAGTCATAGCTGACCAACTTGCTACAGCTCCTATCCAACCACTTCTTCCCTTTAAGATAACCTTCTAGATGATAATATCCTTTATATTGAAGGTATTAATAAAGTAATATCTCTTAAAGATTATTTTTATAGCTTTACTACTAATCTTGAAGCTAATCAGCCAGATGAATCTTTTCCTCCCTCTAATACTACTAAAACATGGTAGTTATCAAGGATCTTCCTAAAATTAATGTTGACCTACATGAGGATACTTGAACCCTCCACTTTAATGGCACTAAATGACTTCAAAGAGCTGGGGAAAATAACATTCTCACCAGTCCTCTCAGCAAGATCATTCCTTTAGATTTTTGTTTTACATTTGATGTCACCAATAACATGGCCGAGTATGAAGCTCTTATCTTAGGTGTGAGAGCTATTCTTGATTTAGACATACAATACCTTCATGATTTGGGTAACTCTTAACTCATTTTTCATTAAGTTAGTGGTGTTGATCAATGCAAAGGTGAAAACCTTATTGTCTATCATTAAATTATAATCAATCTTACCAAGGATTTTGTCTCTTTTACAATTGAGCATATTCCTAGAGAACAAAATTCCATTGTTGATTCTCTTGACCCTTCAATATCTCTTTTTCATCCACATGAAGTTTTTTCTAATCCTTATTTTATCATACAAATAATCAAATCCCTATCATCTACTCACTCTCTTCATTTGATTATTTGCCATATTGATGTTATCACCATCTGAAAATATCCTTGGTATCAAGATATCATCTAATTCTTAAAACATCAAACTTATCCTCCTAACTTGGATTCTCGTGAAAAGACACATCTTCAAAAACAAGATTTCAAGTACATATTTAGACATAACATCCTTTATTATCACAACATTGAAGGTACCTTGCTCCATTGTGTCATGCAAGATGAGGTCCCTCCACTACTTGAACAAGCACATAGGGGCATTTGTAGTGGTCATTATAGTAGACATGTTATAGCTCACAAATGCTTATGTATGGGTTACTATTGGCCTACTCTAGAAAATGATGCTATTGAATATGATAAAAAGTGTAATCCTTAACAGTTTCACAATGATCTCATTCATTCACCACTAGCTAAAATTTAAATGATTAAATATCTTTGGCCATTTTCCACATGGGGATTCAATCTCATTGGTAAAATTTCTCATTCCCAAGATGGGCACATCTTTATTATCACCGCTACTGAGTACTTTACCAAGTGGGTTAAATCCATGCCCTTTGTTAATGTTACCAGTCCTACCATTTCCAAGTTTGTTCTTAACTAAATCATTTACCATTTTGGTTTTCCTCACACTATCATTTTTGACAATGGTATTAATTTCAAAAATAAACATGTTAAACAACTTTTCACCAAATTTAAGATTAATCATAAATTTTCCTCTCCTTATCATCCATAATGTAATGATCAAGTTGAGGACACTAACAAGATTATCAATAAAATCCTTCAATAGACAATTCATGAAACCTGCATGGATTGACATATTCATCTTTTTCCCACACTTTAGGCCTATCAGACTAGCATTTGTACTGCCACTAGGGAAACTCTATTTTCTCTTGTCTAGCATTCTGAGTTAGTTCTTCCTCTCAAAGTTGAACTTCCTTTTCTTCACATATCTCTTCATGGTATCATTATTGATGAAGATTTGCATGAATCTCTCCTTCATGCTCTTGATCTACTTGATGAACATTTCCTTTCTACCTTACAACACAATCACCAATATAAGGATCACATTGCCTAAAAATGTAAAAAACATGTCAAAATATACACATTTAATGTTCATGATCTTGTCCTTAAACTAGAATACACTCATAAAAAAGTAGGAAAGTATGCCAAAAAATGGTGGGGCCCATAATTAGTTAAATATATTCTTGGTCCAAGTACCTATCACCTTCAAAATAATGAAGGCCATGTTTTTAAAGAACCCACCAATGCTCAATTCCTAAAAAAATACTTCACCTAATCATTTCCTTCTTATTATGGATTATATCTATATCTATCTAATACTTTTTGTAGCTTACTTAAGCATTGGTCTCTCCCTCTGTAGTATCTCCCTCTTATTTAGAAACCTTTAGTCCTCCCTTTTTGGCCTTTTAGTTTCTTGATGTACCATAATCTTCCTTATTTTCTCTCATATTTTATCTTATTTTTCATTACTTATGTTTGCTAATTTTGATTTATTACCCCTTGGGTTATTATTTTGTGAGTTACTTCGTAAGACCACAGATAGGACCTGACTTCCCTCACAAAACCACCATATTTTACTTATTTTCTTTTTCCTTTTGTTACTCTCCAATGCTATTTTTGCACCGTCATGGGTCTTTATTTTATGAGTTGCTTTGTAAGACCATGGATAAGACCTGACCCTCCTCATAAAATTACCATTCTCTTCTTTTCATGATCCTTGTTCTTAAACTTTAGTTTTTGCTTCTATTGCTAGATGTAATTTATAAACAATATATGCTATCATGTTTTCCTCCATTTCCCTCTCTCTTATAATAAGGAATCACACCTTTGATATCATTATATCCCTTATTTTATAGCCCTTTATCACCTTTTTTTCAATTTGAAGTAATTCAAATTATTTTGTGTGTCATTTTCTCATGATTTCCCCTTTCTCTCATCTCCACATTAGATAAAATAAGTTTGAAGTCAAGATAGCACTTTTATTTCACCTAGATTTATGAGAATCTTAGACCCCATTCTCTTTGAAGTTTCTCTCTCTTAGCAACCATTTCCTAAAGTTTTCAAATGAAAGTCATATTTAACACCCATGTTTGATTTTCCAAATCCATATGGAGGAGGAATAGAAAAATACATCAAGAATGTTAAAATCCAAATCATTTAAAATAAAATGTAATGATCTATAAAAGGCAACATACAAATCTCAAAAGTCAAATCACACCATAAGACATGATTAAAAGCACATATTCTATCTCCAATTGAAGCTCAAACTCCATAGTTAGCTTCAAATAGAGCCAAAGTCCTTTAGGGTGTGGTAGGCAAGTATATTGGAATAGTATAATTAAAAAATAACCTATGGTGCTACTTACTTTCTCATGCAAGTACCTAATCTTCACAGTAGACCAAAGGCTCTGTAAGGGGTCCTAAATAATTTGGAACACATTTTGGGGAGGTAGGTCCATTTTACTTTTCATGCATATAGACTTCATGGGATGATCTATATACTCTATATGTTGAACTAAGACTTATGTCTCTAAGAGAAGTTCTTTAGAGATCTTAAGGTTGAAAGTCCTCTTGTTTTGACAAACCTAATTTGAGTGTCTTGACTTCAATAAAGAGTTCTCTATGCCTTGGTTTGTACTTAATTCTCCCCTCCACCCATTTCATTATCCCTCCTTGATAGACAAATTATGATTCTAAATCTATTTTACCTCTTCCTTAAATTCCTTCTTCATTTCTTAAAAACATGATACCACTACTTTGTTTCAATTTTATCTATCTTTAGATGCAAAACAACATGTTTGAGAAAATTTGGATCATATTCTTCACTTCATTTTACATTTACTAAACTTACTTTACTTTCCCTTTCTCATTTATCATGATTTTGTTGTCCTACTATTATGAACACCTGAGTTCGTACCCTTTTTCCATTTTTGAGTGAGATGTGGTTTGTTACTACTCACTCATCAATGTTGTTTTCCCTTTTACACATCCCCTTTTTCCATTGTTGAGTGAGAAGTGGATTGTTACTGCTCACTCATCAATGTTGTTTTACCATTTTGTTTTTCTTTTTACCATTGATTTGTCTTGCTTATCATTCCTTTTGAAAATATGTATCCTTGGTTTGAATTGGTGAGTTTGCTTTTTTCTTACTCAGGGTTTATTTGTTTATGTTTTTTGGTCTTTAGTAGCTTTATATTTTTGGTTACCTAATCTAATCTTTTTTGACTTGGTAATTTGGTCTAACATAGTACTTGCCATCCAACTTGCCAAATTCCCGAGTATGTCCCATCTACATAGCACCGATTATATTAGATTTTATTACCTTTTCTTTTTGCTCTTTAGTTTGTATTTCTAAGTTTGTTGAAAGCAGTCTGTACACCCTACATAATCAAAACTACAAACATAGATGAAAACCATCCCATGATAAAAGGTAAGTCAAGGTACACATCACATTTAATTTTTAGTTATTTAATTTTTAGATTAGTTTCCCTTCTAGTCATTTACTTTTAGTTATTTTATGTTTTTTAAAATACTATAACTTTTTTTAGCATCAATGTTGTGTGTGTCCTTATTTTGTTTTTTGAAGCACCATCCCTTGTTACACCTTAGTGACACATGATGAGCTTCGAGTGGGGCATATGTATACACATAATATTTTTAATTTTTATCAAATATTGATGCTTTACATCTTGTAGGAACCTATCATGACTCAATCTCTCTGAGTACATGCCTTAAGGGGTGTACTAAGAAAGGGGTGGGTAGACCTTTGGTGCTTCATAGGATTATTGTTCCTTATTTCCACATTATTCCCAATCCATTTAGATCCTAAAAACCTTTCATTAAGCTATTTATTCTCCCTTACACATCCCTCTAGTCTTTACACCTTTTTTACCTATTCAATACACTATGTCAAGCTAGTCGACCTAGTGTATTTTGGGGTCACTTTATCTCTTTTAACTTGTTTGTCTTCCATTTGACCTAGCATAGAGTTTAGGCATTATCCTAAGAATGTACTAGGTCAACCTAGTTTACCTAGCATAGCTAACATGCTCGAATGATATTTGGGTGAGATACTCCTATATATACAAGGTTATTTTGGTCATTATTAAGAATATGAAATAAAGAGTTATTATTCACTCGTGCTTCTTCACAATATGTTCTTCCACCATTATACTTGAGGAGTCTTAGCTTAGGTTTCTTATTTGGAGAATATAGTCTTGTGGATAGGTCTTGGATGTTTTGGCCTAACAAAGTGATTCTTACGAACTACAACAACCTCTTGCAAAGCCTCATTGGCCAAGGGAGAGATTGAATCCTGATGGGTTCACATTTAGGTAAATATATTCTAACTTTGTTCTCCTCTCTTTTAGTAGATAGAATTATCATAAGTGTTGGCTTAAATAATATTACTCTTCATATTCTATGTATTAGGGTGTTACTCATACTTACTTTATTTGAACTTACCTATGCATATTTGATTACTTTGCATATAACCCCTCACTTTGTGCCACAAGCTTTGGTGTGCACTAGATTAGTTTACTTTTATTATTATTAGAGTAGTTTAATTTCTTATTTATTACATAAGTAGACATTAAATCATAGGACTCTTTTAGGGTTATTGTGTGATTGTGTTAGATTATAGGCTTTGGAACCCTTCCTAGCATGACGTGTTGTGAAAAATGATATAAGTTATCCCCTAATTGGGTCTAGTAGATCCCCATATTGGTCATGCTCCCAATTAACAAGTATATCTCTAATTAGGAGTGTAGGTGTGCTCTATCTTATTTGATCTAGGATTAATCCATTGTGCATCATGCAATTTTGATGGCATACACATAGTATTTCATGTCTCTTGTTCGAAGAAAGTTATTAACACAAACATCAGAGTGTAAACTATTTTACTAGGAATTAATAATGAATAATCCATCCTTTTTGAGTTAGAGGTAATCCTAGATAGATGCACATGCCAACTTCACTCCCTCTCCATCACAGAGGTATTAATTCAATGGTATAGAATGTAACTAAAGGATTCAACATGGGAACCACTCTTTCAAATTCAACACCAATTCCCACATCTGAATCTTTGAGGACAAAGTTTTTGCTAAGAGGGAGGGGATGTTAGGAACCCGTGATACCCCTTCTTTTTACTTTGTTAGTATATTAGTTATTATGGATGCATATTATTTTTAAATCATCATGTGAGCATTTTGTTTTATCCCACATTCATGGGAAGTAGTAGTTGATTAAATTATACTTAGTATATAAGTGTTGAGGCCAATGAAGGCATCCACAAATTTATAGTATTGAGCATGATCAAAGGAGGTTACCCCCTCAAAGTGGCTTGTGATCAATATAATACCTTTGGTGTTTCTAATTATTATATAAATCTATTATTTCATGCATTTTCATCAAATAAATCTATTATTTCATGCATTTTCATTAAATGAATCTAATATTTAATGCATTTTCATTAATTTGTTGTAGGAGGATCCTCTCATTATGAAAACTAGGAAAAGTACATCATGAAGTGGTTATTCAATGTCATAATGTTTATAGAGAATAAACTTATTTATTTATTTCATAAATGAACCCTTGATTTATTTCATAAATGAACCCTTGATTTATCATGCCTTATTTTATTTCAAATGTTATAAGAAATCCATAAATTTGAAACCTTATGGCCTACATTTTACATATCCCTTGAAACCCACCTACATTTTACATATCCATAGAAATCCATAAGAATGATAAGAGTAGTCATTACATTTGTGATTTCACCATTTTAAAAATCATTATAGGTCCCAATGCTATCAAGAGACATAAATACTAAAACATAGAGAAACTCATATATTCTTCCCATTTATTTTCAAAACCCTTTGTTTATTATGACTTATTTTGTCTTAGATGTTATAATAAACCCATACTTAGAAACCATATTTTTTGTATATTACATATCACTTAAAACCCTCACTACACTTCATGAATTCCCATCAAAATATTAAGGGTTTCACAATTCAATCCATTAAGAGAAAAATCCATGAGAAAGTGAGAGTTTTATCATGACCCCATTTTAGGTTGAACTATTTTCTGTTATAACACTATTTAATTGATTAGACTATTAATGTTGTTTATCATGTTTATTTGATTTTTGGTTGATAGCTTATGTATAACTAATATATTTTTCGATTTGATACTTTAATTAGAAAATTTTCAAGGTAATATTATGATGTGATGCAGACATTATTTTCTATACAGGGTCATTCTCACATTAATGATTTTATTTTATTCATTTCAAAATCATATATATGTTTCTAGTTTAGTTGTTTGGTTACTTATTATATTTATTAAATGTATTTCATCTAAATACTGATGATGCACATTTTTGGTGATCATAGGGACATGTTGTTAATGAGCTATGTTAGATGTAAGACTTTGTAGTAGTGAGTAATAAAGAGTAATAAATGATTTATTTGAGTGAAACTATCTGAGCCTATGACATTCTTATCATTGATCATGTTATTCTATTTGATTATTCTATTTAACTATTTTGCTTATTTGACAGTGATCTAGTATTTTGTCTTGATTAGTGGTCATATTGTTATTCTCATGTAGGAACTTGTTTTCAATTTAATCTTTTAGGTTTGTATGGTTAAGTGATTACTTTTATGGTTCTGACTATTTTGTCTTGTGTTATTGGACTAATAAAAATATAAAAAAGAGGGGACCATGGATTTTATACCTTGACTAGGTCAATAGGTGATCAAACATTATAATGAGTGATCTTTATGGACTTTGTTAAGGTTATCATTGATTATGATTTTAGGATTGACCCAAGTCTCGAGACTAGGTCATCGAGTAACTTATAAGATATTATATTTTTGGTCATTTTGGGTTTTAATTGCTATAGAGCTTGCCTTTTTGAAAGCCCAAAGGTTACTTTATTGAAATTTTAGATGAGGACATGGAGTATTAAATAGTTCATTATGAGGCTATAGTTTAGTTTTGAAAATTGAATATCTAGGTGAAAAGGATGGCCATGTGTTGGCCCATGTTTTTGGTATGTTATGGTAGGAATATAGAGGAAAATATTGGTTTTAAGAGAAACCTCTAGAGTTTTGAAAGGGTCTTGAATGGTGTAAGAAGAAGAACGAGTCTTCTCTCCTTGTGTCCATCATTTTGATTTTATACATTTTGGTTATGTTTTTCAAGTAAGTGGTTTGTAATTATTTATATTCATAAAATATCCTGAAAATATTTTGGTCTTGGTTTTGAATTCTAGTTTTAGATTTGGGTTATTTTATCTTTTAATGAGAATAAAATCCTATGAGTTTAATATTTTTATGATTTGGATTGGATTTATTTTGTTACCATCTTCAAATATATATGTATTGGTTATGGCATAAGTTGTTTTGATTTATAATCCATGGTAATAAACCTATAGTGTGGGCATGAATGTTGTGTTAGGTTAAGGATTTATTTTCCCTTTCATTTTTTGAAAATATGTTTTTGACTGGGTGTATATAATTTTGGGTTATATTTTATCCCTTTTAGAAGTGATATTTCTTACTAAATTTTTACATTCATACCTTATGCAATTTTGAATATGTTGTTATGGCTATTTAAGAGACTGGTGTCTAAGTTTTCATTATATTCATTTGGGGAGTGATAATGTGGTATTAAGTTTTTGGTAAAATTTATGGTAAGATGATTATGATTATGCTTGTTGTAAGTTTTAATTTTTGTATTGAGATATTTTTGGTAATTGTATGAATGTATTTTCATGTGAATTTTCATAAATATTTGATTGCTTTTGTGACATGAATGAGGGTTTGGGTTTTCAAGTTTTGATTTGAAGCTTATTTGGCTACATAGTAGAAATTATGCTTTAAATTTAATAGACAATTTGTTTGATTTGTTATGGAGATAGGGATTTAAACATGCTTGGTTATGTGGTGTATTTTGATAAGACCTGCATATCTTCTATTTGTCTTTAGAGGGTAAATTTGGTGTTAAATAATTTTTTTTTACTATTATGCCAAAATTGGCTATTGTTTATAAATCATTGTTATATTAATGTTCATGAATCAATCAAAGTTTGGTTGATTCATGAAGTTTAATCAAAATGATGTCCATATGAAGGACAAGTGTATGATATTTACTTGTAAATATGTTTCTCAAAAAATATTTTTTGTAGTCTTCCTTGGTTTCTTGTTTTGGTTTGTTCTTTTTAAGATCTGAGGCTCAAAATCATTTACTTCTTATTACTCTTCATAATATCCATGATGTTAAGATATAAATCTAGCTAATGGATGGGTTGGTATAGGGCCACCAATGGGGGGCTCATTTGGACTAGAAGGATGGTGTTTTATTTGATCACATGGTGAAGAAGAATGACATGTGTCTTGGACTTCTTCAAGATTTGCATTCTATTGTGATCAATTGAAAAAAAACACTTGTCAAAAATTGATATGTATTCATTGGTTTTGATACATTTACTTGTTTTGAATCTTAATTGAAATAATGTAATTGATTGTGTGAGTTATCATTTTTAGTATAATTGAGTTACATTGTCTATATGAAGGATTAACTTATTTTTCTTGGTGTTAAGCTACTTTATAACTTAATTACTAATTGTATATCCGATAGAGATATATTCTTTTGATTTACAATGATTATAATATATAAAGGTGTAATGTTATTACTCAAAGTTATTGTTGAAATTAATTATTGATATTAAACTCTTTTGGTGCAACAAATCTATAGTGTTAGCACGATGTTCTTTTTAAATGCTAAATAACCCTATTAAATTTTGGATTTTCCCACTTGTGATGTTAAAAAAGTATAATGAATTTTTAATGTTTATTTCTATAATATCATTGTTCCTTATAAAAATGTAAGGAGACATAGATTTCATTAGACACTCATTAATCATGTAGACACCGCAAACGTGTCTGCACCTTGGTTCTCCCCCTTGTCCGTCTCGAACCCGTATCCTAACACTTGGCCTTGGTCCCCTTCCATCCACTTGATTAAAATAACTTAATATTTTAATTGGCCCCCTTTTCCACCTCACCCTTGCCACCTTGGATCCTCCCTTGAATCCCTCCACCTACCCCTTAGCATTTATTGTCCAAAATCCCCCCATTATATTCCTCCCGCGTCCATTTTAGCATGCTCATAACCGTTCTTCCCAAAATCCCCCACCCGGCGGCGTGCAAGAATGGGCAGAGGCTATTTTTAGTCTCTGTCTCCATTCTGACTCTGCCGACGTCGGCGACCCTGCGGCCGACGTCGGCGAGACTGCCGACGTCGGCAGCCTTCAAGACCCCGTCCTGTATCCGTTGCAACCCCTGGACTCTTGAGCTCGCAAACAACTCCTCTCGGCGCTTTGGCTCTTATTTCTCCTCTGTCTTAACCTCGTGCAACAGCAGCAACAGGTGAAGCAGGCCTTGGATCTGTGTTTTCTCCTTGCAGCAACTCTTCAGTGGCTCCAGCAACATCTCCATCTTCTTCTTTCAGCAGGCTAAAGGTAAGTTAGTTCTGGTTTTATTTTATTTTCTTTGGTTTAATCCTCTATTTTCTGTTGTCCTCTGTGTCTCTCCCTTTGTCCCTTCCCCTGAGAGGCTACAAAGCCTTCTCAGGCCCCTTCCTCTGTGTATCCTTCTCTTCTCCTTCCTCTTTGTCCCTTCCTTCCCCTGTATCTCTGCCTGAGACCAATCCCCAGACCACAGACCAAGACCCAGACCCATCCATCAGTGTCCAACCCGTCCACGGATAGACCACAGACCAAGACTCAGACCAGACCCTGCTCAACCCCAACCGACACCGGTCACTTCCCCAACCGACGTCGGCAGGATAGCCGACGACGGCAGGTCAGATAACCGACGCCGGCAACATTACCGACCTCGGCGACTGTCTTCAGCCTACTCCTTCATTCAGGTAATCATTTTGTTTTCTTCTTTCATTTTTAATCTTTTTATCATTTCTGTATTCTGTCATTCTGTCTTTTATCAGTCACTTATTTTATCAAAATAGTGGGTTGACCTCCCTTAAGGAAGTTTTTACACTTCCGGGGACAAGCTTTCGCTTGGCAACCCACTGTCTATCTGTCTAACATCCCCTTGTCCAAGTTTCCTTTTTTCTTGCAGGTGTCATTCCTCCACAGCCAAAGAGGAGTGCTCCCAATCGTCTGGATTTACGGTGCACAATCTTTAGTCCAGGTACTTCCAAGCCTCGTCCATTATTTCTTTAGTTTCTTCTTTCTCTTAGATCTGAAAAGTGAAATTTTGAGTGGAAACATTCTGGCACGCCTGGTGGGACCCTAGGTTCCTCCTGGGTTCCTTTTCTCTTCTATTCATTTAGGTGCATTTAGGCTCCTTCTCTCTTGTCTCTTTCTTCTTTTCTCAATGGCACCATAAGCAAGAACTAAAACGAATCCTCCTTTTCTTTCTTGCACATGCTAGACTAGTCTAAACGTCATATTCTTGACCCTTTCTCAAAACATTGTCTTCATAACAATATCACATTTCGACTTTGGGCATTAAAACACTTTGCATTCATCTCTGCTTGTGCTTGCATCTTCGTAGTCCACATCTAGTAACTTAAATGCATATTGAATAAATCTAGACACTTGATGTTACACTACCGACTCACATGCACTAAACAAACATATAACTTACCTGAGACAAGGCCCGACTGGGATTTCATCCTCCAGCGGATACCTTACCCGTCTCGGTG
Source organism: Torreya grandis (assembly GCA_037957365.1). Classification (NCBI taxonomy): domain Eukaryota; kingdom Viridiplantae; phylum Streptophyta; class Pinopsida; order Cupressales; family Taxaceae; genus Torreya; species Torreya grandis. The sequence goes on from JARHVA010009717.1 coordinate 35,417, forward strand.
ACCCTACTTGGATTTCATCACCAAGGGGGAAACTCACTCCGTTCTCTGGCGGAGGATAAACTCTAGGCGAGGTATATCTTGGCTAAGCGAGACCAGCTAACCACTGGAATCGTGAAGTGAGGGGAGCTTGCTCCTTAGCACCAAGCCACGTACCAGACCCTAACACAGATCTTTGAGCACCTAAAACAACACCCGAAACCATCTTTAGACTGCCTTCTTCTAGGACCCATTTTTCAGCCAATCTCCCCAAACATTCATCTAAGGCATAAGCCACAGCTTCTGAGGTTAATTCCTAGGATTTATTGCTTAGGCTTGTCTGTCTCTCTCTGTTTTCTCTTCTCATCTATCTGTTTGAGTAAGTGAGGACGCTTTCTTCATTGTTTTCCAAGAATCTTTTGGTTCTCTGGAAAACACAGTCACCGACATCGGTTCTGCCACCGACGTCGGCTTCCCTCTGTTACCGGCATCGGTTATCTGACCGACGTCGGCCATCTTTCCTACCGACATCGGTTTTTAAACCGACGTCGGTCTCTGTCACTGTCTTTTTTTCAAAAACAGCAGCTTAAACCTGTCCATCTTCTGTCAAAGACACCATCCCAGTTTTCTAAAACTAAACAGCACAGTTTCTGAAACCTGAACCTTCCTTGCCTTGCATGGTTTTGACTCGTAGCCAAGCCAAAGCTCTTGTCAACCACGCTAGCTGTCAACCACTTCCGTCAACCCCATCCGTGACTAGGCCTAGAATGGAGTTCAACTCGGAGACCGAAAGAACTCCTACCCGTCCAACCCCGCCTTTGACTCCTATTGTCCAGGAAGGGGACCAAGATTTCGAGCGATTCTTGGACCTCAATGTCAAGGCTTTGCAACATTATCTCATGCATAGTCAAACACGAGACTCCTTGGGCAATCCAATCTATGGAATGCCAACCTCTCTGGCCGCGACTACGGTTGTATCGACAACACCCGTAGTTCAACCTTTAGACACTCGACCCGTCGCTTCGACCACCGACCAGACTCAGACTTTGACCAATCCTATAGGTGTGGCCTCCCCTTCTATCATTGGGCCCACTTCCATCGGGGTTCCGGCCCCTTGTCAACCTCAACCCGCTCAATCGTTATCCACTCCTTTCCAAAACCTTATCGTTTCTATCCCGCTTGCCCTGGCCCCTATCAACACCAGGGTGGCTTCCTACCCCTTGGCCCCTATTACCACTATCCCACCTCTCGTGGCAACATCGGGCTTACCTATGCCTTCCACTCAACCACCTCTAGCCTCTTCCTCTACGACTAGTTATCTCTATGTTGCCCCTTCACAAGGACAACCGACTACGTCGTATGCATCCCCTAACCTCTTCCAAGTGCCCTACAACTTAGGGGGCGTGCCACCCGTCAATCCGTCGGCAGACATCATTAAAATGCTGATGGACAAGATGACCCATCTTGAGACTTCTATTTCCAGCTCGCGCAACGCTCTCTCATATGAGCAAATCTGCAATGAGCCCATCCATCCTTCTATCCCAATCAGACCATACCCTAGCCAATGGGAGCTTCCGAAGTTTTCTCGCTTCCAAAGCAAGGAAGATCCCCAGCAACACTTGCGGGCATTCAAACATGCCTGCTACCTCATTGGCCATGACGATGCGTTACTCCTACGCACGTTCCCTATGTCTCTCTCAGGCGCTGCACTTGACTGGTACAGTTCCCTTCCTAGCCATTCTGTCTTCTCATTCACGCAATTGGCCCAACTTTTCCTCGATCATTTTTCCATTAACATCACTAAGAAGGTCTCCATCACGGACCTCTATTCTATCAGACAATTCGAGGACGAGTCCATAGCCGACTTTGTAGCTCGATGGAGAGGCCTTATCAACCAACTCTCCTTCTCTTTACCCCAGGCCAAGCTTATCGAACTCTTCTCCCAAGCTTGCGCCAGACATATCTCATCCACCCTGAGGGTTCAAACCTTCCGCACTTTTGACGAAGCCTTCACGATGGCTCGCAAACTTGAGTTGCGTGCCATCGAGGAGAATAAAGTCAAGTTGCGGAGCAAGAATCCCAGCTCTAAAACCAATGACTCTTCTTCAGCCAAGCCATCGTCATCCAATTCTAAACCCAAGGCTTCAGCTAACGCTGTAGTCGTTAGGCCTTCATCTTCCTCGCCCTCATCTAATCAGCCTGAGCCATCAACATCTCAGAGCGCCACTCGCCAGTTCCAGCAAAGATACATGCAACGACGCTATACTCCTATCGGAGAATCATACACGTCTGTGCTGGAAAAGCTTGTTAAGCAAGGGGTCCTCAATCTCCCTCAGGCTCATCCTCCTCCACAATTCGATCCCTCTCACGCCATCCCCGCGTGGTATAGGGAGCATGACTTCTGCAGCTTCCACCGTGTTAAGGGACATGACACGGAGAACTGCAAAACATTTAAAAACATAATCCAAGATATGCTTGAAAAGGGGGACCTCATCTTAGACAATCCAAATGCGCCCCCTAATCAGGCTATTGACATCTTCAAGCAACCTTTTCCAAATCATCCGCCTACTCAAAACAACGTCCAAACCATAACCCAAGATCCTCATGACCATGACATTCACACGATTAACACTATCTTACCTCTTATCTCTGATCAATCTCTTTCACAGGCAGAAGAGTTTTCTCCTATTCATCTATCACAAGATGAAGAACCCTCTTCTCCTGTTAGTCCTCCATCTATTTCTCCTACATTGGGGGACGCCATGACCACACCTATACCATTAGCCGTACCTTCATCCAATGACCATACCTTGCCTACTCCTCAAGCACAAGCGGAAGGCATAATCATCCCTGCCTCTTGCCATCTGGAGGAGCCACCCTCTCCTATTTCTTCTCCACCAAGAGAAGAACCAGTCTCTTTACCCATTTCAACCGAGGAAGACCCAGTCACGGTTTCCTCTTGCCCTTTGCCTGAGATTGTTACATCTCACTCACCTTCGTCCACATCCAAACCCAAACCCACATCCAACCTTGCCTCACATAATAGTGGCCCTCGACCCAAACTAACGAAAGCTACTAGACCACATCGGAGAATTTCTCCCCCACCTTCATCATTGCCTTCAATCTTAGGCCCGCATCCATCCACTTTAATAGGAGTACTGCCTACTCCCATCCTTCACAGAGGCACGTCGCCTCCATTACTCCCTCAACCCATCAAACATATATCTCCCTCAAACCATCGACCAACGCTTCTTATGCCTATTAAACCAACATCATCAACCCTCACTGCAATAAAACATCTAGACCCATTAGCAGGTTCTTATACCTTACTTTTACAGCACCTATTGCAGTCATCTCGCCTCGACCTCCCGCCTCTCAGACAATATCAATCTCTCGGACCTAAACCACCTTGGTTCGATGACACTCTCATTTGTGCGTATCATCGCACGCTCGGGCACGACACGGAGCATTATCATGCCCTCAAGGTTGCCATTCGCCAATGTCTGGCGAATGACACCTCTCTTCTCGACCACGTCATCAACAAACCTTCAACACCGCCCCATTCATCAACTCTCGGATCAAGGCCATCTTGGTTCGACAACTCTAAATTTTGCAACTATCATCATACTCCGGGACATGACACTGAGCATTGTTGTGCTCTCAAAGCTGTCATTCGTCAACAACGGAGAAATCCGTTCCTTCTCACCAAGGACCCTCTTAACCACCTCTTCGACAAAACATCAACCCCGACCCGTGCCTCTCCAACCTCATCGCCTAAATCGAGATCTCCACGGCAGACTATGGTCTCTTTACCGCCTTTGACCCCATTATTTAACATTAACACAGTCCATTTAATCACCAAGCCTCAGTCAATCTTGACTAATCTATCCAACATTCTCCCTAAGCGACTGGGGGGATCCAAACCTTCAACAAACTTTGACCAAACATTTTACCACACTTCAACCAATCCTCGACCAATCAACAACCAAATATCATTCAACCAATCTTCAACCAAGTCTCGACCAATCAACAACCATATCAGTCAACTTCTCATCCACCATCAACATCTGACCAATCTGGAAAGAGCCAAATGGGGCAAGTCCGCTCCTAATTGACTCAGACCTTAACTCACTAGCATGGCCCAGGGACTTATCAGACCTTGAGCCCCCCTTTCTGTCTTGCATCTTCGACCTTTCTTCTGCTAGTCGAGTACTCATCTACTTGACACGTAACTTGAGCTCGTCCCTTGAGCAATCTTCGTCCCCTTAATCCTCATCCCTTTCAACCCTATTCCCCTTTAACAAGTCCTCTACAACCCTTTTAGGATGCAGTGATGCTTTGTCCTAATAAAAAGGGGCGTCCTTGAGCTTCTACAGTCTTGTCCGTGACTCTCACTCCTATCAATAAATCCAAATCAAGATGTCAAAACATATCCATGGTCACTAAATCAAGTCAAGTCAAATCAAAAAGACAGACTGATCCCTCGAAGGACAGCTATACTATCATTGCTGTATTACTAGACTGATCCCTTGAAGGACAGCTAGGCCAACTTTTCAAACATTATTAAGCAAAAATATAGACCACTCCCTCGAAGGATGGCTATGACTACTCTGGCAATAAACAGCACTTTTCTTAGAAGCTTCCCGCATTGATCAGCTTCGCAACATGACCATTACATCAAGTGACATCTCTATGCAGGCTTCCCGCATCGATCAGCCTGACACACAAAAAAAAAAAAAAAAAAAATGAGTCACGGACATTGGCTTGTAGTTGTCTCAGGGTCTCCTATAAAAGGGGCAAGGTTATTCCTGCTCTTACACTGGGTTACCCTATCCTCCTCCTATCACCGGCTCAAGGGACTTCGAGCTCACTTTAATGTCAAAAGTGATTCGATTACCGTTCTAACTCAACACTGGTCAACGACGTAATGCATGAACGGGGCTTTGGTTCTAATCACCCCTATCTATGCTTCCTTTCTGGTCCTTGTCAATGAAAGAGCAATTTGCCTTTCACCTTTTCTCTACACTTTGGTCACGCTTTGGCCACGTCTCTTGTCGACTCATCCTTAAACCAAGCCAACTTCAACACTTTTTCACTCCATCATCGACATTTTCAACATGACATCAGGCATCATCCTTGTCCATTTCGCATAGTTCCCATGGACACCAATACACATGGAAACTATCGACCAGACCCAATTTATGTTAAGCATAAACCAATACTTGCTGAAGCATAAATAGGCCTTTTATTCATTTTTAGCATACATCCATCGTGACTATGGAAACTTGCTAGAGATGAAAGACTCTCGACCACTTCTACAGAATACACCATCTGTAGCATCCTTTTATCCTCATCTTAGCCTCATCATTTCGACACATGACCAATCTCATCATTGACCATTTTGACCCTCTTTGTCCGAACTACATTGGTCTGAGGCCCTATGACCAGGGCTATGTAGGCAGCACTCAGATAACACATCTTCTGAGGTTAGCTCGACCACCCCCATTTGTTCGTCTCTTTGATGGACAAACCTTCTCTTTTGCGACCTTGACCTTGACCACGACCAGTCTATCGACAACTTTGACCACATCCAATCTCATCATCGACCAATCTTTTCAATTAGTCTAAACTACATTGGTCTGAGGCCCTATGACCAGGGCTATGTAGGCAGCACTTAGATAACACATCTTCTGAGGTTAGCTCGACCACCCCCATTTGTTCGTCTCTTTGATGGACAAACCTTCTCTTTTGCGACCTTGACCTTGACCACGACCAGTCTATCGACAACTTTGACCACATCCAATCTCATCATCGACCAATCTTTTTAATTAGTCCGAACTACATTGGTCTGAGGCCCTACGACCAGGGCTATGTAGGCAGCACTCAGATAACACATCCTCTGAGGTTAGCTCGACCACCCCCGTTTGTTCGTCTCTTTGATGGACAAACCTTCTCTTTTGCGACCTTGACCTTGACCACAACCAGTCTATCGACAACTTTGACCACATCCAATCTCATCATCGACCAATCTTTTCAATTAGTCCGAACTACATTGGTCTGAGGCCCTACGACCAGGGCTATGTAGGCAGCACTCAGATAACACATCCTCTGAGGTTAGCTCGACCACCCCCGTTTGTTCGTCTCTTTGATGGACAAACTTTCCCTTCGACTTTCGACCACTTCCAAGACAATGTTGCCTTGGTTGTTTTTTCGTGTATGCTACCTCACGACTGGTTAGCAAAATTGTCTGCAGACCCTTATTTTTGACCCATTCGCAAGTATAGGATCGCGAGCCAGTTGATCCCTACTACTTGTGGCTTTTTCGTGTTTCTGGGAGCACTTCCTGAGCCTGGGATACCTAGAACACGACGACTATTTGGAGCTTCAGCTTAGATTGAGTGACCCAATCAACAGACGACTAAATGCTGGGGCCCAGTTACTTCAATTTTGGCACTCCTCGACCCTTGACATGCGATAATTTGACCCGACCATCCCGTGACGTGGTATACGCGCAATCACGACTTTTGCAGCATTTTCACTCACTCTCTTCTATCCATTTCTCTGTCAAATCGACACTCGATCTTCGTTTCCCTTCTCTCAACTCTCGCTTTGAGGGGGGAACACCTCACCCTTTTCCTGGGGCAACCAACTCTTGTTTTTGTCTTGCAGTTCGTCAAGAACAACCAACAAGACAAAAAGGGGCAAATGTAGACACCGCAAACGTGTCTGCACCTTGGTTCTCCCCCTTGTCCGTCTCGAACCCGTATCCTAACACTTGGCCTTGGTCCCCTTCCATCCACTTGATTAAAATAACTTAATATTTTAATTGGCCCCCTTTTCCACCTCACCCTTGCCACCTTGGATCCTCCCTTGGATCCCTCCACCTACCCCTTAGCATTTATTGTCCAAAATCCCCCCATTATATTCCTCCCGCGTCCATTTTAGCATGCTCATAACCGTTCTTCCCACAATCCCCCACCCGGCGGCGTGCAAGAATGGGCAGAGGCTATTTTTAGTCTCTGTCTCCATTCTGACTCTGCCGACATCGGCGACCCTGCGGCCGACGTCGGCGAGACTGCCGACGTCGGCAGCCTTCAAGACCCCGTCCTGTATCCGTTGCAACCCCTAGACTCTTGAGCTCGCAAACAACTCCTCTCGGCGCTTTGGCTCTTATTTCTCCTCTGTCTTAACCTCGTGTAGCAGCAACAGGTGAAGCAGGCCTTGGATCTGTGTTTTCTCCTTGCAGCAACTCTTTAGTGGCTCCAGCAACATCTCCATCTTCTTCTTTCAGCAGGCTAAAGGTAAGTTAGTTCTGGTTTTATTTTATTTTCTTTGGTTTAATCCTCTGTTTTCTATTGTCCTCTGTGTCTCTCCCTTTGTCCCTTCCCCTGAGAGGCTGCAAAGCCTTCTCAGGCCCCTTCCTCTGTGTATCCTTCTCTTCTCCTTCCTCTTTGTCCCTTCCTTCCCCTGTATCTCTGCCTGAGACCAATCCCCAGACCACAGACCAAGACCCAGACCCATCCATCAGTGTCCAACCCGTCCACGGATAGACCACAGACCAAGACTCAGACCAGACCTTGCTCAACCCCAACCGACGCCGGTCACTTCCCCAACCGACGTCGGTAGGATAGCCGACGACGGCAGGTCAGATAACCGACGCCGGCAACATTACCGACCTCGGTGACTGTCTTCAGCCTACTCCTTCATTCAGGTAATCATTTTGTTTTCTTCTTTCATTTTTAATCTTTTTATCATTTCTGTATTCTGTCATTCTGTCTTTTATCAGTCACTTATTTTATCAAAACAGTGGGTTGACCTCCCTTAAGGAAGTTTTTACACTTCCAGGGACAAGCTTTCGCTTGGCAACCCACTGTCTATCTGTCTAACATCCCCTTGTCCAAGTTTCCTTTTTTCTTGCAGGTGTCATTCCTCCACAGCCAAAGAGGAGTGCTCTCAATCGTCTGGATTTACGGTGCGCAATCTTTAGTCCAGGTACTTCCAAGCCTCGTCCATTATTTCTTTAGTTTCTTCTTTCTCTTAGATCTGAAAAGCGAAATTTTGAGTGGAAACAAATCAATTGGAGAAATAATTAACAAGGTAGTATGACTTAATAATTCTGTTGAGTTGTTATAAAACATTTATAAATTGTTTTAGACTTTAAGATTATAGTTATAGTCGATGCTTGGAAAATTTGTGATTATACAAGGATATGTTTGTATATTAAATTATTAATAAAATATTATTATTACGTTGAATAAAGATGATAATGGATAAGAGCATAGTTATTTCCATTATTATTTTCAAGATGTTGTGAACAAGTAAAATATTCATACTTACTAGTTCCTTATATAATGTTGCAAGTTGTCGTGTTACAACTATTTAGTTTATTGAAATAAAGAGGGTTAAAAGTGTAAGCATTTACACATTTATAAAAATAATTGATTGGTTATTGAAACTTGAAGTCTTAATAGTCATGGATATTGAAGAAATATCTACATGTAGTCCTTGATTTTAAATGTTATGAAAACATTTCAACATTTATCAATACAGAAGTAGAAAATATTAAAAGTTTGTAAAGTGATTCTTTTATTAAGTCAAGATGTTATACTTAACCTTTAAAATGAGATGCTTGTAATGGTAAATAGAAGTGAACTTGGTTCCAAATAATAATTAGTTTTGAGAGTTTATGACTTGGATCTTTGCTTTCATGTAAATGTGTGTGTTATACTTGATAATGTGTAATTAGGCTAAATATTTTGTTTACCTTTTCAAACCATGATTCTAAGGCATAGTTGCTTATAATAGGTAATAAGATAATAGGTTGTATATAATATATATTAGGTTACAGCTAAGATTAATAAGTGAATATGAAGGTCATAATGATAAGTCATGTAAATATGAATTGACTTGATGCACTCTTTAAACTTAAACATTCATAGAACTGTGTGTAACTTAACTTATTTTGTTAAAGCAGATGAGTAGGGTTCACGTATTTATTTAGGTTATTGATGGTACAAACTAAAGTTAATGACGGATGTATTTAATTTATAAGTGTTCTCATATATATAATCATGGTTATTAAAACACTAAAATAAAATGAATTTCATTTTATAAGTGTATGGTTCATTAATTTTGCAAGTATAATTGACTAAGTGACAAGTAAGAATGGTTATAGGAATTAAATATCTATGTAAAGGCTTATGGGATGGTTACGTAGCAACATTTATGAAATTGTTTTGATCATGTTAATGATGAGATGGCCGCTTATGTGGTATTGTCCATCATGGTCTAACTCACTAAGACCTGTCTAAGTTTTAAATGTATATATAAACATTTGTTAATTCATAAATGAAGTCATTGTAAAATAAAATAGGATTATGGTGCAAGGATTACTATTTAAATGAACATGGCTAAATGATCTACCAATGGATATCACTAGAACACTTGACTTTCACCTACACCATAACCGAGAAGATTTGTAATAACATAAAGGATTTATTTTGTATTGCTTTTGGAAATAGTCCTAAAAACCAAACACTTGTTATTGAATGATTTTTATAGATTTAGCTTAAGCAAGCTTAGTATGACAGTTCTTCTATTTTGAATATTGTTTTCCTTCCCCTACATAAATTGGTGATCTCATTCTAATTTACCCTACAAGATGTTGACTATTTTCTACCAAGAATAGACACTAGGGTATGAATATAGTTTGTAAATGGTCCTATTTGGAAGACCATGAATACGATGTCTAGATTAGAGTCTAGGAGTATAATGAAAGAAAAATTATAGACCCAAAACTAAACATTAATGGGTTATAACTTCTGAATAACATCCTTTAGAAAGTCTACCCATAGCCAGTTACATATGTTTAGTTGAAAATAATTATAGACTTAATAAATTTTGATGTGTGTTATTCTATCTATAATTATTATGTTGTGTACCACAAATGTATATGTTATCTTGGCATTTAAAAAGTTTGGGGTATTAGATTTTGGTATCAAAGAATGTTTGACTACACAAAGGAACTTTGGGGAACTTTTCTTGCTTTTATCTACTAGGTTGTTGTTTTATTTTTCCCAAAGATGGTGAAAAAAAGATATGGAATAATAGACAACAACTAGGGGAAAGGTGACCTCGACAGAGGTAGAGTTAGAGGTCATACAACCATTATTCCCAAAAGAGAAGAACTCCCCTCAATAGTGTAGTATTAATATAGAGCACATAATCATGATGATAAAAATCCAAATGTTAACCAAAAAGTAGTCTTGAATATAATTTTTACTTCTTTAAATGCCTTAAAAATCAATCTAAAAACCCAAGAATATAGATTGAATAATTTAGAGGGTATTACCCTTGAAAAAGTACCCCTTAGAGAAGAACAACAAGGTGGTGAGTAGGAGATCCAAGACAACCCTGTAAATATGGTTGATCCCATTATCAAAGATTTGAAATATCTACCCCACCAAACCTTCTAATGATGAATTAGGTGATGCAACTTATTCATGGTTGGTTAACATTTAGAAACATTTTAACCTACATAAGATGACCTCCAGTGTGAAGACAAGGGCCGATGCATATCAATTAGTTAGATTTGTAGATATGTGGTAGAATCAACTTTGTGCTTTAGAGGGATGCTAATGAATAAATCTTACCTAGCCTAATTTTGAAAGATAGTTTAGGAAGAGATAACTCAATGTTAACTTCAAAGAGTAGAAGATAACTAACTTTGAGCTATTAAATCAAGAGAGTATGAAAACAAGTTATTGAATCTGCTATGTCATGTGAATTATATGCATGATAAAGAAACCAAAGTAACCAAGTTTAAGCTATGACTAAAGGAAATATTGATGCATGATGTCAATATGACCATTCTAAAGACTTTGACTATTGGCATTGAATCTGATCATAGATCAAAATAGAAAGAGAAATATCACCAAAAAGTGAGACAAGATTTTAGGTTGAATAGATAATAGTCAAATATTAAAAATATATACCTTTCTTACATGAAATTTAATAAGTCTGATCAGAATCATAGGTTTACCATAAGTACTAGTGGTTTTAATAAATTTTAGGGGAAAAATAAGAATTTCAAGAATCAATTTTTTTTTTCTAAGACTAGATCTTATAAGAAGAATCAAACCCAAGGAAGTTAAAATGTACCTACCATATGGGAAAACACCATTCATGTAACACCGTAGAGGACTATAGTGTGCTAAGAATGTGGTGATAATAATTATAAAAAGGATTGTCCAAAGCTGAAATTAGGATAATCAGCCAACCATAGGGTATATGTGGTTATAAACAATTGGAATGCAAATTATCAAACCACCCCTATCAAGATCAAAGGTAAATTAAATGATTTTTTTAGTTTATATTCTAATTGATTTGGGTGTAACATATATTTTTAATTCACCTAAAGTTGTCATTAATTATAATCTAAGTCTTATGACTTTAAGGGAAGATTAGGAGGTTGAATTCAACATAGGCAAAAGTATGTTAGTTATATACACATAATATTTTCAAACTTTATTAATTAATGATGATTTATATCTTGTAGGAATCCATAAAGTCTAAATATTTTTGAGTGCATGCCATAAAGGGTACATCAAGAAAGGGGTGGGTAGACCATTGGTGCTTTTCAGGATTATTATCCCTTATTTCTACTTACTATCAATCTAACCAACTCCTAAATCCATTCCCTTAAGCTTTGCCTTGTATTTTGCACCCTCCTCTAGTATTTTACCACCTTCATTAGCCCTTCCCTAGCCCAAAACCTAATTTTGATAGTTTACATTACATAGTCAGTGACATCGACCTTGTATTTTTATTGACAAAACTTATTAGGTTCTAGGTTGACCCCTGACCAACTTAGTCTATGACCTAGTTTATTTTTCTCAATTATGATACTAGGTAAACTAAGTCAACCTTGTTGGCCTAGAATTTCAAAAGGGTTTAGGGTTAGATCCATTTCTCCCTTATTAAAGAGAAAACAAGAGTTAATTATTCATTTGGTTTTATTTACAATATGCTCTTCCACCATTATACTTGAGGATTATTAGCTTAGGGTTTCTACTTGGAAAATAATTTTATCTTGTGGATAAGTCTTGGATACTTTGGCCTATCTTAGTGATCCTTAAAAACCATAACAATTTATTTTGAATCACCTTTGACCAAGGGAGAGATTGAGTCTTGATGGCTTCATCTTAAAGGTAAGTATCTCTGACTTTGCTCTTCTCTTTAGTAGATAAAAATAACATAAGTAATGGATTTTGAATACATTTCTCTCTCCATGCATTAGGGTTATACCTATACATAGATTAATTAGGATTCTCTTATGCATGTTTACTTTTAGGTTTACCAACCCCCACTTTGTGCCATAATCTTTAGTGAGCACTAGATTATAATTTTAATTTACTCATTATTAATTTAATGAATATGAAAACATAGGACCTAGTTAAGGTTATTGCATAGTTGTACTTGACTGAATGCTTTGGAACCCTCCCTAGTGAATTTATTATTGTAAGATAGCCCTTGATTAAGTTTAGTGGATATATATTTATCATGACCTTGATTATCTAATGTATCCCCAATCAAAAGTGTAAGTATGATATATCTTCTTTGAGCTAGAATTAATTTGTAGATCTATTATATTTCCCATTACATACATTCTAGTGAACTTGACATGAATCTAACCCTTGCAGGTTTTATTTCACACTTTCATTTCTATCATATTATTTCTATATATTTGTAATACTGTATTGAACAAGTTTGTATAGTTATAATTTTTTGTGTGCAAGTTTAATACATAGTCACATCAAAATGACTTCATTTTTTGTATAGATATTCATCAAATACAAGTTACTAGATCAAACAGGTTGACATAATACTCTTCTTTAGTCCTAGATAATAATACAAGGTTGAACAAGTTGATGATATCATCTTATTCACTCTACCAACATCCAAATCAATGAATTAGGTCAAACAGGTCAACTTAATCTTTTAATAAACATCTAAATTAAAAAATTAGGTCAAATAGGTCAACCTAGTCATCTTGTCCTTCTTTAGTACACAAGGTTTTGTATAACTAGGTCGAATGAGTTGGCTTAGTTTGTAGAATTTTAAAGCAACATTCAAGGTAATTCAACATAAAATTTTCAATCCTAATCATCTTTCAACCCACCAAGGTTCCTCTCTCTATCATTTTAGTACTTCAATTCAATTATATTTTATATAAGTTATCAATCTTTAAAACTGTAACCATAAAATAAACTAAGTCAACCTAGTCATATTAGTTTTATAGCCAATATTATATCTAAAAGATTGAGTCAACTTGTTCGACTCTATTCTTAAAGACTCTTGCTTTCATAGAATAGTAGTGATCTAATCCACTCTGTTCTATATTTTTTGCATATTAACATTTGTATTTTTAAGGCCTACCTACTTGGATTTCATCACCAAGGGAGAAGACAACTTGGCTTTCTAGACAAGTATAAACACGTGATTAATGGTATTTATTGGCAAAACCCCTGACACCCTTATCACTATGGAATTATGAAGTGAGGGGGGAGGACCCAATACAAAGCTAATACCATTTCTAATATAGATCCATTTCAACCTAAACATCCTAAAACCATCTATAGATTGTTTTTTATTTCCATATTTTCATCCAACTTCCCTATCACACTTAAAATAATAATCTAATAATACTCAGGATGACCACTTATAAAACACTTACATTTTAGTTGACTACTTGCTCTATGATCATTGTGTGTTTTATTATAACAAATATCATTGGCTAATGTTGGTGAAAGATTTTGAGTTATGTGAACCAATTTTATCACTCACATTGATCTAATTGCTTGTGTGTTTGTATCCATTTCTTGATTTATCTATATTGTAAGATTTTACCCATTTTAGCACATTATCATTCTATCTAGTACAATCTCCTACAAATTGTTTTTCTCCTTTTCTACATTACAAATTCAACATGTATGACTCTATAACCTTATTTTCCTCTTAGATTATAGTACTAAGTTGACCTAGTTGATCTTGTATCCTTATAAGCTCAGTTTCATACCATGTCTATAATACAAAGTTGACCTATATGATTATATCCCCTTATCTACCTATTTTGTCTTCTATCCAATAATACACAACCAACCTAATTGACTCTGTACTCTTCTCATCCCCTTTTCAGTAATACACAATTGACCCAATCGACCTTGTATCTGATTGCTACCCTTGCCCCTTTATCTGGTTGATTTGGTTCTTTGTCTAGCTGAACTCCTTCTTTGTTTGGATCATTTAGTTCTTTGTCTCTCATTTTTATTACTTAACATCATTTTTATTTTATCCAACATCATGAAATCCACTATTATAATATTTTTGGATAACCTAAATCTATTTAGACACTATATAGGGTGTTTTTTTCTTCTTATCTTTTCTTTCTCTTTTCACCCTTTGGGCCATCTTGTGATGCACATCCATGTATTAATTTATCCTTTGAGGAATATTATGATGCCCATCCACATATAATTTCAAACTTTGGGGAATATTGAGATGCCCATACCTACATCCACTTTCCCTTTGGGGCATCTTGTGATGCTCACTCTTATTCTCCATTACATGATAACAAACTAATTTTACTTCAAGAAACCTTCCGAGACACATAGGATTGTCTCAAAAGATAATCCTTGATATATAAATTAGCATAAATCATTCCCTTATTTCCATGCTTTCTATATGTTATTTATCTAACACTTTTTGTAGGATACTTACATGGGTCTCACCCTTTACAATAGTTCTCTCTTTTCACAAACCTTAGTCCTCCCTTTTTGTTCTTTTGATTTGTCTTATTTCCTCATGAGTTACATTATAAAACCATAGATAGGACCTAGTCATCCTCATGATTTTTCACTTTTATCCTCTTTATTTTCTCAAATTTTAATACTTTTTATCACCCCTTGGGTTTCTCTTTTATGAGTTGTATTGTAAGACCATGGATAGGACCTGGCCTTCCTCAGAAAACTACCATCTTTTCCTTCAGTATTTCATATCTAGAATGTGTTTTACAATGGATATGATCTTTCATCATTTGTTCTCAACTTTAGATTTTGTTTCTTTTGTAGATGAAATTTGTGCAAAAAATTATTTTATCATGTGTTCTTACACCTCCCTCATTATTATGATAAGGAATCATACTTTTCTATCATTGTATCCCTTTTTTGACCCTTTGTCACATTTTTTGTGATTTAAAGTAATTGAAACTATTTCATGTTTTATTCTTCTTTATTTCCTTTCCTTTCACTCCACATTGGATAAAACAAGGTCAAATTAAGATAACACTTTTATTTCACATGCATTAATGAGACTCTTACACACCATGCACTCTAGGTTCTCTCTCTTAGAAACCAAGTCCCAATTATTCATATTAAAGTCATCTTTAACACCCATGTTTGGTTTTCCAAATATATATAGAGGAGGAATAAAAAAAAATATTAATAAAGTTAACAACCAAATCATTTGAAATAAATGGTAATGATATATATAAGGAAACATAAAAATTTTAAAAGTCAAAATCACACCAAAAGATGTGATTCAAAACAAATCTCCTATCTCCAATCAAAGCTCAAACTCCATAGTTGGCCTCACAATAGAGATGAGGTCCATCAGGGTGTCATAGGTTATTAGATTGGAATAGGAAAATTTAACAAACTCTATGGTAATATCTACTTTCTCATGCAAGTACCCAATCTTTGTAGTTGATCGATGACTCTATAAAAGGTCCTAAGGAATGGGGAACAAGTTGTGGGAAGGTAGGTCCTTTTTATTTTTCATTCATATAGCCTCCATGAGATGATCTAAATAATTCATTTGTTTACCTAATAATTGTGTGGTTAGGAAAAGTTCTTTCAAGTCCTTAAGGTCAGAAGTCCTCTTATTTTGACAAACCTAATTTGAGTGTCTTGACTTTGCTAAAGAGTTCCTCTACCTTGGTCTTTATTTTAATATCTCCTTCACCAATTTCATTTCCCCCCTTGATAGGCATGTGTGATTCTAGATTTTTTTTTCTTATTCTATATTCCCTCTTCTTCATATCTTCAAAACATGCTGGCATTACTTTGTTTTAGTTTTATCTATCCTTAGAACAAAATAATATGCTTGAGCAACTATGGATTATTTTCTTTCCACCATGGCTGTAAATTTCTAGATGTGCCTTGATTTATTTTACTATTTGTCATTATTGTACCACACTTTTTAAGGAAATTTGAGTTTGTTTCTACTTTCATGTACTTTTTTCATTATTGAGTGAGTTTGGCCTATTACTTTGAACTCATCAATGTCATTTTCCCTTTTTATGTACCTTTTTCCATTGTTATGTGAGTTTGGCTTGTTACTTCTCACTCATCAATGTTGTTTTACCATTTATTCTTGTCCATATTTGTTTATGTAAGGATTATTACTTCTTTTACATTGATGTTTGATTACCATCTTTTTGACATGTATCCTTGGTTTGATTTGGTGAGTTTGCCTTTCTTACTTAAGGTTTACATGTTTGAGTTTTTTAGTCTTTAGTATTGGTAATTTGGTCTAACATAGCTATCATTTGGTGTTATCTTGAATTTAACCTTTTTTTTAAGGTTACCTGATTTACTCTAAATTTTCAACTTGGTCGTTTGGTCTAACATAACACTTGTCAGCCCATCTTGCCAAATTTACAAGTACATCCCATCCACATAACACTAGTTATCTTGAATATTCTACATTTGTTTGGTTTTTCTCTTTAGTTTTGTATCCTTGGGTTTTTCAAAAGAAATATCTATGCCCTCCATGATCAACACTAAAAACACAATAGATAACCATCCAACAATAAGGGTAAGTCAAGGTATGCATTACATTAATTTTTTTAGTTATTTCCATTTTTATCATTTAATTTTAGTTTTTTTATGCGTTAAAATAATGTAACTTTTTGTAGCCTCAGTGTTGTGTGCTACTATGTTCTTTCTTGAAGCACCATCCCTTATTGTACCTAAGTGACATGTGATGATCTTTGAGTAAGGCATATGAATACACATAATATTTTCAAACTTTATCAATTACTTATGCTTTTCATCTTAAAAGAACCCATTGAGTCTCAATATCTTTGAGTGAACACCTTAAAGGGTGTACTTGGAAAGGGGTGGATAGACCATTTATGCTTTGTAGGATTGTTATCCCTTATTTCCATTTATTATCAGTCTAACTAGCTCATAAAATCATTTCCATAAGCATTGCCTCCTCTTTTGCACCCTCCTCTAGTATTTTACCACCTTCATTAGCCGTTCCTTATCCCCAAACCACTTTTTTATAGTTTAAATTGATTTTAGTCCACATATATCTTGTATTCTTATTGAAAAAACTTGTTAGGTCTAGGTCAGCCCCTGACTGACCTAGTTCATGACCTAATTTGTTTTTATCAATTATGATACTAGGTTCACTAGGTCGACCTTATCAGCCTAAAATTTTGAAAAGATTTAGGTTTAGATCCACTTATATAAACACATCCATTTCTCCATTCTTAGAGAGATAACAAGAGTTAATTATTCATTTGTGCTTCTTTACAATCTACTCTTCTACTGTTGTACTTGAGAAGTCTTAACTTAAGGTTTCTATTTAGAGAGTAATATTGTCTTGTGGATAAGTTTTAGATGCTTTGGCCTTTCTTAGTGATCCTTAAAAACCAAAAAAAAACTCTTGTAAATAACCTTTGACCAAGGGAGATATTGAGTCTCGACGGGTTCATCTTCAAGGTAAGTATCTCTACTTTGCTCCTCTCTTTAGTAGATAAAAGTAACATAAATAATGGCTTTTGAATACATCACTCTCTCCATACATTAGGGTTTTAATTATAGATAGATTAATTAGGATTCTCTTATGCATTTTTAATTTTATGTTTACTAACCCCCACTTTGTGACACAAGATTTGATGAGGACTAGATTAAATTTTTACTTTACTTGTTATTAATTTAGTGAATATGAAAACATAGGGCCTAGTTAGGGTTATTACATAGTTTTGCTTGACTAAAGGATTTGAAATCCTCCCTAGTGAATTTATTATGGTAAGAGATATATTGATTAGGTTTAGTGGATCCATATTGTTCATGACCCCTATTATCTAATGTATCCCCAATCAGAATTATAAGTAGGATCTATCTTCTCTAAGCTAGGATTGATTAATAGATCTATTGCATTTCCCATTACATACACTAGTATCTAAATTCCTTGAGAAAATAATGCTAGATTTAAGGAGTTTTTAGACCAAAACCAATCTATTTTTAGCTTTGCTTGGACATTATGATTTAATTCTAGGAATGGACTGGTTGTAGCAACATAAATCCATTTTAGATTATTGTAATAAACTCATAAACTTTTGTGAGGACTTAGGAAACATTGCATAAATTAAAGGTTTGCCTAAGTATAAAATATTTAAGCTTATGTAATAATTAAAAATAAATAATACTATTTGAAAGGGATGTAAATTTTATTCTATTCAGATGTATAAAAATGCACCTAAAAATGAAACTACTTATGAGGAATTTCCATTTCTAAAGGAATTTTTTGATGTGTTTCTAGAAAAAATAAATGGACTGCCTCCATAATGGGAGTTTGATTTCTTTATTTATATCATTCTAAGGGTATCTCCAATATAAAAATCTCCCTACTTCATGGATGTATTTGATTTGGAAGAACATAAAATTTATCTACAAAATTTGCTAAAAAATGAGAGCATCAGACATTGAGGTTATGTTTTGACTACTACATACCCAATAAGTTTACTAATTTAATTCATTATCTTTTGCCTCTAATTTATATTTTATTTAATAAAATAAAGGATGCAACTATATTTTCTAAAATAGACTTAAGATCAAGCTATAATCATCTAAGAATAAAGGAAGAAGACATTCGTAAAACTGCTTTTGTTGTGGTCATTATGAATTCATAGTAATGCATTTTGGGTTAGAAAATGCACCTATTGATTTTATGAATCTTATGATAGTGTATTCATGGATTAATTAGATAAGTTTATTCTTATTTTCCTTGATGATATACTGATATATTCTAAGAATGTAGCAGAACATGAACAACATTTGTGTCTAGTTTTGTAAAGGCTAAGGTAGCATAAGCTATATGATAAGTTGTCTAAATGTTCTTTTTATCAATCTGAGATTCATTATTTTGAGAATATTATAAGGATTGAATTACTATGGATCCAACAAAGATTAAGGCTATCCAAGAATGGCCTAATCCTAAAAACATACACTAAATATATAGTTTTATAGGATTGGGTGGCTATTATAGGATATTTATGGAATTTTTTTCTAGATTAGCCAATATAATAAAATTCCTTACCATGTAAGGGTAATACATTTATTTTAAACTTTTGATAGTGAGATATATTTTTATAAGCTTAAGGAGTTATTAAGAGTAACACATGTACTTATTATTCTAGATCTAAATGGCAATTTTAAGATCTAGGCTAATGCATCCAAGGAAGGCTTTGGTGGTGTGTTGACACATGATGGTAAAGTGGTGGATTATGAGTCTAAAAAAATCAAATAAAATAATAAAAATTACACCACTCATGATTTGGAGCTTGCTTCTATTGTGCATGATTTAAAATAATGGAATCATTTTATTCTTGGCAAACATTTTAAATTTAAATCTAATCATCATAACCTAAAATATTTGTTTTCCTAAGATGATATTAATGTTCTCCAACATAGATGGATAGAATTTTTAAGTAATTGTGACATGGATATTTATTACATGAAAGTTATGGAGAATTATAATATTGATGCACTTAGTTGATACACATATCTCACCACCTTGTCTATTTTTCATAATAATTTCAAAACTAATATTCTAGAATAATAGTGTTGAGATGTATTATTCCAAGAATTAAGTGCATGTTTGGCTAAAGAGCCTAGAGAAAATAAATTTTATAATTTCTCTATTGATTTTGATGGCCTAGTTAGGCATAAAAATAGAATTTATGTGCCCAAGTCAAGTGAATTGAGAAATAGTTTGTTTAAATAAGTGCATTTACCACCTCACTTTGCTCATCTAGGTGTCATGAATATGACACATGAGCTAAAGAGATTGTACTATTGGCCTATTCCGAAGCATGATCTTGCTAACTTTGTGGCTAAATTCTTAGAATGATAGCAATTAAAAGCTAAATATTTCCATCTAGGAGGACTATTGTATCCTCATATTATTCCATGAGGTAAGTCGATTATTTTTTCTCTTTACTTCATAACTAGTTTTCCTAAGTCACAAAGCAAAGATGAAAATATTATAATTGTAATAGATAAATTCATTAAATTTAGACACTTCATTGATGGAAATATAATTGATGATGCTTTTGTGTTTATGAATTGATTTGTCAAAGAGATAGTTTGGTTGCATGGCATGCCAAAATTCATTATCACTGATGAGATAAAATCCTCACTTTTAGACTTTGGAAAATATTAACTACTAATTTTGGGACATGGTTGAACTTTATTTCCTCCTACCACCCAAAAATGGATGGTAAAACTAAGAGACTCAATTAGATTGTGGAAGACATGCTCAGAATGTATGTAATGGATCAACAAGGTAAATGTGAAGACTATTTACACTTGGTTGAATTCACTTATAATAATTCTTACCATTATGGGATTAAAATGGATATATTTAAAGCTCTATATGGGCATAAATAAAAAACTCCACTTGGATGGGACAATGTAGAGAATATAGTTGTTGGTCCTAATTTGTTTTAGGAATATCATAGACAATTGGAAACAATAAGGAAAAATATAAAAAATAGCTCTGATAGAGAGATGTTAAGTAGATTTTAGTCATATAAAATGTTATTTTAGTGAAATGAGTGTCATTTGAGACCACCTTGTCCTTAGATTATCTCGAGACCCATCGTAGAGCCTCTCTTGATAATTTTATAGCTTTTGTGTAAATCTAACCCATCCCCAAATATTAAAAAGTAGCACTGAGCCTTAACTTAGGCACCCAAGTCCCATTTTCACCCATTCCTACCACATATACATTATCACAACCCTTTGGAATATAACACACTACGTTATTGGCAAAAGGGTAATGCTAATGTCCCCTTGCTATTTTCAACCTTAATGGAAATATTTTTATTCTTCAAAAACACCTTAGGGTTAGCCTAAACCCATTTCATATCTTGAAAAGCATAAAAACACTATATATAGACCACTTTCATTAATATATACCCTAGATTGAAATTAGATGAAAATCCTCATTAATAAAGTTAGAAATAGTTGAGCAAATCGAGGTCATTAATCCCTATTCTACCCTACCTTTATGTACACCCATCTATAGTATCCTATATATTATATTAATTAGATTTATAGTCTCACATCACACTTAAATAAATCAAATTAACATTCATACTATCATTCACTTGCACTTGAACCAACATATATATTGGGAGAATTACATCAGGCTTCATCCCCTTTTGAGGTATTCATATGTAGGCAACATTTAACATATAAGGTATTGATGCCATGTCTAACCTACCCTAATAGCACCACTCTATTTCTAATTTTGTCTTTAAAATACCCTAAAAACCATAGATGCTTAGGGTTTCACATTGAAATTAGTCAAAATAAGGACTATATAGTGATCTAGCATTTGGTCATGCAAGCATAGGCTTCTTGGAACCATGACAAGGTCCACCCAAGAACTAATTATCTCTAATGCATAGGAACATTATCATGACATAGGGGACACTAACATGATGTGTTATTGACCAGAGGACCACACTACTATCCAAGAGGGTTTCTAATGTAGATACCTAAAATTGGCCACAACTAGCTTCCCAATCATACTTCAGATCGATTCCTACCAACCATTGAGAATTAAGCCTAGGAATCATTGAATGTCCCAAATTTTCTTATGAATCATTCATAAATGATAAGAATCATATTGATGCATCCCTAATTTTGGTATTCTATTGTATACAATAATAACCTCTCATAGCTGCATCTCTAATCACCTTGTGGTATCACAACTATCAATTTAGCATGTGGACCTATTAAGTGGGGCACTTGCACACTTAATCAAAATATTAAAAGAGCTAAAATTCTAATCATAATAAATTCACTAATTAAACAAGATTAAATGCTTATTTTAATTATCCATTTGAAATTAATGAATATCCTAAAAAATAAATTCCAAAAATCAAAATATCCTAACCTTTCATCATTGTCTTTACTAGTTGTCAAACTCTTTGAAAATACCCTAAAGTATCTAAATCAAGAGCCATGCCTAATAATTACAAATCATAATTACTTAACAACTATTAACTCTACTAGAGTTAGTTTTAACTCACCTAGGTTTAGTTTGAACCCATTCTAAGACTAAATTCAACCCTAACTCACCTTGGGTAAGAGTTAATTCCTAAGGCTATAAATACAAGGCAATACCTCTTCATTTCAAAGCTTTGATATTGTAGAGTTATTATGTAGTATTTTCTCCATGAGACTCATGAAAGTAGTGTTAACATGCCCAAATCTTAATCCAAGAAACATCAAATCCAAGGTGATAAGGAGAGAAGGAGCCAAGGAAGATTCATTATTAAAGAAATCTTAATGCATAAGCTTAGTAAGACATTCAACAAAGCCATTTTGAGCTCCCAAGGAAGGTAAAGGACTTTTTTCTTTGATGTTTTTGTTGTGCTTTCATTTAGTTTTATTACTAAGATCTCCATAGTATCTAGGTTAGAGGTGTTAGGCATTTATTATGTTCATTTCATTAGTTTTATAACATTGACACAAGACTAGTTCCCCTCTATGTCAAATTCCTAGTTCATATGTTGGCATACCCGGTGACTCGCACCCTATGAAATTGTTCCTAAGGCCTTTAAGAAAATTCTAATAGTGATTTTCATGAAAAAAATTGAGCTTGCTAATCAAAATAGGTGTAAATTAGAGGGTAAGGGACCTTATTTTTAAAGTCATAAAATTTCCTTGTACAATCATGATTTTTCTCTCTAGAGTCCCAATATTGAAAAAATATCACTACTAATGAAGTCACAGTTTTGTAGTTTTTATTACATTTTTTCATTAATTGTCAATGTTTTTACTAACTATTTAGGATTGCAATGAAACTTATGATATCATAATATATATAGATTGAGAGTTATGATATCATGCCAAAAGTGGTGATATTACAATATCATTAGTATGAGAGTTGTGATATTGCTAAAAGTTCTATAATTATTCTTAAACTTTAGTGATATTGCTTTAAACTACTAACAATTTATGATAACAATTTTGGGTTAAGTTGCAATATCACTATTATTGTAGTATTTATATTATCTTTATTTTAGTGGTTTTGTATTTAGAGTAATTATATTGCATTTAATGTTCTATTTTTATATAAGTTATAGTATTATGCTAACAGTTGTGATTTTGTAGAAGTAGTTGTGGTTTTGCTCTATGTTCTATGGTTTTGCAATATGTGTAAATATTAGAGAAAGATTTGGGAAGTCATTTGTTCATTCATGAAGTGATTCTAAACACAAGGACTCTTTAATGTGTTTTACAGGACCCATAGTCCACAAAGAGACATTTAAAACACTTCTAAATTGTAAATTTCACATTTCAAATTGGTGTTTTAATAATATTTTTTACTTAAGTTCTTTTTACCTTTTTAAAGTTTTCAATAAACAAATTCCAAGGGGCCCAAAATTTCACAACACACTTCATTTTGGTTCAATAAAATGAACTTTCACACTTAGTTACATACTCATAAGAGTTTTAATTTTATTGCTTATTTATTGAAAATTGTTTGTTTTATCAAAATGAGTGACGTGTGTATGCTCTCCCCACATCCCCTTTAGGTAAATCGAGTGATAAAAAATTATCATTATTTACCTTGGTTTATTTAGTCCAAAAGTGTGAAAATAAAGTTGCCAAGGCCCTCCCAAAATTTTTATGGTTTGGGTGACCCCAAAGTGACCATAAAGTCTTTTCACTTGTCTTTATTTTTATGCATTTTGGCTTATGAGTGGGAATTCATCACCTCCTCATGGGTTATTTATGGAAGTGTTAACGTAGGAATTCATATCCTAGCATCATGTCAACCTCAATCCAGTATAGGGTATATAAATTGATCTAGTGACTTGCTAGAATAGTAGTTTGAGTGGTTAAACTACTTCCATTAGCAACTAATTTCCTTAAAATGTATGATAAACTTAGACATCACACTATATTGAGAAAGCAATGGATGTAGTGGTTATGAAAAGGGTAATACCTTTTCATAATAATTTGGTTGATATGGATCTAATTAAAGTGATTGTATATCTTGTGTCAGCCACACTTGGGAGCATCTAGAAATGTGCAAAAATTGATAGTCTAGGATAACCCCACTTGCCAAAAACATACTGTTGATGTAGGGAAAGTAGACCAAAGTTATATGTCATAGTATAAATCTTAAGAGAAGAGGGGGACTAAAAAACCCTACTTTTCATGTGCTTTTAATTTCTATATTAACAATTAAAATCCTCTCAATAGCGAGTAGATTGATGTCATTATCAATTTTAGAATTTAGGATGTTACACTTATGTGTTTGTATCATTTTAATCCTTTATTTCATGGAATTGAGTCAAACTATATATTTTGTCTATCTTACCATGTAAAAATGAGTCTTATTTATACATCACTCATTTATTTGAGGGGGTGTTATGCCACTCATTTGACATCATAAATGTGTCTTAGTCTTTTTATCAACCTTTGTGTGTGTGTGTGTGTGTGTGTGTGTGTGTGTGTGTGTGTGTGAGACTTGATTGAAAAGGGTCTGTTTATGCTACCTAATTCTTTTCAAGTTTTTTTGCCTTTGAGTCTTGAAACAAAACCATTGATCATATCTTTAGAGAATGATAACATCGTTATGATACTCCAAATTGTTTCAAAGAATTGTTTTCCTTGGGTCCAAAATATAATTTCAAAACCAAAGCCATGTATGCCTTTTATATCTATACCTAATGCTGTTATACTATCTATTCTTGTCTAACTTAATGTTTTTTTGAAAAAACCTAGTTTTTCTAAGCTGATTTTAAAACTAGAATTTATAATTTCAAATCTATACATTGATTGATTTATACCTATGCCTTGTGTAATTTTTTTCTAGACATCAATCTTTAATTTTGGGGTTGTGCAACTTAGGTTAATTCTTTACGCAATTTGAAAACTATTCAATATCCCTAGATTTGGGAGAAGCAACCTATCTTCCATGTGCCTCTTGTTTCATGACTTATACCAATTAACCAAGTTTATGTCTAAATATAAATTCCTAGCTTATGCCAAAGTGTTTCAAATTTTTTAGATTAAATCTCTTAACATGTTTTGTTTAAAGTCTAGTTTTTGTGCCTTTTCTAAAATTCCTAGCACATTCCTATTTTGAGCCTAGCTTTTGTGCCTTCTCTGAAAGACCTAATAAATTTTATTTTCTTTAGATTAGAATTATTTGGAATTATTTGTACCTAGAGTTTGTCATTTTGGTTTTTATTCATCCACTTGACCTTTTTTAGTGAGACATTTTACATTAGACTATTTTATACCAAGTTTTAGCATCGAACATTTGGAGATAAAATTCCACATTTAAAGATCAAGTTAGATCAAGTTCAAGACATTTGTAATTTAGACATTATTTCTAAGATTTTATAGAACTAAAGGCCTTTCTCATAAAACATTCATCATTTATTTGAATATGTATCACTATACTCTTAGCAAAACCATTTATAATTTGGGTTATGATAATGTGATTGCACAAGATGAATTCGTTGAAAACCCTTATGGTGATGATGTAGTTTGTGAGATAAATCCTTATATTAATTAAAAATATCAATAGGGGAAACAAATCCAAGATACTTTAGCTCACTATTTGGCAAACTTGCCTCCATACTTAGAGCAAGACCAAGAATAAATAGTGTAGTACTTTAATAGTGTACCATCAGTTATAGACAAAGTTTAAAAATAATTGTACTACATTATGATGCCATTGGCATATGATCCATACTTATTTGATCTTCACTTTATTTCAAACAAATAAAAAGTTTTAATTAGATCCATAGAGGTAGGGGCCAAGTTTCCCACATACTTCCCCCATGAAAATTTTCCTAGTCTAGTTAGAGTGTCTTCAACTATGCTTTACAATAAAATAATTGAACATGCCTCTTCTAGAAATCCTCAAGATCTAATGTAGATGTCATAATAAGACCCACATATTATTTTCATAGGAATATGCCTCATGGAGGACCATTTTATACAAATGCATACATCATATCAGACCTATTTGAACTTAGTGTGTAATTTTAATAACATAATTATGTTAAATTCTCCTCTCATCAAGTTAGTTCCTTTAATAGGATTATTGATCAAATTGATGGGACAATGAAATTTGAGTAGAGATTGATTCATGCAAATCACTTTAGTTAGAGACATGTCCAATGCCATATATATTAGATAAGTGTCTATTTCTTCTATGTAAATGAATGTGCCAAATATGGTAGATAATATATAAGTGTCATCCAATCCAGGCTAAAGTGGTTTAGTTTCCCAAACACATAGTCCCAAACAAGTGCCTTTAGTTAACACCATGAGTGGTTCACAACCATAGGGGGAAGAAACTTCTTCCTCTTAATCACAAAAAAATACCTCTAATCCTTAACCAAGTACTTCTTTATGCACATAACCACAAGGATTAGGTAGTAAAATTCAAACCAGTGCCTTACCTTAGAAAAACATGATGAATGTTACTCAACCATAATAGGTGATGACTAAAATTTCATAATAATAGGCATAATATAGTATATCAATGTATCAAAGGTAAAACATTATGTCACCTCAACAAGGGGGTAACCAATGTTCCACCTCATCTAGTAGTGACAAGTACACCTCAAAAATCATAAATAAACATGCCTTTACAAAAACAAATGTTGTCTAATCAATGACTTATGTCTATTAGTCAGTGGAAAATGTAAAACACTCTACAAGCATCTACTTCACAACAAATATTTTCTCAAAAAATAGGTAACAATGTTAAATAAGTGTCAATCAGATAATAATTACCTTTTGTTCCAAACATGCCATAAATCAAATGACAGGGCCTTGTTTCATAACAAGTTCCCCTTATTCAACTAGGTTTGACTAGTTGACATCAATTCCTTACTAAATCTCAATAGGCACATTACTTTAGCTAGAGCCATATACTTCTATCATAGCCATAATTCCCATAAAACCAAGCCTATATACTAAATCAAAACTAGAATGTCATACCATAATGCATTAAATTATAACAATCATATCTTAATCTATGAATGAATATTATTGGTTAGTTCCATAACCAAACCAACATTCCAAAGAAAACTATGACTCCACTATACCTAGGTCAAAGTAATCCACTTTTGACTACCCAACCTCCACATTAGGATAATGTTCCATCCAGTTTTTTGGCACAAGAACTACAATAAATGAAGGATGTGATTGTTGTCATCCAAGCTAGGAAATAGACCAAGAAGTTTAATTTGGATGACATGTGTTAATACCTATTTAACATAGAGTATCTACATATACCATTTACTCTAGGGTAAAAAACACTAAAGTTTGACAAATTCAAGGGTAAAGGAGACCCTAAGGCCCATTTAACCAAATTCTTTATTGTATTCCAACTAATGGCTTACAGTGACATATATATCCTACTATTATTTCCTTAGAATCTGGTAGGATAGGATTTGGAGTGGTTTTTGAAATTTTTGAAGAAATCAATTTCTAATTTTGATGACCTTTTAGATAATTTTGTGTAGTATTTCTCTTACAATCTTGAGCATGAGATTTTTTTGGTTGATTTAACTCAATCCAAATAAAAAGATGATGAAAGTTTTGTAATATATTTATAGTGATGGATATCCCTTGATATCCATTTCATTGACAACTTAATATATAACTAATTAGCCACTATGTTTACCAAAAATTTACATAATTAGATATCTTACCATTTAGAGCTATAATGTGCACACACTTTTAAGGAGATAATTGACAAAGGTTTTATGATTACTATGGACCTTATTAATAAATGGATTATCAATATCACCTAGTTAAACCAAAATCAAAATTAAAACCAAGGAAATGGCTAAAATTAGAACCAAAACCAAGTCCAAGCATCAACACCAACCTAAGCTAGTAATTATGAAAAATCTAGATAGTTTAATCACAACAAGAAAGTTGTTGGAAATGGAGTAACTAATTCATGTCATGTTAAAATGGTGAGAAAATTACCCACTTAGCCAATGTGATACATGAAAATTATTCATCACCAATAACCTCTTTATCATGCATAACCTTCACAGTAGCCTAGACTAGCTCAACAAATGCAATAACCTTTACCTTTGTAAACCATTCCTCTAAGGAGAAATGTGCCTACTCATTGAGTACTTAGTAACCTTGGATAACCCATTTAATTTATGTTTTATAAGCTAACCATCACTAATTTGATTAGTTTGAAAATTCTAAAGCATAATCCTAAGGGATTTCCTTATCTGGATTGGTATAGGGAGAATGATTTTTGTAAATACCATTAGGTTAATAGACATAATCTATGACATTACATATAAATCAAACATATCATTAAAAATATGTTAAAAAATGGTGAGATAACATTGGATAATAGAGTACCTACATCCAATTAGAACCTTTTTATCTATCAAAACCCTTTTCCACAACATAATAATAATAAATAACAATAACAAAGGGGAGAGCAAAAACAACAATATCAATAGTAAAAACAACAACATCAGTGGAATGAATGGAACCATGTATAAAATTATGCCAACACCCAAAAGACTTATCATGTAGTTACACATGACTATATCAAATTTTTAGGTCATGTTGTAGTAGGTTGTGTTTCCACCATTACCATCAATCCAAGACCAAATGCCAATTGAATAGGATAGTTGTTAACTAATTCCAATCAACCAACCTATGCAGGTGATCCTTCCTTGACTTGAGACCACATATAGGTATACCATCAATTAGGGATCACTAATTTTGGACCTTATACCAATAACTCATACTTTCCCCATGACCACATACAAGTGCACCAGCAATTGAGACTTATATAATTTAGTCCTTCACCACCATCATTTTCTATCAATAATAATAATAATGTATCTAATCTTGAGTGTACCATCATAAATAGTAGGTCAGATATTAAAATTCTAGGCACACATCCATCTTCTACCACACCCATCTAACCCATTATTCTGGCTAGGGACAAGCCATATTCCATTGTGAATGAAAAGATGTTTGATATTGTGGAATAACTTCAAAAGATGTTCACATAGATTTCCATTTTGGATTTGTTACGTATATTTACCATCCATTAGAACATCTTGATAAATTTAATTGGATAATCACAAGTTTCAAATAAAATAAGCATATATAAATTCCAAAGTTTAGTTAGACATATAGACCTAGGCCATCAGTTAACCTTTGACCAAAGTGATATGTCATCCCTTGGCCCTCTTCATAACAATCTAGTGTATATTGAAGTTGTCATTATGTGGTATATGTGAAGTATATCCTCATATATGATTAATAAAGCCTAAATATTATGTCTTTAAAGCTCATCAAGCATATTGGATACATAAGAACTAATATCTTACTAGAAAATATCACAATCAAGGACTTTGACACTGAAAAGTAGGAATAACAAGGCACTATCAACTTTCTAGTCATCATTGGGCCCTTGATCCATAATACATTATGGCATGTGTTATACCTAAAACTATCATATAATTTTCTCTTAGTTAGGCCTTAGATACATGATATTTATGCAACCCCTTCAACATTGCATTAGTGTTTCAAGTTCTCTCACTCTGGCATGGAGGTCACTATCCATTGAGATTTATAGCCTTACAAACATTACAAGCATTTAGACACTGAGTATGAAAGATATAACTACCATTTTGGGTTGCATCTAGTGCCCAAAAAGGATAAGGGGAAGAAATTCTTGTTGATCTAATAGAGGCTAATTCCATTAACCTAGATAACCTTGATTCATATGCCACCTCCTAAAATGTCCAATCATTTTACCATCACAGCTAATGGTCTAGGAGAATATTTAATCGATAATACATTTCACATTTCCAAGATTCCATAGAAACCCAAGTCCTATGGAAGACATAAATCTAAGACACCTTTCATGGAGTGAAAAATAAAGGGAAAGGCTAAACTACATAATCCGGCTCCTATCATTTTCACATTGGTCATTAGCCAAGAATAGGACCCACTTGTAAATGATTAATCCTAGATATACAATGATAAATTTGTCAATTATTATAAAAATGACAAATACCCCATACATAATAAGATCATGGATAATCATGCCTATTAAAAAGGAGGCCTTAGGATAAAATAATAGGGTATACTTGAGCCAATCTCTATTACTTAATATAAAGGAACACATGGTCTCAGATTAAAACCATTTTGGGGTGACCACATGTATCTTATTCATGTTTTAATTCTAATGACTAATGATGATGACTAAAGTAGATTCCAATCATATCCTTTATGAATACCTAAGCCAATACAAATTTATTTGACACCCATGCCATTTTTACCCTTAGCTCAATTAATTGACATAATCTACTTCCTCCACGTCACCCTCAACTTATAGTCTAATACCAATAAGAATCCATAGTGCCTATAGATGAGTTTGATAATGATTAGGCTTTTTGTGATTTTATAGGCTTAAAAGACAATGTTCTATTGGTAGACCATAAACAAGGGTTCTAAATCAAATTGGATCCTAAAACCTATTTTTGAGAATCGGTGAACACCCTTAGCTATAAATAATTATATAAAACATTGAGGTCCTAAAGTGAAAAACATTGAGGTAATTTTAGACTAAGGTAAAAGTAAAGATAAAGGCTATTTTTATGCTAAAAACCTATTTCAGGTGCCAGTATACATGGGATTTCACCTTTCCCCTAATGAATCATATGAGACCACCAATGATGAACTTGATTTTGGGTCCAAGTTCAATTTTATAGAGCAACATGCATTTGATTTAGTCATTCAAGAGGTTCCAACAATGTTTGTCACATGGCCATACTTACCATTGGATGATTCTAATTTGTCTTGCATAAGGGAACTTGAAGATCTAATCTAAATAGATGACTTTATCATTTTAGGGCATTTATAATCATTCCCAACCATTATAAAATATGGTTTGACTCTTCTTATGGAGGATACTATAGAAGTCAACATCAAGACTCCAAATGACCTAAAATGGATCAAATCAGGCACATCCCTCGTCAAGGAGGAATGTGACATCTTTACAACCCTTCTAAAGGAATTTGTTGACATATTTTATTGGGCCTATTCTAACATGCTAGGTTTATACCCCACTTTAGCTATACACCAACTTGTTGTACATGCTAATGCCAAATTTATGAAACATAAATTGTGTAAGATACATATTCGTATTGATGTATTAGTAGAGAAAGAGTTAGAAAACTATTAGAATCATGATGTATTCGATGAATAGACTAATCAGATTGGATTTAAAATGTTGTGCTAGTCAATAAAAATCTAGAAGGAATCATAATCTGCACTAGTTTTAGAGATATAAATAAGGCTTGCCCCAAGGATGAATTTACTCTACCTAATATTGACATGATTATCATCTACATAGTTAGGTATGAAATGCTTTCATTGATGGATGTATTTTCAAGATACAACAAAATTTGGATCATGATAGAAGACCAACATAAAATAATGTTCACCACTCCATGGGGAATGTTTTGTTATTAGGTTATGTCGTTTGGTCTCAAAAATGCCAGGGCCACATACTAAAGAACCGTGACCATAATATTTCATAATATGATGCATGCCATTATTGAATATTATGTTGATAACATATTAGGTAAATCAAAGATTAGGGTTGATCATCTAGCCACATTAAGGAAAATATTTGAGAGGCTATGTGAATACAAGGTCATATTTGATCCTAAGAAGTGTGTTTTTGGTGTTACTTCAGGCAAATTTATAGGCTTAATTATTACCCATAAAGGTATTGAGGTCGATCCATCCAAATTCTAAGCCATTATATAGATTCCACCACCTTCCAATTTGAAGTAACTCCATAGTTTACAAGGTAATATTCAATATATCAAACACTTCATTTCCTAGTTGGCCAAAAAATTCCATCCATTTACAAACTACTGAATAAGGATGTCACATTTCATTGGGATGAATAATGATAGGATGCCTTTCAATACCTTAAGGAATATCTTGCCAATTTGCCTATTTTATTGTTACATATGATAGTAAATTTGTTTTTATTGTATTTATTAGACATAGACAAGGCCTTAGGGGAACTTCTATCTCAACATGATGATAATGTAAAAGAGCATGCCATGTATTATCTAAGTCTTACATTGGTCATGTATGAGCATGATTATAATCCCATTGGGAAAGCTTATTTATCTATGGTCTTTACAACATAAAACCTATGGCATTACATGTTAAACAACAAAACCATAGTTATTTCAAAAGTGGATCCACTCATTTATCTACTATCCAATATAACTTTACAAGGTTGCATGGCCAAATGGATCTACTTCTGAGTGATTTCGAGATAGAATATGTCAATTTGAAGGTTATTAAGGGATAAGTTCTTGCATATTAGCTTGCTAAAGCTCCCCTTGTAGATACAAAACCTGTAACATTCCAATTCCCAAATGAGTCCATCATGACCATAATTGAAACACTTATTGAGGAGTAACAATGGAATTTTTATTTTTATGGATCATTCATAGCACATAAATTGGGGGTAGGCCTATTTTTTATTACACCATAGGGGGATCTTATTATTAAATCATTAGGGATCAAATTTATTTATACTAACAACATGGACATATATGAATCACTCATTTAAAGGATCATCAGGTAGTATAATAGAAGATTTAACGTCTCAATATTTATGATGATTCTTAATTAATCATCAATTAGGTTACAAACCACTTTTAAACCAAAGATGACAAGCTAGTTTTATGCAAGGCTATGATTATTAGTCATAGATCTATATAGTATTCATAAATTTTTATGTCCCTTCATGACCATATTATGCCACCAAACCTATCCTACAAATATAAAAATTCCTTTATCCATCATGCCTCATGATATACCTTATTTGGACCAACCCTATACTACCATAGTTTTGATGGAGCTATGCTTGATTGTTTAACTTTGGTAGAATCAACACTCATGTTACAGGAAGTTCATGGAGGAGTATGTGAATCTTACACTAGCAAGGCCATCCTATCAAAAAAGATCTTATAGGATATTATTAGCCAACTATGGATGTAAATTCAATTGTGTATGTTAAAATGTGTGACAAATGTCAAAGGCATGCCAATCTAATTCATGCCTTGGCCAAAACACTAAAATCAATGCTTACTCCATGGACATTCACAATATGGGGCCTTGATCTAATTGGGAATATAAACCCCACCTCTTCTGATGTCCATAAACATATCCTTACTACTATATAATATTTCACTAAGTGGGTTGAAGCTATACCCCTCACATGATTGGAAATAAAATTTTAAAGTTCATATTCAACCATATCATCTACCATTATGGTATCCCATCTAAAATTATATCTAATAATGTCAGATCATTTAAAAATAGGGTGTCAAAACACTATGTGATGAGTACAATATTACTCAACATTTTTCTATACCATATTACCCATAAGGTAATGGCCAAGAAAAAGTATCCAAAAAAACCATTATCAACATCCTTAAAAAGATTGTCAATGATGTTGGACTTGATCAACACCTCTAAATATTTAATTCCCTCTAGGGATACCACATAAATTACCTTACCCCAACTGAATCCACTTCATATTCCCTGATTTATGGCACTGAGTCCATTATTCCCATTGAGTTCAAGTTACCTTCTTTATGCATCTCACTAAATCATGTATAGAATGATGAAGATTATCGAGTATCTCACTTAAAAGATATGGAGTTACTTGATGAAAAATGCATGGACATAATCAACAATCTTCATGAATACTAGAACAAACTCCATGGCCACTATAACCAATGATTCAAATATAGAGAATTAGAACTTGGTGATCTTGTTATCAACTAAAACCAATAGAATACCATAGATGAGAAGAGACACAAGGGAAAGTTCAAACCTAGTTAGATAGGCCCATACATCATTATTTTAAATTATGTATCTAGAGCATATAATACCACTACACCAGATGGGGATAAACTTGATGAGACAATGAACATTATACACCTCAAGCATTACTTTGCTTAAGAGAATTGAAGTATTGTCTATGAGGCCCATTTCCATTATACCATATTATCAACATTATTATTTTCCGATAATTTTCCTATCAATAAAATTTGTTTTGTCCCTCCCTACCCAACCTCTTTGACCTTGGTTCCATTCCATTGGTTCTTTAATCACTTTAAGAAATAGGATTCAAATCAAGTTTTCATAGTTAATTCAACATTCTAGATAAAAACTATTTTTGGTTACCTAAGAGTGGTTTGGCAATTACATCCTTCATTTATTATTTCATTTCATCTTAGGTACCCCTAATAATAACTACCTTTGGGAAAATATGTATCCCATCATCGTGCTATTAATTATAACTACCTATGGGAAAATTAGTATCATAGACTTATGCTATTGTTTCCAAATTATAACCACCTATGGGAAAATTCGAGAAAACACCTTTATCATGTCTTGAAGTACCACCTTTCCATTCCTATTTTATACAATTCCATTTACCTATTTTGAGAATTTGATGCTACAGAGTCATATTGCTCTACTATAAGGCAAAACTACAGTAACTTGAGGTCCCATCTTGGGACTATGTAGGCAGTGCTTGATTCACATTGAGGTCAGATCAATCACCATTTGTCATGATGTTGCCATTTTATGATGAATTAAAATTTTTGACACTCTCACCATTTTATGATATTGGACCATTTAGTATCTCATAATCCTCTATTGAGTTGAGATGATCCAAAAATTCTAAAAACATTTGTAAAAGATCTAGAAAAATTATAGAAAATATATGAGATTCCTAGCTATTTCACAAGAAATCACTTATCATTTAGTTTCCCTATCCTTAATTACCTAAACATCCCATGTTATTTCCATTTTATGAATCCATTCCCATTATTCCTTTATTACATCCATCATGTTTTCTTCTCATCATTTTTCTTCTATCTCATTTCTTTAGAGAACTACATTTGGCCTGAAGTTTATGTTGGAAGTTGCATCCATGGAAATATTTATGCAACGCCAACTTGCCTAGTGAATATGGAGTTATCTTAGCCACCCCCTTCCTTTTCTTCTATTTCCCCCATTTTGTTTATTTGTTTTGTTATCTCTTATATCCTAGGGGCACTATTTATCATCTTGTTTGTTCTTTATTTGCACTAAAATTATGCTTAGCCATTGTTTTTTTTTTTTCATTTTATTCTATTTATTTTATTTTGTTTTTCATTTTCTTGGTGGTTTGTATTTATATTTATTTGTTTGTTTGCCTATTTTTTTCTTTCTTATTGTTCTTTAA
Source organism: Torreya grandis (assembly GCA_037957365.1). NCBI lineage: Eukaryota > Viridiplantae > Streptophyta > Pinopsida > Cupressales > Taxaceae > Torreya > Torreya grandis. Next base: position 71,069 of record JARHVA010009717.1, read on the forward strand.
ATCAGTCTATATGTGTTCATTAGGTGATTCCTTGTGAATTATTCTTGACTCCATCTATATTCATTCACCAACATTATTATCATGGTTTTTATCATTAATGCATAGTTTTCAATTGTATATTGGATTGTGTGTTAGTCCTTATGCATATTTAGGCTAAGTTTTCATGGTATTTTATATCATGATGCCTATTATCATGTGCTACATCAAAAATCATCTCAGGAAATCTTACAAGAAATGAGGCGGTGGTACTCCTTGGCACCTAAAGAATTATTGATCCATCCCAATCATTACCCAACAATAGAGTAACTCAATCATAACAAAATTTTAATTTTTATTAATTAAGATGTGCATCTCTATATTATAAGGTTGTCCAAATTAATATTTATCCTCTATACCCAATTTTCATCATACTCTCATCATGAAGTTAATCATTATAACCACCTCTGGTTAGATCATTATATATTGTCCCATTTGTGATACCAATGCTTCTAACCACTTTTGGGAAAATCATTATGTACCATCCCACCTATAGAGCCAATGATGATAACTATATATGGGCAAATCATTATGTTCAAATCTATGTCAACGTTAATGATTATAACCACCCTTGGGAAAATCAGTATCTTTCTTCTACCTACCTAAGGCATGTTTTCATTTTGATAATGCTTATAACCACCTTTAGGCAAACCATTATCTCTATCTACCCAATTGGGGCATGTTTTTATCCTACCAATGATTATAAGTTCCTGTAGGAAAATCATTGTTTTCCATTTTAAATGATTATAACTAGGTTTGGGCAAATCATTGTCTTGTTACCCTAATCTTTTTTCATTGATTATAACTACTTTTAGGAAAATCATAACCTTTTTTGTCCCACCTATGCTAATGATTATAACCACCTATGGGAAAACATATTATTTATCTATGAAATCGAGGTATTTCCATATGCCACTAATAATAGCCACCTATGGATAAACTAGTATTTTCTACCCCATTTTACCTTTTGGTCCCATCGTTCCTTCTTTCTAGGGATCAATCGCTAACCCTTTTTACCAATTTATTTCTCAAAGGGGAATGTACAGCTCATCCATTACCATTGAAGTTGTAGGAATACATGAACTTTTAATTATTTGAGAAGCCATTATTATACCTATAGATTATAATGCCTTACCAAATAAGGGAAAAATGTAGACACCTAAGATTAGCTGCAACTAGTTTCGCAACCAAACTTCAGAATGATTCCTACCAACCATTATAAATTAAACCCAAGAATCATTAAATCTCGTAAATTTTATAGTGCATCATTAATAAATATTTAGATCATGTTGAGGTATCCCTATTTTTTGAGTGCAACATCATAACTATCAATTTGGCATGTGGACATATTAAGTGGATCACTTACACACTTAATCAAAATCTTGAAAGAGCTAAAAGCCTAATTAGAATAAATTCATTATTCAAACAAGATTAAATGCCTAAATCTCAATATCTTATCCTTTCATCATTGCTTTTATGAGTTGTCAATCTCTTTGAAAATATCCTAATATATCTAATTTGAGATACATGCCTAGTAATTGCAAATCATAATTACTTGACAACTTTTAACTCTACGAAAGTTAATTTTAACTCACCTAAGTTTAGTTTGAACCCATTCCAAGGCCAAAATCAACCCTAAATCACCTTGGGTAAGAGTTAATTCCTAAGGTTGTAAATACAAAGCCATGCCTCTTCATTTCAAATCTTGGATATTGTAGAGTTATTATGCAATATTTTCTTCATGAGACTCATGTAAGTAATGTTAACATACCCAAATCGTAAGCTAAAAAACATCAAATACAAGGTATCAAGGAGAAAAGGATCCAAGTAAGATTCATTATCAATGACTTCTTGATGCACAAGCTGAGAAAACCATTCAACAAATCCATTTAGAGCTCCCAAAGAAGGTAAAAGACTTATTTATTTTATGTTTTTGTTGTGATTTTATTTAGTTTTGTTACTAATCTCTCCCTAGCATATAGGCTAGAGGTGTTAGGCATTTAGTGTGTTTATTCCATTGGTTTTATGAGACTAACACAATACTAAATTCCCCTCTATGTCAAATTCCTAGTTCACATCTGACACCTATCTATTACTGGTGACACCTTACATTATTCCTACACTAGTTTCTAGCTCACCACTTGTTTATCTTAGTTTTCTAGGTAAGTACACCTTTTCTAGTTTATTGCTATTTATAGATAATCAGATAAATTAACTATTTTTAAAATTAGTGGTTTTTGAGGTTATATTTATTCCATGATTTATTATTTCATCACTTTAACAATCTAGGTTTTTACATTCCATAACTTGCTTAAAAAGTTAAATCATTTTTTAAACCCAACTTACTTCAAATAGTACCCAAAACCCTATATGCTCTCAAGGTTTGTATCTTTATATTTTATATTCCAAGTAATTAATTTAAAAATCTTAGACCTGATTCATTATTTTCATTTTTCCATCTTTCATATATTTTATTTCTTAAAAGGTTCAAAATATATAACTTTTTATTTTCCTATTTTCCAACCTATAATGGCAAAATTCAATAACTAATTTTATGAGATCGATAAGAGATAATTACAAAGATTTGTTTCTGATAATTAAGATATTAAATATGACCTTATTTGAATTTTTCAATAAGATATTCAAAATTCCACTACGAGTCAATCCTCTAATCCCACAAAAGCTAATACTATTACACCTACTATGGGGGTTACTTAGATTCTGCAATAGCCTTCTACAACTTGCCAACTCTCACTAGTGGAAAAACATCTTGTGGCTAGTAGACATCCTTCCCATTCATATGAACAATCCCTTAGGCAAGAGATCCATTATCTATATGCCAAGGTGTTATATATTCAATAGGGTGCTCCTAGAGCATCTCATGCCTTGGACTCTATTGTTCTCCTACATACAACATTAACACAACATATAACATTAATTATTTTTCCATCTATAATTATTGCACCTAATATTACTTTGTATGATATTAAGGGCAACCCAAAGAATCATCTACATTCTTTTTACATAACATGTTTGGACTACATGTCTAATGATTAGATCCTAACTAAGTTTTCCCCCTAGAGTTTAAAAGAATATGCATTACAATGGTTCTATGATATTCTTAATCAATCCATCACAACATTTAATCCATTGGAAGATATGTTTTTGGCACATTTTTTGATCAACATCAGTGATAAGTTTTCCTATGCTCAATTTGCTCAACTTAATAAAAAATGTAATGAGACAATAGATGAACATGTCTCATGATTTAAAACTATATTAATAAAGATGACTAGCCCCATGGCAAATAGATAAATTTAGAACATATTCAAGCATAGTTTATTAAAAAAATGAAGATATAATATTCAAAAATTATCCGTCATTCAAAGATCTATGTCATATTGTGAAATAACAGGAAGTCAAACTTATCTCCATGGACAAGTTAAAGTACACAACTATATTAGATTTAACTAATAAGAGTTCTAATAATCCCCCATATAAGGTGAGTCCCACTAAAAATAAAAATGAGAAACATATAATAGTTAATGTAGCCTTAGATCCATCTCACATGTTTTTATGAACTCCTCCAAGGATACCTTTCATGAATCTTCCTGAATCATTATCACATGTTCATCAAAAAAGCTTGGAATGCAAGATCATATCTCTCCCTCCCATCATAGAGGTCGATAAAACTAAGATTCTTATAAATAATTATGATCCTAATACATTTTGGGATTATCATAAGGCCCCCAACCATAAATACAAACAAATTCATCAACTTATGATGTAAGATAAAATATTTGATAAATGCTAATATCATTAATGTGAGCACTCATACTGAGGCACCTAGAGTACAACCAATTAAAGAAAAATAAATGAAAATATTTTTAGATACAATTATAAAACATCAAACTTATGAGATAGAAAGCACTTCTAGTGTTCATTATACTTATCAGGGACATCCACCACCAAAATCTTATCATATTCATATGATGGACACACACCTTCTAAATAATATCATTGGTGTGTATCATACTACACTGCTAGTTAGACCTCTAATCACTTTATCAAATTAGGAGATCATCGATGATGAATCTAATTTATATGTACTCTTTATATGAGCTTATATTAATCTTCATCTTATCCAAAGTCTCATGGTTGATAATAGGTCAAACATCAATATATGTAATATTACACTTTTACAACACTTAGGTTATTCAAAGTAGGATATTATCTAACAAACATAGTTATTTTGGTTTTAGTCACCATGTCCAGAGATCCATTGGGAAGATTTTTATTCCATTATAGGTTGGGTCTGCATATGTGGCCACTAGATTGTTAGGTTTACCTAGTGACAACACATTTGATATGTTATTAGGTAGGCCATGGATACAATAGATTTAAACCATTCCATCCACTATACTTATGTCTTAAGTATATACATGCTCATTAGGTGGTTAAAATTTAGGGCCTTCCATATGAGTATCCTTTACCTATTCCATATCTAATTATAGAATCATCACCAATAATAGCTCCACGCATAGATTGCATTTGCACACCTCTAATATTAGTTGAGCTACTAGTGAAGGTGAGGTATACTCCTATAACATTACCATGTACACATAATTTACCATAGAAACCTTTATTAGAGAGACCCCTATGTCAAAAACATGTTATTATTATAGATATCCTCTCTCTACAACATTACCATCTAGATTAGTGTTAAAATATAGATCACCTATGCTAGCCATATCTTCTACCAGATGGGTCCCCAATAACCCCATAGTTCATAGGCCTATTTAGTCAAATCTATAGATTCATAGATCCATTCAATAGTTAGTTTCAGCTATAGATTACTTATTACATCTGACTCACATATCTCAAATACCTCTTTGTACAACACATATGATCACTCTTCCTTTATTTGATACAAGACACCTTTATATTGAGTCTTTTATGAGACTCATTGGTTAATATGTTCCTCTCTACCTGTACATAGTTTTGTTTTCATATTACTTGCACATAGCTTATACTAAAAAAATATAAAAACATTCAAATATTACTCAAAAAATACAAAATTTAGATTGTATGCATTTCCATGTTTACATTTCTTTTATTTTCCAAGTACTACATATGTTATCTATGTTAGTTTAGTCAATTTTATCATACATACATGCTTCAATTATTCTAATCGAGTGTTCATAGATCATTAAATGACTCAGGTCCATCATACATATTTAGAGTTGATTTTATTTACTGATTAGGGGCACATACATAGATAATAGATTCAACATTGATACATTCACTCATTAAGGGCATTATACTACACAAATTTTGATTTTCTAGGTTATATCATTCTATTTTATTGTTTTAGGAGATTATATGTTTAATTCCTAAGTAATAAAGGTCTGGAATGACAAGGAAAATCTACTCTAACATAGAAAATTATAGATTTTATCTGGTAATTAACTTAGCTAGATTTGTGTTGAAATAGAAGATTTTGAGTGTAGAATTTTAAGATTAGGACTGAAATAGTGTCTAAATTTTGGCTTTATTCTCTATTTTTTGATTGGATAGGAGCACTAGAAACTAGACACCCTAGTTTTTGGTGCTATAGTCCTTTCCTAGCACTGTTATCTTGAGGCTAAAATTTTTCTGGGTTTTATTTGTCTACTTAGTATGACCTTACGTACCAAATTTTAGGTCCTAAAAGTCATTGGATCTCATTTTAAGTATATTTCAATCTTTATTACTTGTATTAGTCTACACATATGGAAACAACAAATAAAATCAAATGAAAATGGGGAAAAATTATGTTGTGGGAATAATGATCACATAATCAAGAACCCCTACTATTATGATTGCTTCCTAAATTGACCCTCAAGCTACAGTCTTAGATCTTGTAGTTCTTCCTTAGGGAACATGCATAATCAATGTTCATAATTGATGTAAGAATAAATTTCATCTAGGCCCTTCCTTGATCAAACATGCAAATCTATGTGTGATGCAAAGTAGTTGATCTATACTATTGATTGATTTTATTATGTCTAATGTGCCAAAATAGTAAGTGTTAGATATAAAATGCCTTGTTTAGTCCTTTATATAAGAGACTCATTATTTCAAATTTGGGATCTTTATTTACATTAGGAAACTTAGGAATGAAGTAAAGAAAAGGGGTAAGACTCATCCTATGGAAGAAATTGACTGTTGGGACCAAAATTTCTCTTAGACAACAATGTTGGAAATTAGACACCCTAGATTTCAATGTTGTAGTCCTATTTAGTTGCTATTGTCTAGGGGGTATGGGACCTAGGGGATGGGTTTGGACCTAAAAGATGCACCTAGGTCGTAAAGGGTTATGTTTGGAAAGCTACAAATGACCAAGGATAAGTAAAATGATGTCTAAGGAATGTAGTAAGACCAAGATAAGTTAGATAAAAGGACATGGCTAAATGTGAATAAAAGCTCATATTCTCTAGTTAGAGTCTCCTATTAAAGGAATATGAAAAGACATAATATTTTTGTTTTCTTGACCTATTTAGGGTGTATACATTTCCCCCCTTTTAATCTAGTGATGCAATGAAATGAAGTAATAGAGTAAAAGAAAGAAATAAGATGCATACGTAAACTTACCAATGTGAAGATAAGTGTGATAAAAAGGATCCAACTTCTTGGCTAGGGAAGTGGATAAAAAACTAAAATAGTGCTCAAAGAAAGAAGTAAATCTATATAATAGTTGCCCCATTTACTGAATCTAAATAGTGCCTAGAGAAAGAAGGAATCCTTATAATAGATACCCCTTCTACTAAATCTAAATAGTGACTAGAAAAGGAATAAACACCTATAATAGATGCCCTTGTACTAAATCTAAATAGTGCCTATAAAAATAAGGAATCCTTGAATAGATTCCCCCTATATTGAATATAAATAATCTAAACTAGATTTGAGAAGTGATTAGAGGTTCAAACTTATGATTGTCCTCTATCCCACACAAAATTTTGGGTCTAAGTCTGAGTAATACTATAGACCAATCACTATAGATGATCATATGGTCTAACCTAGTGACAACCTAAGTAATGCCTGGGTGTAAACCAAAAATACGGGTAAATGTGTAAGAAAAAGATGGTATGTTTTACCATCCTAATCTTTATACTATTGAAAGATGAAGGATATAAACATCCATGCCATGAACCCAAATATGGTATGTGAGTAATGCATCTAAATAATCTATAAATTTGTATAACCACATGTGATGCGATCTATTGTGTCATGTCCCATGTGTAAAATTGGAGATCAAAATAATGTGCTCTGCAATATGCCTATAATTTGCTATCTAGTCTATAACTGTGTCATGCTATATGAATTTATATGTGTGATATGTGTAGTAATATACATGCCCTTGAATTTGGTATTTGGATAGTATTTATATCTATAAATAAAAGGTGTATCTATTTAAATGTTCTAAGTGATGCTAAGTGACCCAATTTAATTTGAATGACTGTATACTTTTGACCAAACTAAACTGAGTGATGTTAAGTGACCCATATAGTCTAAACAACTATATAATCTTGACCAATCTGAACTAAGTGATGATAAGTGATGCATATAGTCTAAACCATTATATAATTTTGACCAATCTAAACTGAGTAATGCTGATAATTTGAATAATAGAGGTGTAAAAACCATGTTGAGTGACCCATGCAGTCTAAATCACTATATGTTTCAATCAATCTAAGATGAATCTGATAATTTGATTGCTAGAGGTGTGATAACCATGGTGTATCCATATATGTGAATAGATGGGTGTGATGTATAAGTTTAGAAATATGAATAGTAGGAATGATGCCCACATTTTGGGAAGAAGGAAAAAAATCTATGATAGAGGAGGTTGAGCCAAAAGTGATGACTAGTGGTAGAATGTATAAGAACTAGGTTGGTATAGTTTGAATTGATTGAGAGTCAATTATTTAACTAGTGATATTTAATTATTGTGAGTGAAAGGTATCTTGGATTGACTAGGATTGAAGCTTGTATCTAGGTATAGTAGAGGTATGGAACATTCATGTTGTGGTAGGAAAATGATGTAGTGATAGATTGAATGGAGTGAAAGGTTGATTGTTTGAATAGGTTAGGTTGCTTAGATGCTTTATAGGAATGTTTATTGGTGAGGACTAAGTTATATGAAATTTGAACAAGTGTGGATTGGTAGGAACCAATTTGTATGTCTAGGTATAAGAGAGGTATACATGTGTGTGTCATTGTATGAAAATGATGTAGTAAGAGAGTAAGGCTTAATCTATGTTGAAGGTGTCCTTGTCATGATTTTGAAGAACAAAATTGTTTGTAAAATGGAGATATGAAGCTCAAGTTATGGGAAAGAGAGTGTTTTGTGTTTTAATAGAAGATTTAGTTGACATAGGAATTACGTTAGTGAAAATTTTGAGATATTAGAGATCTAGAGTTCAAAATGACTAGGAGATGAGCACCTTTTATAACCTATTTTGAGTAGCTAGTAGCCCAGGTTGAGGTTGACAGGGAGATTAGCCTGGTAAGTATGCTTATCGCTTGATTTTTACCTATTTAAAAGCCTATTTTGGTCATTTTTGAGTTATTTTAAGTAGTTCAGAGAAGCTTTGACTAGTTCTAGCTCTCTTATCAAAGAGTTAGTGCTACTATATAGTATGCAACACTATTGTCCAAGTTCCAACAATGTTATCCAGTGCTAGTGTCCTTTTATAGTGTTGTTGTCCACTATGGATAATTATCAGAGTTTTTGATTTGTAATCTGTTATTGCATAACTTGGGTGTTGGTGAAGCATGGTTGTCTGGTATATAGTCTATTTTTTAGTGTCTATAGGGTGAGGTGTGGATGTGGGAGTTCTAAAGAGGTTAGGTGATGGAGACACTAAGGGTGTTACCATTATCTATTGATGAGCATGATGTTATGGATAGGGTTGGATTGGGTCATGCATGTGACCTTTGTAAGGTGCATTGGGATAGGTATATGATTACCACCTTATGTGAGAGATGGAATGCTAATAAATGTACATTCTAGCTTCCTACTAGAGAGATCACTATTATGTTGGAAGATTTGTATAGCATTATATAGTTGTTTATTAGTGGGTGATGGGTGACATTATAGGATGACATGGGTATAACTACCATTGATCATGCATTTAGATACTTTGCTAGGGTACCCATAAGAGTACATCATTGAGGCAATGATAGTGATGTGATATTATTAGTGATTATGAATTTGAGTGTTTTATGCTTATATAAATGGTTAGTTATATTGTTGGCTTCATTTATTGTAATAGATGGTAGTGGAGTGTCTATTACTTATAGGATGCACAGGGTGGTTTATAACATTAAGATGTATGTTACTATGTTTTCATGAGGTAGGATTATACTCGACCACTTGTGTAGAGACTTATATATATTTACCTAGGAGGTATTTAGTGGTGGTGTGGTTGTGGAAACTTTGTTACACTACTGGGCATATGCGTACATAATAATTGTGTGACCTATTAGATTATTGAGGGTGAGTTGGGCATATCCACAACCATTTGGCAAGTGATGGATGAGTGAGTTGGTTATCTGATCACCTAAGATAGATCACTATAAGAGGATGATATAAATAATGGTGGCCCAAGATATCATATGGAGGCCCTATAGAGTATTCCTTGGATAGCCTAAAGATGGACATCAACTTTGGTATATGAGGGTCAGCTATTGGTTACATGATCATTAACTTAGAGTTTATGAGAATTTTTAGTATGAGTACATGACTAAGAAGTTTGGAATTTGATAAGATGTTCCTCTTACAACATGGGTATGGTTGAGGAGTGCACGGGCACGAGTGAGAGCTAAGGCTCATGCAAGACCAACTGAGGTTGAGTTAGCACCTTTACCTTTTGATGCAAGAGAGTTATTATAGATATTACTAATGTGGATTATGTGGGATGTACTAAGGGATATACTACATGGTGGGGTAGTGATGGGCTCCATTGTATCTTATGGATGGAGTGGATGTTCCTGCATATGAGGAACTTGAGCTGATCTAGATGATAGAAGGCAATCAGTGATTATATTTGAATTATACCTATGTTTGTGCTTTAGTTTGGATTTAAAAGTGTATATATAATGTAGTGTTGTAATTATTATGTGTGTAGGTGGGATGGGAGGTTTATAAGATGAGGTAATTTCTAGGATGGCTAGGGGAGATGATGAGTTCTAGGAGACTATCATTGAGTCAACACTCTGAGAGCTCACATGACATGTTCTTGATCATGCTATGGAGGAGGGTTTGATAGAGAGAGTGATAGTTATGACTAACATTTATGATCATTTGTTTAAAAAAGCTACTATAGCTATAACTACATATGTTAGGGCAACAAGAGAGATGGATGAGCTTATGTTTGAGTTGGATAGGCATAGGATGCCTCCACCTAATTGTGGCATAGTGAGAATGAATATTGTGGATGACTATATGGATCTTCATCAATGATATGCAGACTTGTGTGAGGAGCGTGGTTGGTTGTTAGAGTGGGATAGTCAGTGTAAGAGGCATTTAGGAGCTTGAGGAGGTGTTGGGTCATCGAGTTCTAGGTAGGATTATGGGACTATCACTAGAGGAGAGAGTGAGTTGAGAGTGAGGGCATGACCCCTATTCATGATTGATTATACCTTGACATGATGTATATGTTTTAAAAACTTCATGATATATATATCTGTGTGTGTGTGTGTGTGTGTGTGTGTGTGTGTGTGTGTGTGTGTGTGTGTGTGTGTGTGTGTGTGTGTGTGTGTGTGTGTGTGTGTGTGTGTGTGTGTTAGTTTACTTTTGAATTCATGTGTATTTGTGCTATGGATTTTGGAATATGATGGTATATGGATTGTAAGTGGTTGATTTTGGAAATGGCTGATCTAGTATTAATTTTAAATTTACATGTGGTTGGTAAATAGTACTTGGGATATGGGTTTTGATGTTTTTATATGTTTGGATGTGATGTTTTGATAATTATGATGTTAGGCTTATTGATTTCAAATTATAACCATATGTAAGCAAAAATTTGTTTTTTGTGGTAATTGGTAAATTATCTAGATAAATTTAAGTAGGATTTGGATATGTTTGATTTGGTAATATCTGGACTTTAATAGTCTAGTTTTATTTAGGGATGGATATTTAGAATCATGAATGTTAGTTTTTAGTAGGGGAAAAGTAAGATAGCATTGTGTGCATATTACTTCCCTGATGGTGGCTCAAGAATGAAAAGGTTAGCTAGACCTTTAGCTCCATCATTGCCCTACTAAATGAAGCTATGAACTAATGCTAAAATGAATGTATGCCATATCACACTATGCTATATCATTATCTAAACCCTATCGACCACATGAACAAGTGCCCATACTACTCATGTTGTGTAAGAATGTACTCTATAGCTGATACTATCTATTGTGAAGAAGGCTCATCTATTTGTAACTAAATACCCTATGGCCTTTTTTATGATGTATATGAATGTGTAATATGTTGAGATGGAGCTAAAACCTATGTTGAGGGATCATTTAATCCTAATCATAACAAGTTGTTACATGAGATAGGACCCTAAAAACTTGGTTACAATGAATATTTCTATAGAACAATACTCTATAATGTGGGTTAAACTATTCTTAATCATAATGGATTGTTACATGAGATAGGGCCCTAAAAAATTGGCTGTAATAAATATCTCTTTGGAACAATACTCTACTATGGTGCCTGTGACTCTAATATATATGTATATGGAATTATACTATGTGTTCAACAAACTATACTATTATATGTGGGTTGTTTGTGTTTTACTAGTTTCCAATTTTTATGAATATTTGGAATAGATCTCCTATGAGATTCTATCCTAAAACCAATATTACAATCACAATGAGTGATCAATGATTCCTGTAAAGGAATGTCCTGATATGACTTAGTCATGGAAGAATGCGGTTTAGGGTTCAATAATAAAGGAGATACCTATGCCCCCTATATGAATGCTATAATACCATTATCAACACATTTATTAATGCAATATATAAATCCAAAATAGTCATTATCTATGTGTCCACACATGTGATGATAGTGGCAAAAAGGTTGATGTGGTTGTCTATGTAAGAGATGTGGATCTTGTCAATGAGTAGAAGGTAATGTGATTAACCTCCTATCTAGTATTTATAATAGTATGATAGATGGGATATCCTACTTTGAATCAAATTATAGTGGTGTTTTACTGTTGTTATTTATAGTGCATACTATAGGTTGTGTTTTGAAAATTTGTTCTTTATTCTTAACTGGTTGCTTTTCTGGTTATGGTTTCCTATCTTGTTTAAGACATGGTAGATGTTGAGTAGTAGGAAATATATATGAAGAGGTTATTTTGAAGTCTAAAGTGATCCAATCAACTGAATCTGCTTCAATTAATCCTAATTTCTTTTCTAAAGCTATAACCATGTAACAAAAATGTCTGAAACAAAGCTCTATCAGATATAGTAAATGCTCAAGGAGAGGTTGGTGAAGGCCCTTGATGAAGATATGTTAAATATATAGATCTACTAGTTTGTATATCAATCTTAACAAATGAGCCTTGAATCTTAAGATATACTCGATAACTAGCTCTAAATAGTTTTGATGTAGTACGACAAACTTCTCATATGTAACATGAGGGCCCATGTTTATAGTGTAGTTCCTAAGAAATGCCTCCTCTAAATCATCATATGTGTGCAATGAAATGATGAGGATTAGATGAAAGAACCAATTCTGTGCTTCCCCCATTAATGTCTACTGAAATAACTTGAGAAAAATCAAAAGGAAGAGTAGAAGAGTTATCATTTGAACATTCTTTTGAGAGAGTAGAGTTAGGAACACATAATGAATCTTTTGAACTATGTTTGGTAAATTTATTATATTGTATTTATATTGTTTTATTTTAAACATAGAAATAACAAAAGGTAGAGAGAGATTAGGTTCACAGGGAAGAAAATGATCGCCAATAAGAGGTTCACTTAGAAGTGCATGATTAATTTGTGCATTTTATGCATTGTGTCTAGGAGAATGATGTGAGAAGTATCTTTCCAATTTATCAAAATTATTTTCATTGGAAGAAGGAATAAAAGAGATGGGTTTAAGAGAAAAAGATTCATCTATTTGTGATTCACCCTCACCATTACGTACATCATCATATCATTCATTAAAATAATAGTCATTATCTTCACTATAAATGAAATCATTTTCTCTAGTTTTAGCTAATGTGAAATTTTGCAAATTTGTCCATTCATTGTCATAATTGTAAGACAATTTTAGAAATTGATTTATGGGATGAGAAGGAAGAATTTTATTTATGGTAATTTTATCATCAAAGAGAATTTTTAAAATTACTATGAAGCAAATAAATGCACAAATAACTACTAATAATAAATTTTGAAAATTAATTTTGATAACCCAAAAAAATTTACAATAAGTTTAAATTATTTTTCTAAAATTGTAAGGGAAGGAACCCTGAGGTTTGAAGACCTAGTTTGGAAATCTAGGGTTTGGAACAAGGGTTTTAGAATTTTTGAAAATTATGCAATAATTTTGAATTCTAAAGATTATTTGAAAATAGGAAAAAAGTACAAAAATTTATACAAAAATAAGAATTTTGGAAATTAAACTTTTGCATAAGAAACTACTAATTTTGAAATGACTTTTGGTAAAGTAAACAATTTGCAAAAATTCCAAATTTAATTTCTAAAAATAATAGGTAAAGAAGGCTTGGGGTTTAAAGACCTAGTTTAGATATCTAGGGTTTTAGTGGATTTATTGAAAAATTTTCAATTAATTTGTAGTTTTTTAATTTTAAAATTTAGGAAAAATCAAGAAATTAATGAAAAAAATCAAAAATATTTTACCCTAGATTTTTTAGGGTTTTTATGTAAAATTTGAAGTAAGTTGGGTTCACCAAATGTTTTATTATTTTATGAGATTAGATGTTTAATTACTAAGTAATAAAGGTCTAGAATGATAGGGAAAATCTACTCTAATGTGGACAATTATATATTTTATCTGATAATTATATAAGACAAAGAAGAATTATCTTAGCTGGATTTGTGCTAAAATAGAAGATTCTAAGTTTGGAATTTAAGGAGTAGGATTGAGACAGTGTCTAAATTTTGGCTCTGTTCTCTATTTTTTTATTAGATAAGAGTGCCAAAAATAAGACACCCTAATATTCAGTGCTATAATCCTTTCTTGGATCTATTTTTTTGAGGCTAAAAGCTTTCTAGGTTTTGTTTGTCTACTTAGTGTGACCATATGTACCAAATTTTAGGTTATGAAAGTCATTGGAGCTTGTTATAATTCCATTTTAATATTTAGTACCTATATTGGTCTACACACATGAAAAAAACAAATATAATAAAAAAGGGGGGGAAATTGGGTTGTGGGAAGAATGATCACACAATCAAGAACCCTTATTGTTCTAATTACTACCTATATTAACCGTCAAGCTAGAGTCTCAGATCTGATGTAGTTCTCCCTTAGGGAACATTCCTAATCAACATGCATGATTGATGAAAGAATGAGTTTTGCCTAGGCCCTTCCTTGATCATGTATGCAAATATATGTGTGATGAAAAAAAGTTGAGCTATACTATTTATTTATTTTATTATGTCTAATGTGCCAAAATAGTAGGTGCTAGATATAAAATGCCTTGTGTAGTCATTTATATAAGAGACTCATTATTTCAAATTTGGGAGATTTATTTATATTTAATAGACATTGGGAAACTTAGGAATGAAGTAAATAAAATAGGTAAGACTCATCCTATAGAATAAATTGACTGTTGGGACCAAAATTGCTCTTGGACAATAGTGTTGAAAACTAGACACCTTAGGTTTCAGCATTGTATTCTTATTTGGGTGCTATTATCTAGGGGGTGTGAGACCTGGGGGGATGGGTCTAGACCTAAAAAATGTACTTGGGTATGAAAAGGTTAAGTTTGGAAAGATATGGATGACTAGGGATAAGCAAAATGATGTTTAGGGAATGTAGTAAGACCAAGATAAGTCAGATAAAAGGACATGGATAAATGTGAATAAAAGCTCATATTCTCCAATTGGAGTCTTCTATAAAAGGACTATGAAATGACATAATATGTGTGTTTTCTTGACCAATTTAGGGTGTATACATATTATATACCACACTAATTTTTTGGTGACTACTACTAGACTCAACTTGTGTACATCTTTACTCTTATACATATTTTTACCACATGTTCCTGCATACTTTCATTTTTAAATTTCCTAGCTTATATTTGATTGTCTTTTGGATTTTACATCTACTCTATGGAATTTTAATATTCCATTATTATATGGATATAAGCCACTTCCTTCATTGTATGTATGCTTTGAATATGTGCCCATGTCCTTGTGTGTGGTTTCTTGATTATGTATGTGAACATTTGAAGATGTCCCTCCATGTGTCTCTAAGCTAACCTTGCTTTATCTTTACATATGTGGACATTTGAACATGTCCTTATATGTATTAGTTTATTAACTTAGTGACATGTGCCCATGTCCTTTGTATTATGGCCCCTTGGCCTAATTTATGTACCTCATGTGTTTGTACGTATGCTTCTATGTATGTGTCATGGACATGATGACACTTGTCTCTTTCCTATTACATTCACATCAGTTATGATGCCATGAGAGACCTAATACATCTCCCCTTCCTCCTTGGGTGCCTTGATGGACATCATGCCCATCCCCCTAGTTAGTTTACTCAGATTATATCTAAATATGTTATTCATATAAATTCTTAATTTTTTTTTATCTATCTTGATAACCTTGTGAATGATAGATCTAACATAGATCATACATTACCAACTTATGCTCAATCAAATTTTAAATTTTGATGTCATATACACATTATATTGATTTATCACACAAATATCATATTATCTCAGTCTAACACACATGATAGATATATTTTATTTTGGGGGCAATTATTATAGAGGTTCAACAACTCCCCTCAAAAGAGGGGGAATTCATACGGGTTTATCACTAAGATTAAGCCATCCTAGTTCACTCAAAACATAGTTTTTAGCATGCAGACAAAGATTGCAATGCCTATACTTATGAAAATATAGTGAAAAATAGTCACATCTATATTAATCTTGGTTTTTCATAGAAACAACACACTTGGTCAACATCACAACACAAAGGACACTATCACAGTGTACTATTTACTAGTGGATTGTGTTATTGTTTATTATCCCTATACATATAAAATTATAGAATTTTTAGAAAGGTACAATTGCTACAATCTATGTTTACATAGTTTTAGTCATAGATTATCAGATATGATTGGTATATACTTAATTTCTATATATAGCTACATACGATTGCTTAGATTGGGGGCATCATGTATGGCATGATCAATCCCATTTTATTTTTAGATATGTACAAAAACATATTACTATAACTCAAACCAAAATCCATATGCATAAATATCAAATTTAGGGGAACGTGCCTAACACATTATATGTATATGCTCAATTTTGCACCTATTGATTATAGAGAATGAGATATTTGTGTCCTTTTCCATGTTATATACTCTAGACACCATTTTCACCAAGTTTACACTAGATTTATGCTTCACTCCATTTTTAGTGGTTAGAATTCTTGAGTGGTTTAGAACCATTTTACATTTAAATTTTTTGAGTGGCCCCTTAGCCATTTAATGTTCATAGTTCCAATATGCCCATATCCATCTTTCATAACTTCATGACAAAAAATTAGTTTCAACTTCTTCTACTAAAAAATGGTAGGTAATCATTGAGTGAAGGATGGATTGAGTTCTTGAGCCCCCTAGATAAGAGGGTTGGATAACTCACCAGTCTAATCTAAGCTATTCACATATTATGATCCATAAAATAGGTGTGGAAAATGATGGATTCAAGACCATATTGATTTCTTGAACCACCCACACATGCGGATTGAATAAACCATTAGTTTAGTCTAAGTTATTCACCATTTGATCACCATCTACATGCACACATAAGATGTCACTAGTTTTTTCATTGGTTCACATACCCAATGAGGTGTATTCATTCCTTTTCTATTAATCTCATATATTTTCTCATTTTTATCTTTTATTTTGATATTTATTAAGGAATGATTATTTTATTTTCATTTATAAGACATGTAATAGATCATGCTTGACAAAATTAAACCCAGATTCATAAGCTTCACCTCATAGGTAAGTCTAAGTACATTTATTTTTCCTTTATCCTAGTCATTTTACTTTGTTGTATTTATAAAATAAAATGGGGGGAATGTATTCATATAAAATATTATTTCATTGAAATGAGTTTCACTTGAGACCACCTTGTCCTTAACTTATCCCTAAACCCATCTATCATTTGATAGTGTGTGAGTCTAAACCATCCTCAGACATAACAAAAGTAGATAGGCACATAGGCCCTTTTTTCATTCATTTTTCCACTTAGACATTAGTGTGGCCTTTTTGACTATAGTGCACTATGCTATTGCCAAAGGTGAAGTGCTAATGTCCCTTTGCTATTTTCACTCATAAATGATATCTTTATATTTCTCAAATTCACCTTAGGTTTAACCTAGACCCATTTCATGTCTTGATAAGAACCATAATGCTATATATACTTGTAATCACTTAAAAGTGATATTTGAGTTCTAAGAGTGATACTTGAGACTACCTATCCCTAGCTTAGACCTAGACCTATTATCACACTTATCCTACATTCATGCATGCCAAAATCATCCATAGTCATCCTTAAAGTGGTCCCATACCCTCATTTCCTAATCCTAGCCCTTCACGCCTAGTGTTCTACCAGTTGGACACTAGCACAATAATAAGGAAACTAGTTCCACATGGTTTTATTGTCTCAAAAATGGTGTTAATGTACTTTCACTCTCTTTTTACTAAATGGATATATTTTCAAAACTACAACCTCCTAGGGCTAACCTAGACCTCTTATAAAACCCACAAAAACATCAAAATAGTATAAATACATAAATTTTATCCCTCTAACTACTAGATGGAAATCATATGTAAAATACACATCTAAACATAGAATAAGTGGAGCACAATTAAGGTTATCAATCCTTATTCTACCTTACTTCTATATACTACCATCTACAACAGCCCTAAGCTTAGATTTTATAGATTTATAGCCTCAAGAACATTCAAGGCACTCAAGGCCACTATCATACTATCATCACTTACACTTTCACCATCACTTAGGTAGGGAGATTTACATCAAGCTTGATCCCTCATCAGAGTATTGATATATAATAAAATCTCTTTATAGTGGGGTGTTGAGGATGTCTAACCTACCCTTTTAACAAACACACTTTTTAGCTCATACCATAGTTGTATGGAGGATTAAGGTTTACACAATAAATTAGTTATTACAAGAATAATAAAGTGTTATAGAACTTGAGCGTGCATGAATAGACCTCATATATCTAAAAATAGGTACACCCAGATGTTCATGGTAGTCCTGCACAAAGGACACTACCACCAATATCAAGATTATACCACCACTTTCCCAATAATGGTACTACTATTTAGGAGGGGTTATGACATAGGGATCTAGTTTATAACATGCATACCAACTTCCATCTCAATTTATAGTACTCAAATCATCTGTATTAGGTATTTTCTAGCTAAGTCTTTATTTTCTCTATTTATTATTATTTGTAGAAAAGTCAAATCTAGTCAAATCTATAATAAATTAGTGGCTATATTTATTGCATATTATTCCATGATTTATTCTACTCAGTTATTTACAAAATATATGATTTATACTCTATTGAAGTCCTAAAAGGTTAAAACATTTGGTGAACCCAACTTACTTTGAACATTGTTCAAAACCCTAATCCTAGATGCTCTTAGGGTTTGTATCCTTTTTGTGTCTATGATCAAATTTTTGTTCCAAAATTTTAGACTTATTTCAATATATTTTAAATATTTCTTAGATTAAAATTATTTAAAGGTTCAAAATATACAACTTATTTTCCTACTTCCCAAACTATAATGGCATAATTCAATAATTGATTTGATGAGACTAATAAGAAATAATTGCAATATTTTGTGTCCAAACATTAAGATATGTAAGATGACATCATTATTATTCAATAACCTAAAAAATCACATAATGGTCAATCTTCAACTCACCTAACTAATAACCTTGTTACACCTACAGTGGGGCCAAATCAGTTAACACAACTAATAAATGTAATTTAACAACCCTTAGTGACATATATAAATATTTTGGCTAGTTAATCCACTCTATATGTTTAATCCCTTATGCACAAGGTTCATATCTTATATGATAAGGTGTTACATCTTGAAAAGGGAGCCACTAAGCCATCACATGCCCTGGATTCTAATGTTCTCTTACATACACCTTTGGCACACCACATAGTGAAAAATCCCTTTCCATCCATATTTATGACACCTAAACCTACATTATATGATGATAAGGGTGACCCAAAGAACCATCTTTGAGATTCTCATGTAGCATGTTTGGACTACATGTCTAATGATTGGATTCTCACAATTGTTTTTCCACATAGTTTAAAATATTATGCCTTACAATGCTTTTATGACTTACTAATTCAATCTATCACAATATTCAATCCTTTAGTAGATATATTTTTATCATACTTCTCCATAAATATTATCAGTGACAAGATCTCATATGCTCAAGTTGCACAGTTAAAACAAAAGTCAAAAGAACCTATTACTAAATATGTCTTATGATAGAAAACTATATTATCTAAACTGACTAGCCCTATGGTAGACAAAGAGCTTCAAGAAATCTTCAAATAGAGTCTTCTCTAGCATTACACAAAGTTATCTTGTTTAAGAAGTTTCTAACATTTATATATTTATGCCACACAATAAAATAAAGAGAAATCAAGTTTTTATCAATAAAAAAACTAAAGTATATAATTATATTAGAATCAACTACTAAGAGTTCAAATAATTCTCCATACAAGGTATGGGCCACCAAGAACAAGAGTGATCAAAAGTCCATAGTTAACGCGGCTTCAAATCTATCTCCTCATTTTAGATTATTCACCAACCTTCCATCACTACTAGCACAAGTTCTACAACAAATATTGGAATGCAATATTGTATCTCTCCCTCCCATCAAATAGG
Source organism: Torreya grandis (assembly GCA_037957365.1). Taxonomy (NCBI): domain Eukaryota; kingdom Viridiplantae; phylum Streptophyta; class Pinopsida; order Cupressales; family Taxaceae; genus Torreya; species Torreya grandis. The sequence continues at coordinate 91,317 of JARHVA010009717.1, forward strand.
TTTATATCACATGGCCTCTTCAAAAGAGTTATGATTTCAAATGCATTCTATGAGTATCATAGGGCATTGGGCCATGCAAAAAATAGATGCATTAGCCTAAAATATAAGATACAATATTTGATTAAGGTTAACATTATTGATGTGGGTACACCTACAAAGGAACCAAAAGTATAAAAATGGAAGTTAAGGCATTAAATATATTCTCATATCTATTTCTAAAGCACATAATAAATGAGTTAGGGAGCACTTTAGGTCCACTACATACATGCTTCACATTTTCTTGTCAAGTGCTTATAGATTGCTTAAAAGACTCAGGTCCACTACATTAATCTAGAATTGCTATTATCTACCCATTGGGGGCATATATACCAATATATGGGTCTTCACTTGACCCATTCACCCAATTGGGGGCATCTTATACACAATTTTAATTTCCAAGTTATATCCTTATATACTCTACATCCTAGCTTTATCATTTTTATATCTTGATATTCATCATGTTACTCTTACTCAATTATTTTTTGACTATTACTACTTTAGACTCAACATATGTACATTGTAGATCTTACTAAAATTTGTATTAGATATTCATGAATACTTTCATTTCTAGATTACTTAGTTTAGACTTGATTGTATTTCTTTGTTTCTTCATTTAAGGGCATTTGAATATGACATTATTTTTTGGCTCTATGCCATTTCTATTTATAGTATGTATGATTTAGACATGTGCCCATGTCCCATGTGTATGATTTATTGATTATGTATGTATACATTTGAACATGTAATTCTATGTGGCTCTAGTCCAACTTACTTGATGCTTGTGTATGTCGACATTTGAACATGTCCTTGTATGTATTGTTTTCTTAGATTTAATGACATGTGCCATGTCCCTTACATTATGGCCCCTTTACCTAATTTATATGCCTCATGTGTTTTTCATGTATGATTTACTATATGCATCATGGCCATAACACTTGTCTTTGTTTATTACACATAATAGTTATCAATGCCATGAGGGACCTCATGCATCTACCCTTCCTACTTAGGTGTCGTGATGGACATCATGGCTAGTCCCCCTAGGTAGCTACCTAGGTTTTCTCATAATTATTGTTACATACATTTATTACATCTATCTTTATAACTTTGTGGAATGCTAGACAAGACATACATCTTACATTACATACTTGTTCTCAGATTCTCTTATATTGTGATGTTATGTATGCACATTATATTGCATTATCAAAAAATTATCATAATTGCTCCATGTTAAATACATTTTATATATATTTTTATTTTGAGGATATTTATTTTATAGGTTCAATAAATACACTCAAAAGAGGGGGCATTTTTAGGGGTTTGTCATAGAGATCAGGCTCCTATATTACACTCAAATTATATTTTCTAGCACACAGGATCAGTTATAGAAAATTAGACACAAGTAAACACAATGGGAAATAGAAACATAGAAAGTAATATAGTTGCACAAAATTTAGACTAGAAGGACACTAACACCTAAATGGGGACACTAGTGCCACATGGTGATACTATCTAGTAGCTTTAGTTTAAGAACAAGCCAGATTAGCTAGAATAACTTAATAGGTAGAGTACACGTTTACATAGATTAAGTTACAAATTTATCAGTTATACTAAATTTTTACTTAGATTCATACTATTTTAGCTCATATTCCAATTAATTTTCTCAAATTGGGGTATCATGTGTGGTATGACCATTCCCATATTTAGTTTAGATACCTAGATATAGTTCATTACAACTCAGTCTAGAATCCATATACTCAGATATCAAATTTTGGGGCATGTGCATGGAACATTGTTTCCATACACTCAATCACACACCAATTGATTAGATGGAATGACAAATTCCATGTAATTCTTTACACTATATACACCTAACATCATATTCTAGGTTACACACCTATTTCATGCCCTACTCCATCTATAGTGGTTGGCATTCTTGAGTGGCTTGGAGTTACTTAATGTACTCGAGTGTCTGTAGATATCAAATACATAGTTATAAATTTATAGTACTTTATGTATTTGAATTTTAGATGCATCTACTACACATGGGTGGGAAATAATGGAGTCATATCCTACTTGAGTTCTTGAGCCACCCACATGAGAGGGTTAGACACACTATCAAGCCAATCTAAGCTATTCACAGGCCATGATCCACCAAATAGGGGTGGGTAATGATGGAGTCAAAATTGAATTGAGTTCTTGAGTAACCCACACATGAGGATTGAGCAAGTTATCAAATCAATCTATGTTATTCACTAATTTATCACTATATACATTCACACACATAGGTTTTCACCAAGATTATGCATTGGTTCATGTACCTAATGAGGTGTATTCATTCCTTTCCTCTCTCATATCTCTTTACCCAATTTTACTCAATTTTACTTCTTTACTTAGTTTAGTATTTGCTTTTGATATCTCTTAAGGACTGATTTATGCATGTTTTACTTGTAGGACACACATTGGAGCATGCTTCACATAATTAAACCTATCTTCACATATTCATACCTAGCTTCATGGGCTTCACCTCTTATGTAAGTCCACGTATGCTTCTTTTTCCTTTATCCTAGTCATTTCACTTTGCTACATTTCTAAAATAAATGAGGGGAATGTAATAATATAAATTTTTTATTTTAGTGATAAGAGTGATAATTGAGACTACCTATCCATAGCTTATGCCTATGCCTATCCTAAATCCTATCATCACACTTATTTAACCTTTGTAAAGGCCACATGCATACCTAGTCATCCCTAAAGTAGTCTTAGACCCTCATTTCCTGACCTTGGCCCTCCATGCCTAGAGTTCTACTTCTTGGACACTAACACCATAATAAGGACATGAGATCCACATGGTTCTGGTGTCCTAAAAATGGTGGTAATGTAATTTTCCTATCTTTTTACCAAATGAATATATTTTCAAATCTATAACCTCTTAGGGTTAACCTAGACCTCTTTTAGCATGTGCACAAGCATCAAAATAATATAAATACATTAATTTTATCCCTCTAACCACTAGATGAAAAACAAATGTAAAATACACATCCAAACATAGAACAAGATGAGCATAATTAAGGTTATCATTCCCTATCTACCCTACTTCTGCATACTACCATATACAACAATGCTAAGCTAAGATTTTTTAGATTTCCAGTCTCAAGCACACTCAAGGAAATCAAGGACATTATCATACTATCATCACTTACATTTTCACTAGCACTTAGGTGGGGATAAATACATTGGGCTTGATCCCTTAGAGTTTTGTATGTAGGTAATTCTCTTCATAGTGGGTTGTTGAGGATGTCCAACCTACCCCACTAATGAATACAGTTTTCAAATCATGCCCTAGTTGAATGGAGGATTAGGGTTTAAATTTTTTTTTATGTATTATAGGCCCCATATAGGGATATATATCTTGTGTTCATAGGAACAAAAACCAAAAATATAGACACAAGTGTACCCAAAAGTTTGGGACAGTCCTAAACAAAGGACACTACCACCAATATTAGGAAACTGTCACCACTTTACCAATAATTTCTTTACTATCTAATTATGGTTATAATATCTAGGAGGGGTAATGACATAGGGATCCAATTAATGGCACTCAAACTAGCATCCATCTTAGTTTATAACCCTAAAATCATTTGTATCAAGTGTTTTCTAGCTAAGTCTTTATTTTCACTATTTATTATTATTTTTAGACAAGTCAAAGCTAGTCAATTATGTAACAAATAAGTAGTTGTATGTATTACATATTAATTAATTAATTTAGTCTACTCAGTTCTTTGAAAAACATATGATTTATACTCTATTAAAGTCCTAAAATGTTAAAACAAGACCACTTTCATTTATTTTGTAACAACCCCAACTAGGTTTTACCACAAAGTAGATTATTTTTTCATTATTTTTACTCAACGCATATTCAGATTCACCAAGAGAATCTAGGTGATATAATGTTATTTGTGTTAACCTTGACAATGTTTAATCTAAATCCATCTAGCTAAATTTAACAAATAATAAATTTATCAAAACATAGACAATGTTAAAATAAACATAAAGACTACATTTATTCCACAAATATAATTACACATTTTTAGCCATCACTGATACATAATGATAGCAATTACTATAAGTGTATAATGAATAAATGATATAGTTTTTAGCACTAATCATGTCTCATAAAATACATATACATTGATACTAAGCTCCACAGATCATGACTCTATACGAACTCAAGTATACATCAATAATGTCAAGTGTAGTCACTTAGTGCAATACTACAAGTGGGGAGGGAGAGAATCATTTGAGTCCTTTTCCACATCAACCATAGACTATCCCCCACACTATTCCACATCAAGGAATGGACCTCCCTTACATGAATGGGAAGATAAAAATGATGCAAAAATCTAGAGTGATAACTAGAACCTGTATGTCAGAAGATAACTAATACATGCTATCTACCATATAGAAATCCATTCTAACATGATATCAAACAAACAAGTAAACTTTATCAAACACATGAAATTATAATTTTTAACTATAAACATTACTTTGCCCAAATCTTGTAAATAGTTATTGATGCACATATCAGTCAATTTTATACACACCATTTGATTAGATTATACTATCTCTATTTTATTAGTGACACTACATAAGTAAGTGAAGTCTATTACACTTGCTTAGATAGGGGTGATAATATAGGATAAACTTACACACATTAAATCAATACAAATATTCCTATAAATAAACATGATAATATCGGTATATCAATGCATACATCTAGTCCATCAAATGTAGTGCAAAATCAAATAAATAGTCTATTTATCAATTAATAATAAACATAATCATAAATAGTCAATATTATAAACATACTAACTAGGTGTGGTTTATAATTAGAAAGTAACTAGAAATGATATTTAATCTACATAATAACATAAGTCACCATTATCTATTTGTTGATTAAACAATAACCCATTCCATGATAAAACCTTATGTTTAAATATTTCTTGATCAATTAAACACAATCATAATGCAGCCAAAATATTCACCATACACCCATGTAAATATTTATTATATTATTTTTATGTATATGATATAATTTAAGTAGGCCTCTACTACCTATGTCCTTAAAGTATCTCACATACTTTGGTATGAACCTTAGATATTTTAAACTACCCATAATATATCTATTCATGACATTTTAATAACACACACAAATTATAGTTCTCAATCAACAATTATACTAATATCCCATTACTTCATATATATAGACAACATTCAAATTACAATGTTTAGAAAATCAAACAATTAATCAAAGATTTACATTCAACCTTATATAATCAAACATGTGGATAAACTCATATTCAACCTACATAGTTTCCTTTACACAAATTTATATATAAATAAACAAACAAAATATTCATACCAATATAAGACCAGCATAAATGTAAATGAGATAGACTAAATTCATATACCTGATTTTGATAGAATATGTAGTCTAATTCATATTATAAAAGGCTTAAACAATCAATGACTTGAACTTTAACCTCGGTACACTTACATATAAATTCACATCATCTGCAAAGGTGTATGAATTTAACCAAATCATCATTCCTTACATTTATGGTTAAATTTGTATTCCCTAAATTTTATTTATTTGAATTAGCTATTACTCTAATACTAATATCGTGACTTGAGTTTAAATCTTCAAAGTTTATATCCAAAAAAGAATTAATCATGAACCCATATGTATATATATAAAAGAATAGGCTACAGGTTTGAAAGAATGAAACTAGGTTAAAGCCCCAAAACTTAATTATAAATTCATTCCACCAACACTTAGGTTTATATTAAAAACTTTTTACTTGTGAAGTTATATATACATAAAGTCTAATTGATTTTGAAACCAACACATATATTTTAGTCAAAATTGAAATTTTCCATATATGAATATGTGTATATAAACTATCACATATACATATATATTTATATATATATATTTTCTCAACCTTATCCTAGATATATACATATATATTAATATCAATGAGTACATGGTTAGAATACCCATATCATTTTACCCAAATTTCCAAAATGGATTATACATAATAAAATATAGACTTGGATATATGTATGTATGTATATACAAATATCTACATATATGTATATATAAAAATACACACACACATAGATACATACATACATACGTACATATGTACATACATACATATATGTATATACACACACACACGCACACGTATGCACGTGCACACACACACACACACATACACACACTCGCACACACACATAGACAGATAGAGATATATATGTATGTATGTATCCATGCATGCATGCATGCATACATGCATATGTACATACATACATCATGTATATGCATACATACATACATCATGATATATATATATATATATATATATATATATATATATATATATATAGATTGATAATTTCTTAGTTAAGGTTCCCATGAAGGTACAAACCTAAATATAGTTATATAATAAATATATTTATACACATACACTGGTATGTGTATATACCCTAGGTCAATAAAGACCTATAGGGTATATATACATACCCTTATATTTGTATATATATCCTTAATATATACCTATATTGACATCCACATTTATATCCAAAAACAAATTTATCATTCAAAGAAAAAACCTAACCCAACATACTTCAAAACCTATCAACAAAATTATACATGCTTTTAATTTCAAAGGGGTATCAAGATTCAATATTAAAAATAAACCTTCCATTTAGGGTTTCCTAAGGGTTGGGTGTGGAGTTCTGTGGGTGGCCAAGCCATATATAGGGCTTCCCATTCAACCCCCATTTCTTTTTATGTTTTTTTAACAACCCAAAAAAACCCATTTAATTTTCTTTTCAGATTTTACAAACACTATATACATAAATTTCAAGTATAGAACAAACCTAGAAGGGTGAAAAAATACCAAGGAGATGAACCAAATTATTTCCTCAACTCACCAATTCCTCCACTTCTCTTTCTCCCTACTCTTAAAACTATCATCCCTCATAGACATCTTATCCTTTCTTTTTATTCTTCTCCATGCCATCCATTTCTCCATTTTTCTCTATAGACCACAAATATGCATGATGAAACAACCTATCAAATCCCATCATGCTATAGTTAATCACCATGCATCCCACTAAAAAAAAGTAATGATTTTACTAATGGTGCTTAATCGAAAGTCAAATAGGGTTGGAAAACCTAATTTACCAAAAATTCCAAATTAAACCATTAAATAATCATTACAAAATCCCTTTAAAATTATGCATTCCTTTTTACTTTGTTAACTATCATTGATTGTTGTCTAATTAAATAATGATTAATATATATCTACATGTCAAAGTCTTAAAAGAATCATTCATTAACTTATATAAGTCATTTAATTATCAATAAGTCCAAACCAATATATCCCACATAAATGAACCACCATACCATATAACAAAATTTAACATAAAGAGAACATTATAATTATTACCAAGTTATCAAACATTATGCATTTGACTTTGGATTCATAAGTTACTCTTCTAGGTTTAATAATAACCATAGACTTTAGCAATCTATTTGACAACATCATGATGATTATATAATAGTTTTACAATGATAATATTTTATAATACCTTGAATCATGTTAAATATTAAACAAATATCTTATAATTTATTAAGTCATTTGCAAGTTCATATTACTATTAAAATCAATAATAGTAATTTTTTAAACACAAATAGTATTAACAAAATGACTCAATTAAGTAAAAACATAGATTAATTATTTCAAACTAATAATCTACACAAGTTTGAATATTTAACTATGTACAACACCATAATAAATCATGCTCAACTAGTTATGCACAAATTTACTCAAATCAACTAACTAATAATATAAATTGCAACTAGAATAGTAAAATCCCAAAATCATGTATAATTATCTGAGAATACAAAAGATCATAACAAACATTCATAGCAAAAAACCAAGAATCACATAATTATCTACTAAAAAAATTAATCACACAACATGAAATACTATTGTGATGTGTACATGGGTTTTTGGTTATCCCTTTATCATCTCCCAACATATTGATATACACCACCTTCTTTGATGATGATCTCCCTCCATCACACTCTAAGGGATGGATATGTCATACATCCTCCTCACACACAAGAAGGTAGTTAGCTTGAATCATGATATATATACATAAAATACTATTGTATAAATTATCATACATCATCATCAAGTACAAATATGAAAGTATAATTAACTCATAGCTAACATATCATGTAAATTAAGCAACATAATACTATCCCAAAATCAACATATCACATAGATATTAATAAAAAATTAGCTAATCAACTAATAGCCATATTAAATTCATGGATAATTAGGTAAATCAACTTAGAGAGAAATAGGGATATGACATAATTCCCCCTAAAGCCAATCATTATCCAATGACACTTATTGAAACATAAGTTCTGAATTAAAAACATTATTTAACAAAAAATAACAAAGTATGCAATAATAAATCAAGAAAACAAATGTGGAAACTGCCTATAAAACTCTTGATAATCTTTCCAAGTGGCACTATCTTTAGAATATTGGTCCCAATGAACCTTGTATTGTGACAGTTCTCTATTATGCAAACTCAATTTATAAGTGTCAATTATTCTGATTGGTTCTACCATGACCACCCTGAGATCTAGAAATTGCATAGTATTTCAATCCAACACATGTGATGGATCAATAACATAATTTTAAGATAAGACACATGGAAACATAATGTAATAGAGATAAAACTATTAGCCATACAAGACTATAAACTATAGGATTGACCTCTTCTAAAATTTTGAAGGGTCTCACATATCTTGGTGAAAATTTTGCTGAATTCTAAAACTTAATCAATCTTTTATGAGGCTTAATTTGTAGAAACACTTTATCACCAATAGAAAACTAACTTGTTTTTATCTTCAGATCAACATAAGTTTTCTTCCTATCCTTAGCCTCAGCCAACCTCTACTTGATTGCTTTGATTTAGTATTTAATTTCCATAAGCATCTTAGGTCCAAAGACTACCTTGTACTCTAACCTATCCTAACTGATTGGTGTTCTACACTTCCTTCCATAGAATGCCTCAAATGGATCCATCTTTAATGTTTATTGGTATGAATTATTGTAAGCAAACTCAACCAATGAAAGTTACTCCTCCCACATGTATTGATGATCCATGAAATATATATGAAAGAGATATTATACAACTTAGTTAACTCACTCTATCTATCCATTAGATTATAAGTGATAAGAAGTTTTAAAATTCAACTGTGTACCCAAAGCTAAATTTAGAGTCAACCAAAATATAGAAGTTATCCTCAAATATTGATCCAAAATGATCTTGTTGTCTCCAAATCTTGCACCCTAGAGGAGAGTGTTCAATCTTCTTCCATATTTGGGCAACATTGGAACATTTCTAGGCGTGTGGGTATACCTATAGAGGAAATGAACCTATATATTTAAATGGGATAGCTCCCTAAATATATCTATGCAAAATAACTTCTATCTAAACTAGCTTTATTTAAAGGAAAAGAGTTAGAAATTTCTTAAAAGGAAACATACTCTAGGATTGGTGATGTATCTAGATTATGTTCCATAGGAATATCATATTCTAATGCACAATATAGAAAAATGCATAGACCATTTTCTAAGATATAAGAGGTTTTAACATAAGTATTTTAGTACAAAGGTGAGATGTGTGAGATGACACAAGGTAAATGAATTGAAAGGAAAACTTTTCACATTTCAAAAATAGTTATACACTTACACCAATTTAACAAACTTGAACACATTCTATATGACCTATTAAACTAAGAAATTTTGCTCAGGAATGAAGGATAAAGGATAGAAGGATGGAAAATAATCACTTACTATCACTATGCATCTCTTACACACTCAAACAATTTTTTTAAGACTTGAAAGAAATAGACTTGTACTAATGCTTAAAGGAAGAATATAACATCAATCTAGTAGGGATTTACCATATGATGTGTGGTTGTTTTTACAGTAGCCCAAGGGTTGCATTTATAGAACAAAGGAAGTGAGAGGAGGAGGCTTTTGGGTGCCAAAAATAGGAATCAAATTTTTAAGAGACTCTATCTTTAGCTATAACCATCATTTAAAATGATGCTCATTTAGTCTATTTGATTGATCCATGTCACCTCAAGTGGTTACACAGCTAGCTTTATCTCTCAAAGATGCTTCTCTAATGGTTACACCAACAAAAATGAAATATATTTGAGTTGAGTAATGATATTAATGTGGTTATGTAAATGAGTCCACTTGTCAATTTATCTTGATGATAACAACTTCTCACTAGCTTGTTGAGGTGTGCAATGGCATGAGGAAGAGTTGTTTTCATTCTATTGGCCTTGGAGAAGCATCACTTAGATTCTATCTGTATGCTTTCATAGCATTTATTAGAATAATGGCTCCATGTGTTTGTGCCTACAAACATCCTTTGAAAACTCATTCCAACTTGATCAAGTTAAATGTTCAAACCTTTCAAAGCTCCTCAACCTTTCTTCCTTTGATTTTTCATAAAAAATGACTCATATCATGATCTGATCAATGGTGATATGATCCCTCTAACCTGCTTGGGACCCACTATTTGAACACCAATGACTAGCTCATCAGCTTGAAGTTTATGTCCATATAACCATCACTCTACCAAGACCATTCCTTTGAGGCATCTTCCTGGATAATTTTTCTATGGAACCTTTTCTTTTTTTCCTTTAGAAAGCTTGAAAATGCCCTTTGGTAATCTTGAAATATCCCTTCAAAAAGCTTAAAATGGACACTTTATTGAGAAAAGACCCTTCTAATTTTTTACAAGTGTCCCTTCTCACTTTTTTAACTAGACACTTTCCTGAGAAAAGACCCTTTGAACTTTTTGAAAGTATCCCTTCATGATTTTGTGAAAGACCTTTCTAACTTTTTGAGAGAGCACCAATTCCTTTAGAAAAAATATAAGATGTAATTCTTTCATAAAGATTATTTCAGACAAAATGTCTTAAATAATTCCTTAAAAAAAATGCAAAGGACCAATTCATAAGAAAATACCCTTCAAAAATATTGAAAATGTCCATTCACAAGATAAAGAAGCATCCCTTTGCTTGAGAAATGATCCTTTGGACTTTTTGAAAATGTCCCTTCGCAAGAGAAAGACCCTTTGGAAAAATTGAAAATCTCCCTTCAAAAATATTGTAAAGGACGCTTTCATGAGAAAAATGACCCTTCAAAAAGATTGTTTTAGACAAAATGTATGAAACAATTCATTTGAAAAATTTGAAAGAGCCAATTCCCAAGAAAAGATTGTTTTGGAAATATTGAAAATGTACCCTTCAAAATTTTGCAAAGAACACTTCCATGAGAAAATGACCCTTTGGAATTTTGTAAGTGACCCTTCAAAAATATTGAAATGGACCAATTCCTTCAAAATTTTTATTTTAGACAAAAATTCCAAAATAATTCCTTTGAGCCTTGAACAAAAAACCCAAAGCAAAACCTTACTGAAATAAATAACACTTAACAAAAAAATTGAAATAACACTTGCAAAAAGACCAAACAAAGCCTTCCAAAGAAAATAACATTTGACACTTGTTATGGGAATAAACAAATTAAGAATGTTGCACTTAGCCAAAATGAAAGATACAAAACTTGGGTGTAAAAAATTGGCTAATATTCTATGCAATTCCTAGGGGTGGCATGCCTACTATGCCTAAGACCAGTTGCCTAAATCCTTCCATTGGGCATGGAGTCATGCATATAGGCACCCAAAAAATGACAAAACACATAAGCTAGTTGATCACATGTATAAAGGCAAAGACACACACCAAACAAAAGGAAGGAAACACACTTGTGCTATAAAGCACTTAGGAAACACAACAACAAACTAAAATAAAACTAGACGAAACACACGCACATAAGCGACTATTTACAAAACATGTCCTACAAGGAATAATATTAGAACTTTATATGTATCCCATTCACAAGGATAGGCAATTATTATCCATTCATCTTGGTTAGCTGAAAGGAGTTGCTTTGCTTGCACTTGCTAATGATGTAAGGGCCACTCCATAAAGTGTCAAACTTTGTATGTCTACCAAATTTTTCTCTGTATTTGTTCAATTTTAGGACCAATTCACCTTATTTAAACACTCTTGCACTTTATATTTTGTTAAAGGAATTCTTCATGAGTACTTGGTGGTGCTTCATGACCTTGTGTGAATTATCTCTTACTTCTTGTAGATGCATTAGTTCTATCAATCCAGCTTTGAATGGAGTATTTTCAAGTATTTCCATCTACTATGTGATTTATAGAGTATGGAGTTCTTGAGATATAAAAAACCTATATTCTCTCCCATAAATAAGCATAAAGGGAGAATTACCAATTGATCTCTTAGGAGTAATCCTATCAGCCCATAAATCTATCTTCAACTTGTTGTGCTTTGATTGTTCTCTAATGTCTTCTTGATGATCTTGATGAGATTATTGTTAGTGGATTCAACTAATCCATTACCTTGAGGGTAATAGTTGGATGAGGTACTTATTGGGTGAATATTTTGTCAATCAGCTAACTAATGTTCAAAATAGGTCTTATCATCCACGTCAAGGGAGATTGGTCATCCAAAGTTGTAGGTTTACCACATCTAAAGGGGACAAATCTCTCCTCTCATCAAGGGGAGGTTCCCTATTAAAAATGAGGAGCTATATACTATAGGTATAAGCAGAAAATAACACTCAGGGGTAGAATAATGCCATCCATCTCTCTTCTTTCAGAGATGATGCTAAAAAAAAAGCAAAAATCTTGGTGAAGATACTGAAGGCACTTCTCTTTTTTCAATAGTGGTCTTATAGGAAACAATAAGAGTTATTTTAGGTAGTGACAAGTGATTGGTAACAATGTGTAGCAACCAACATAATGAAGTATAGCACAAAGTCTACACTTCAACTACTCAAAGAGTGAAATACTAAGGATAATGGGGGCATAAAGTCATCCCAGAATCCTCAACATAAAAAGAAACTAAAAACACACACTGAAGACAACTATAATAGCACAAAGTCTGAAAGTAAATGACTTCAGGACATCTCCCTTATCACTTCCACTAGTTTTACTTGTTAGATTTAGATAAACAAGAATACATCTAGAAGATAGACATAAGAACAATCTCCTAAAATGGCACAAGCTATAAAAGCACAAAGTCTGCAAGTAACTTGCTTTCTCATTTAGATAAAATAATATGAACAACAATCTGAGCTCAAATTTTTAGTATTTGCCTTTCAATTTAGGCAGAGTCTATCCTTTTATGGTAAAAATGATCTCTCCTAAAAATAATAAAAGAGATTCTAATATATAGCATCCAAGAAAGACTTAGTTCTTTGTTTCATGGAATTGCCCATGCTATGCATTCAATGCCTTGAATGCATTTTTAGTTCTATCATGGGCCATGTTGGAACAGGGTGGCTGCCTTAACTATGGCATGTCATTTCATCTCAAATGTCTTCTCCTAGGTCTGGATCATTTGGTTTCTATGTAGCTATCCATTTTTTATTTACTCTTAGGGGGATAAACAAGCCATGTCTTTAATGTTTAAGGTCTCAAAAATCCACCTTGCAAACTATTCCACCTACTAAAATAATTGCTACGTAAATATTTTGGCCTTTCCCTCTTTCTAATTCTTTTGGTTCCTTCCTCTCACCCTGAAGGTCTTTAAATTCCTTTGAAATCATTTAGGTCTGTGCTTAAGCCTACAAAGATCAACAAACACTTTATTGCCACAAATTTGTCATCTTCAGGTCTGTCATCATTTAAAAGCTAACAGCTAGTTGATTGTCCCTAATTTGATAGCTACAGACCCGTCATCCTCCTTAGTAGTTCTTTCATGTCTTTCCCACTTGCTTTGGCCACATTATACTGATCTTAACAAATGATGCATGGTGTTTTCCACTATGAAACATGCGAGGACACTTGGCATTATCTACTTACTTATAGAGGCTTTAAACACTTTTTGAGAGTCCTGCAAAAGATGACACATGGTGACTTCCACTCTACTTTAGAAACAATATAGAGACATTCGGGACTCATTCAAATTCACATAGATAATGACACTTTTTGGGTTTTTATTGACCTTAGAAACTCACTCAAGGTCCACCATAGTCCTTTTAAAACAAAAGGGAGAGACTACGGATGTTGACAGTTGTCATGCTCTACCGAGCTTTTCAAGTGACACGTGGCATCTTCTGCTCCTTTGTATAAAAACATATTACAAACTTATGTTGTTGCCACTTGGTGCCCTCTATGAGACTCTAAGAGAAGCTTATTGAAATAAGCTTTGAAACTTATTAGAAACCTAAAATGTGGATGTAGACACTTGTCACACTTCACTGAGCTAAAACAAGAAATGTGGCACGTTCTGCTGATTTAAAACTTAATTAGAAACTAAGTCTTGGTAGATGACACTTGGCAACTTCTACTGCACTTTAACAACTCACCCAAGGCCCAACATAGTCCTTACTCACATAATGAAACAAAATGAAGAAACTACAGAGGTTGACACTTGGTGTGCTCTATCGAGTTATAATGAGACACAAAGAGGAAACTACAGATGTTGACACCTGGTGGCTTTTGCTAAGCTTTACTAGGGACACGTGTCATGGTCTACTACTTTTTAGAATCAAATTATGATGTGTCTTGATAAATGACACTTGGTAGCTTCCACTCTCAAGCTTTTTCCTTTTGAGCACTCCTTTGAACCATTGTACTATGAAGCAGTTAAACTCGATGAACTTTGACAAAGCACTTGACTCTTTGAAGCTTGCCGATGATGTTGAACCTTGAACCCGTTGAATCCACTAGTCCCCTTAATGAAAAATCTTGAAAAATGAGGAATTTGAAAGCTTAGAACAAATTTCAAGAAGGGAAGAGATTATTTTGGTCTGTTGGATCAAAATAGTTCACATGTTGTCTCAAAAATGAGTGATGCTTTTGGGGACAACAGTACTCAAGTAAACTCTATTCCTATTTGACCAATCAAAATTTTTAGCACTTATGAAAGAAAGTGAATTATCAAAAATGATAACCTGGGGAACTCCAAACCTTGTTATAATGTTCTCATAGAACTCTAAGATAGCATTTTATCTTGCCTCCTTCAATGCAATAGCCTCTACCCACCTTATGAAGTATTCAATAGCAATCAATATCCATTTGTGTCCATCACTTCATAGAGGGTTGATCAAACCAATGAAATCAAGATCCCATTACATGAAAGGTTGGTCTACTTGGATAGGGTTTAATGGAAGGGATGGAAGTTTATATTTGCCTACAAAGAAGGCACATTGAGGACACATCTTCACCAAATGGTAACAATCCTTAAAAATACTAGGCCAATATTAACCATCCATGATTATCTTTGTAGATGTCATCTTAGGAGAGAAATGACCTCAATCTGCACCATTATGAAACTTTTCTAGTAGCATATCAAACTAATCACTATTAGTTTCCTTTAATATAAAATATGGAAACTAATGACGTCTTGTATCCAGATTTGAACTTGTATGTGATTAACTAGTTGGGGGTAAACTTGATTGATCAAGAATTCCTCTTTTGGCTCTTGAAAATCTGAATCTAAATGCTCACATATTCCTTTTCCTCTTACCAAGTTTTTCACCTTAATATCCACATCATACTCCATTATTTTGGTAATCTACCTCACTCACTTTTAATTAAGGTATTTTCTTAGGAGAAACTCCTTGGTACTAGGATGAGAAACTATGACATATATTTTGTTATTTGAAACCATGTGTCTAAATTTTTCCAATCCTCTTATCACTGTTAGAGATTGCTTCTCAAAAAATGTATACTTGACCTCATAATCTTCCAATCCTTGGCTAAAGAATACAATTGGTTTCTCTACCTCTTCATCATTATTTTGCATAAGCATAGCTGAGATTGTATCAAGGTTACCAAAGGTATAGAGTATGAAATATTTAGCAAAGTTTGGGTTTAAGAGAGTATGATATTTTACAATTGCTTTCTTGATTGCCTCAAAACTAATCTTACCTTATTTTGTCCAAATAAAAGCTTCTTGAGCATTGCTATGATAGGCTTTACCATAGTTTCAAATCTTGGAATAAACCTTCTTACAAAGTTTATTTTCCCCAAGAATCTTTGAAGTCCTTTCCTGTGTTGTGGCAAAGACAAGCCTAGAATAGCCTTAATCCTCTCGAGGCCAATAGATAAGCCTTGTTTTATAATAATATGACCCAATAACTTACCTTTTTGGATAATAAAGATGTACTTTTTTAGATTAAGGGATATTCCATACTCCCTACATTTTTCAAACACCTACCTTAGATGTTCCATATGATGAGTAGAATCCTTCATAAAAATACTTATATCATCAAGGTATATAAGAAAAAATTTATTGATCAAACCTTTAAAAGCCATGTCCATTACCATTTGAAATGTAACTCTAGCATTGGTTAAACCAAAAGGCATCTTCCTATAGGCAAAGGTCCCCAATTTGGAATGAAATCTATCTTGAAATTATCCTCTTCATTTAATAATATTTTATTGTAACCTGAATAACCATCAAGAAGTGAAAATCCTTGAGAACCTAAAATAACTTGCAAAATTTGTTCCATGGAAGGTAGTGAATAATGATCCTTGAGAGACACTCTATTAAGGTCTTGAAAATCCACAAAATGTCTAATCTCTCCATTATTATTTTGGATAGGTATAAGAATAGCCACCCAAGTTGAGTGTTTGATAGGAAAAATAATCCTAGACTCAATCAATTTGGTGATCTTTCTTCATGAGTTCATCTATCTTAGGATTGATAGGCGTTTGTTTCTGCCTGATTGGTTTAGCTCCTAGTTCTAACTCAATGGTGTGATGAGATAAACTTTGATCAAACCCTTTAAAATCTTTATATCCTAAGAAAAGATGTCATGGAATTCTTTTCATAATTCAATAACGTCTTACCATTCTGATAGGGAGCATATCTTACCTATTTTTAGAAGCTTATCCTTATAAATCATGATTCTCTCATATTTCTCTTATTTTTTGGACATACTAGATCTTTCTTTCTTATTTTCATCATCTTCATGGATAACACTCTCCAAAGTAATCAGCCCTTTAGGTATCTTATTTGTCTTCAATTGAATAACTTGCTCTTCATATTGATCATGCAGTCTCTTTTAGTTCTTTAAGGAGAATCCTACTTCATTTTATAAGAGGTGTTGAATGTGTTCATCACTTTCAAATAATTGCCATGAAACCTTATTATCTAGAATATAAGGCCTCAAATACTTTCCATGAGATTGACCTTTCTTCTTTCCTACATCAGCAACTACATCAAATTGTGCTCCTATGGTAGCTAATTTATCAACATATTTATTTAAATTCCTTGGTATATGTTGTATGTTGAAGGCATCAAAGTCTCCAAGTAGGTTCCATACCCTATGCTTGTAGGATTTAAGAAAGGGATTCTTAGATGTAGCTTTATTTCTCACTTGGTGGATGAGCAACTCACTATCCCCATAAACCCTAAATTTTTTGATCCCTCTCTTTTTTGCCCATTGGAGGCTATGAACTAGGCCTTCATATTCTGCCACATTATAGCTATAGTTGAAGTGGAATATATATGAGGATTAGTATTGATTATTTCATGGATAAAATAACATAATTCCAACTCCTTCACCTACTTTGTTTCTTTATCCAACAAAAAATATTTTCTATATCCCTTCAAGTTCATGATCTTCATTAGTGAGTGAAGGAATTAAAACATCCTTTTCACACACACAATAAACTCCCAAATAAATTTATTATATGAATGTATATGGGTCAAGTACATGCATTTTAGTTCTTTATTTATCAAAGAAAATATCAAAACTACCTTTAAGCGGGGGAGGATGTTTCACCATCCATGACACCTTCTTCCTTACTAATTAGATAATTCTAACTTGAATCTATCTTTGTGTATGGCTCAATATGAAACCTTGGTAAGGGATATATACTTATAGTCACCTTGGTTCCATATCTTATTTTAAATTATATAAAATAATAATCTAAAAAAAGGTAGCCTCTTGTCTTAGCCTTGAAGTCCCTTGACAAGTAGGTATAAAAATGAGCTAGAAGTTTTACCACCACAACATCTTGTAAAATGGGGAAACTTGGGCAATCATGTAGAAATAATTTTAGAACTTTGAACAATCCCAGTATCTTTTTTAGAGTCCCATAAAGCTAGAACACACCTTTAATATGTGGTTCATACTTCAATCCCAACTTATCACCACCAACTTAGGCATGACAGTGGTATTAACTCCATTACCTATAATACAATTATAAATCAACTTGTCACCCACAATGAGTGTGAGGTAAAAGGGTGGAGGATTTTTATATTTGGTTGAGGGTTCTAAGACATGATTTGGAGTACTAGTAAGGGCTACACTATTATGTTTTAAAGTTTGGGGGGCTACATGGATGTTCATGAGATGTTCTTGTAAAAGCTCCTTTTGACCAAGCATATGCAAGATTTCCCAAAGAGATATTCTTGTCTTGGTATTATTAAAATAATAAATAATGTTTAGAGTGAGATTAATAACCTTTTATTTCATTATTGAAGGTATAGAGGGAGTTTAAACCTTCTATATTGTAGGCTTTATAACCCTACTCACATTCTGACTTTGTTGAGGAGTATGACTGGTAGTAGGTATTGCACTAAGATTCATAATTTATGGCCTTAGAGAGGCATAATTTGGAGTTACGTGTACTCATAAAACATATCCTAAAACATCTCACCAATCTCTCTTCTTAGCTCTTGTGTTGGCTGAAATTGATGTGCTTTGATTTAACACACAATCATCCTTCACTTGAAAGTTCATCATACCTACACTCTGCCTACTAAATTTTTGATGAATATCCCTTTCCATGAGATTAACTTATTTTAATGTCATGTAAGGAGTAGATTATTCTTGTGGCACCAAAGCTTGGTTTTCTTATCCACCATCATGCATAAACTGACCTTGAGGTTGTTTCCATTGGTTTAAATGATCCTCCCTTTGGACTAGGTTAAAATGCATTGGAACAACAACCTTCATGGAAGGAGTGGAATTAGGATTATAGGCATTGGGATACCTATTTAAACCTTGTTTACCTTGTCCTCTTCTTTGGTAGTTGTATTGGGGTGGAACTCTATAGCTTTGTTAAGGATAGTATTGAGGGCTAGGTGGAACACTTGATTGAAATTGAGCTTGCTTGAGATGAGCTCACAATGACCAGATCTCCTCATATTTTTCCATATAATTATCCATATTCTTGGGAAATGTTTTTGTATTGACATTGGTGTTAGGAACTTATGCTATGCTTAGAGCTTCAACCAAACTATGAGACATCAAAGGCATGAAAAATCTTAAAGGTAGCTTTCTAACTTATATCAAGCTATTATTATCTTCAATAGTTATCTCATATGCATCTGATAGAGTAGATCCTACCATTTATTTCAACATTACTACCACATCAATATTGATAGCCTTGAGATAAGTGGGAAACACAAAGATAGGAGGAGGTCTCATGATAGGTAGTTACCTATGCCATATCCTTTGAAATCTTTGGTTAAAATCTCCCATGGATTTATTAGGACCTCTCTTTATCACATTCATCTAGTGGATTAGTGAATTATGTTCACTCTTATTCTCAAATATAGTTACCAAAAATTTTCCAAATCCATCCCAACTTGTGATGCAACCACCTTCCAAAGTTCTATACGCGTCAAGTGCTTTGCCTGTTAGAGACATAACAAGCAATCTAATGGCTATATTGGCTTAGGTGACATTATGGAAGTTACAAAAATTTGAAATGTCCCTTATATTCTCATATTGGGTAATATAACCCTCTCCATTAAAACTAGGGATATTCTCGATAGAATTAGGAGGAATAGGGTCATATGTAGGAAGGTTAATTGGATTTTGGGTGTTGAAGGTTGGGAAAGGTTGATATCTATCCATTTATCCTCTTTCATCTTGATCTCCTATCTCTTCTAATTCCTCAAATTATTCTCCAAAACCTCCTTGTCCATGATATCTAAGCATTAAGAATGGTTCACAATCTTATTCTTCAAGAAGGGCTATAACTAGAGGGGCTTGATAAAAAATCCTAGATGACCTAGTAAGGACCATGAAGTATAACATGGGAAAATTGATCTATAAATAGAGATTCTCACCTTTTAGACTCACCAAATCATGGATTAAGAATATTTATACAACCTTAGGTTTGTCAAGACTAGCATTCACCTTAACATGTAAATAATGAGGACCAGTAGTCTTAATGGGCATGCCAAAACTGTTATCTCTAAATCTTGCACCTTAGAAGAGAGTGTTCAATCCTCTTCCAGATTTGATCAATGTTGGAACATTTCTAGGCATGCAGGTATACCTATAGAGGAAATTAACATCTAGATTTAAAGCGGCTAGCTCCCTAAAAATATCTCTACAAAATAACCTCTATCTAAACCAACTTGATTTAAAGGAAAAGAGTTAGAAATTGATCAAAAGGAAACATACTCTAGGATTGGTGATGTATTGAGATTATCTTCCACATAAATATAATATTCTAATGCATAATACAAAAAAAACACAAAGACCATTTTTCAAGCTCTAAGAGGTTTTAACATAAGTATTTCAATACAAAGGTTAGATGTGTAAAATGACACAAGGCAAATAAACTGAAAGGAAAACTTTTAACATTTCAAAAATATTTATATACTTATAATAATTTAACACACTTTAACACACTATGTTTAACCTATTAGACTAAGAAATTTTTCTCAAGCAAAAAGGATAAAGGATGGAAAATCATCACTTACTATCATTATACATCTCTTACACATCAAAAAATTGTTCTAAGACTTGAAAGAAATAGACTTATACTAATGCTTAAAGGCAAAATATAAAATCAATCTAGAAGGGATTCACCATACACTATGTGGTTTTTTTTACAATAGCCCAAGGGCTACATTTATAAAAGAAAGGAGGTGAGAGGAGGAGGTCTTTGGCACCAAAAAGAAGAATCAATTTGTTAGGAGTCTCCATCTTTGCAAATAATGCTCATTCAAACCATTCAATTGATCCATATCACCTAAAGTGGTCAAATAGCTAGCTTACTCTCTCCAATATTCTTCCCCATTGGTTGCACTATTAGAAATGAGTCCACTTGTTGTTGATTTGTCTTGATGGTAACAGCTTCTCACCAGCTTGATGAGGTGTGCAATGGTGTAGGGAAGAGTCATTTTCATTTTTTTGGCCTTGGAGAAGCATCACTTGGAGTCCACATGTATTCCTTCATGGCATTTGTCAAAATGTTGGTTCCATATGTGTGTGCCCACAAACATCCTTAGAAAATGTATTCTAGATCAACCAAGTTTAATGTTCAAACCTTTCAAATCTCCTCAACCTTTCTTCCTTTGATTGACCATCAAAAATGACTTAGATCATGATCTAATCAATGGTTATATGAGCCCATTTAATCTACTTGGGACCCATTATTTGAACACTAATGACTAACTCATCACCTTGAAGTTGACATCTATATAACTATCACTCTACTAGGACCATTTCTTCGGGGCATCTTCCTAGACAATTTTCCCATGGACCCTTTTCTTTTTTCCCTTCAAAAAGATTAAACATGCCCTTATACAATATTTAAATGTCCCTTTATAAATCTTGAACTAGACACTTTTCTGAAAAAAGACCTTTAGAGTTTTTACAAGTGTCCCTTTAAGCTTTTTGAACTGGACACTTTCTTGAGAAAAGACCCTTTGGACTTTTTGAAAGTGTAACTTCAAGATTTTGTAAAGGAACTTTCAGACTTTTTGAGAGAGCACCAATTCCTTTGGAAAAAATGTAAGAGCCAATTCTTTTAGAAAGATTATTTTGGACAAAATGTCTGAAATAATTACTTCAAAAAAATGCAAAGGACCAACTTTTGAGAAAATAAACTTTGGAAATATTTAAAATTTACCCTTGAAACTTTTTGAATAAGACACTACCATGAGAAAAAAATACTTCAAACTTTTACAAAGGACACTTCCATGAGGAAAATACCCTTTGGAATTTTGTAAGTGACCCTTTGAAAAGCTTGAAAAGGACCAATTCCTTTAGAGTTTTTGTTTTAGACAAAAAGTTTGAAATAATTCCTCTGAGCCTTGAACAAAAAACTTGAAGCAAAACCTTACCAAAAGAAATAACAATTGAAAAAATAATAAAATAACACTTCAAAAAATATTGAACAAAGGCTTTCAAAGGAAATACACTTGACATTTGTTGTAGGGATAAACAAATTAAGAATGTTGCACTTAGTCAAAATTAAAGATGCAAAACTTGGGTGTAAAAAATTGGCTAATAAATCTTCTATAAAAAACCATGCAATCGATACACCTCTTTCACAAATCTCTTTACAATCATTGATAAAACATATATTAAGTTTCTTGGTATGAAGTGGGTTACCTTGGTTACTTTTTCAACTATAATCTATTGGATGGTGGAGCCTAATCTTATTTTAATGCTTAGTTCTTGATAGGGGTGGTTGTGGTGGGGCAATGCCCCCCCACTATGGTTTCCATGGGGGTCCAAGGGGATGATGACATATTTTGGTGCCTCCCATATTGGAGGTTTGAGGGTAGCACCCTTGAAGCAAAATTTTGTAAAAAATACATTATAAAATATTGTAATTTCGTAGTTAATCTAGATTGTTTATTATTAGATTTTAGATCTAACATTAGAAATTAAGTTAGTGCATTTTTGCCCTAATTTGTAACCCTCCTTTGATATGAGGGCATTGTAATTAGGTAGAAGTTTATGAGAGTGAAGAGGATATTTCAGTGGATGTATTACAAATTTTTTCCTTCATTTTTTTGATTGAATAATAAGGACTACCAATTTTTATGTGGATGTAGCCCATATTGGGTGAA
This sequence comes from Torreya grandis, assembly GCA_037957365.1. Classification (NCBI taxonomy): domain Eukaryota; kingdom Viridiplantae; phylum Streptophyta; class Pinopsida; order Cupressales; family Taxaceae; genus Torreya; species Torreya grandis. The sequence continues at coordinate 114,403 of JARHVA010009717.1, forward strand.
CCACATTAAATCTGTCCCTATTCTATTGTGTTTACTAAATTTTAATTCTATGTTTATTTCATTATTATTTCTCTACATTTTATATTCCTAACGCAATCAAGATCATATCATGTCAGTTCCATGATAATGATAACCTTTGAACAAAGTTCATGATAATCACCTACCACTTCCACTCTAGTATATCATGTGGATATAACAATCCTATCAAATGCACATGTTTGGATTTCACATGTTGACATTCCAAGAAACAAGACATAAAATTAGATATGAATTTCTTCATTCATTTCTATAAATAAAGTGGTTTTAACTTATCCATGAGCTTTGTTACTCTTGGATGTCCTGAATATGGGGCATTATGCAGTTCTTTTATTATTGTGTTGCTTAGATTCTCTCTATCAGGTATATACATCTTATCATTATATCTAAAAATACCATTGCTCTCTAACTTGAATCCATTGAACTTAGGATTTTGGGCATTCTCTATCAAGTATTTCTTGACTTGATCATATAATTTATATCCTAGTAATAATTTGATTACTTGAGCTCAAAAAGTACTCCTAATAGTAGCCATGGATGCTATGTACCTTCTTAATATTAGAGCATCAATAACTCTATTATCCTTGTCTTTAATGTAATTGATATAGAAATAATAATTAGATAATAAATCTAACCATCATCTATGATGAGCATTCAAGTTTAGTTGGGTGAAGATATACCTAAGCCCCAAGTTGTTAGACTTGATATAAAATAGTTTCCCAAGAGACAATTCTTCCAAACTTGCAAGGCATGCAAAATTACCATAAGTTCCAAATCAGGAGGAGCATAATTCACTTCATATGGCTTAATTTTCCTATAACCATAGGCTATAATGGAGCCATCCTACATACGAACTCCTCCAAATCTATCCCTAAATGCATTTGTGATTATTGAGAATTAACCATTTGGATTAGAAACTCTTAGCACTAGTGCTGAGGTAAGCCTCTTTTTCAAATCTTGGAAGGATATATCATACTTATCTAACTAGATAAAACTATGATTCTTCCATTTAAGTGAGGTAATTGGGTTACCTATCTTAGAAAAATTCACAACTAATTTCCTATAGTAACATGTTAAACCCATGAAACTCCTAACCTCATGCATGATTCTAGGCATTGGCCACTCCATTATGGATCTTATCATTATTGAGTCTACTAAAATATCATCTACAAAGATAATGTGTCCTATTATTACACTTTATTTTGGAAAATTTCACACTTGGATAAATTTCCATACAATTTGTGCTTCTACAAACATTATAAAACCAATTCTACATGTTTAAGATGCTCTTCTTCATCCTTAGAAAATATGACGATGTCATCTAGAAAAACTAGAATAAAATGATTTAGATAATCTCTAAACACACTATTCATGAGATTCATAAATTTTGTAAGATCATTTATCAACTCGAATGGTAACATTGTGAACTTATAGTGCCCATATCAAGTTCTAAACACTATTTTTGGAATATCCTCATCTATTATCCTCAGATGATGATATCCTAATATAAAATCAATCTTAGAAAAGACTATTTCCCATTGTATATAATCAAAAATATCATCAATATAAGGTAGTGAATATCTATTCTTAATTATATCCTTATTCAACATTCTATAATTAATAGAAAGGTGAAGAGTACCATCCTTATTATTCATGAAGATAACTAGTGTACCCCATAATGACACACTTAGTCTAATCAACCATTTTGATAAAAAATCATAAATTTGAGCCTTCAACTCAACCAATTCAGTGGTTGTCATCTTATACAATGCCTTAGACTATGGTTCTGATCTAGGTATGATATCAATAAAGAAATCAAACTCACATTTGGGAGGCAATCCTAGCAATTCCTTTGGAAACACATCATGAAAATTAATAAGGAAAGGATAATATTTAATGGATGGTTCTTTATATTATTACATCTTATTTATCTTAACAATAAATGCTCTGTATCCTTTTCCCTAAGCCTTCTTGAGTTGCATTGCAGAAATTTTCCTAAGCTTCAACTCTCTTTTCTCCCCATGAATTTGTGTCTAATTTATAAAATCATCTTGAAACTTAAACTTATTAAAATATTAGTCAACCTTGGGTTTATGCTTCATAAACCAATTGAATCCTAGGATCACATAATATGACCCTAAAAATGCTACATAAAGATCTACTACTATTGTGAATTTAGGTATCCTTATCTCAGCTTTGACTAAACACTTATCAAATTTAACCTTTGAATCATTCCCATACTATAATGACCATGATTTTTCCATAAATCTATATTTTTTATACAATTATTAAGTATTCTCTGAGCAATAAAACATTCTATATCCCTTACATCTATCAAAATAGAAACTGGATGATCAAACAAAATAGTTGATAGTTTTATGGGTGAAGCTTGGAATTTGGTTTGATGCTCATCAATTAATACATGAATATATTATTGAAATGTACCATATTATTAATTATAAACCTTTTTATTTGACTTGTCTTGAGTACACTCTCAAGTATAATAGTCACCCATACAAATGAAGTGATGTCCAACTAGTCCTTTCTTGTCAAATTGATGGTTTCCCTTGAAACTTCCCTTGAAACCATAACCAAGTTTCTTATCACCTGAGTCGTTATTGACTTTAGCATTTTTATTCTTGAAAAAACCCTTGGAATATTCACTCCTTTGCTTCCAAATATTCTTTTTGAAAATTGGTTTACAATTTTCAAACTTTTTTTTGAACTTATCTGTAGCCTACATAAGAGATTTTAGATTTTACTCTTGCTTGAACACCTTCTCAAAGACTTGATGCATGGTATATGTCCCATGGATGTATACCTCACCACCAATCTAGGGTTTTAATCTCATGGTGAACTTTCTAATTCTAAACCTCTCATCTACTTGATGCTGAGGTTCATACTTCAGAAGCTCGGTAAATTATTCCTAATATTTATTCATTGATAGGTCTCCTTGCTTAAGATTCTAAAAATATATAAGATTTTGATTAAAGTACAAATGTGGAATATATTGTGATCTAAATAATGTCATGAACCAATCCCATGTGGCATTGGTAGAGTTAAGATTCATTTCTAACTTATTATTAGCCCATGACATAGATACTTCACAAACCAAATGGTAATCTCCCCAAATTGATTTAGTGACTTCAGAGTAGTTTCAAATCTCTAAATAATTCTCCATCTCTATAATCTATGATTAAACTTTTTCTCCTAAAATGGTTCCATTGAACTTGGATGGATTCACCTTTTTCATATCCATAACCAATTCTATAGCTATATGAGCTCTATGTTGGGCCCCTAATTCATCTAAATATGGATCCAAACCAACTTATTAGACACCTCAATCCAAGACAATCACTTGGTATGATTTATTTTTTGGCATCTTTTGCACTAATTGGAGGAATAATCATAGACTTAACAATAACTAGTATGCAGTTATCTAACACCTACTTTTTAAAGGTGTCTTCTTAAGTAAGTTATACATGGTAACCATATCATAAATGGTGTAAGGTGATGGAGCTAATATAATGATCAACCAAGGCTCCATCTCAGCACTTTATCTGTACCCTCTACCCTAGCATGAAGATGTTGCTATCTGCTATAAAGTCAAATTCAATCTAGAGAGCAAAGATTAACTATGAAGTAAAGAAGCTCTGTAGATTTAGTTTTAGATATTAGTAATTTGACTACCTTTGAATCTAAGAGTTAGCATGGATGCCTTTGAGGATCCACATTGTTGTGTCCAAGATCGCTTATGAGCCTTTGAGCTATGTAGTATCCTAGCTAACATTTACTCTATTTTATGTAACATGGACTTTGTCCTATATTTAAACTTTAAGTAATGAAGAAAGATAGTTGTAATAATTTATGGTGTTAATATGTTTAATGTATTTAGTTTTGTTATTTAAATGTGCCATGAATGCAATGATTTTAGTATTATAAATTCAATCTAAATTTTAATAATTTTTTTGAAAGATTTTAAATCACAATGTTCATGGCATCTCTATAATTTATGATGACATCAACATTTTTTGTGGGAATACTTAAGTGTAGGAAATACCCTATGCCAAGTAATGATATATGTGCCTAAATCACTAGCCTAAGCATGAACCCTTTGATATAAATCCTTCCATAAAACCTTCCAAGTGCCTAAATGATGTTATGCTAAGGGAACCAAAGGATTACAACCATGAGATTATAGAACCCAAAAAATATAAGATTATACCATACAATTGGAATGAGTTCCCTGAATAGGATTTGCACCTAAAAATCATTAGATTCAACCTAGAATGATTGCACCATTAAACCTACCAATGTGGTTGTTATAATGACTAAGTCCTATGAATAATGAGTTATACTATGATACAACTAGCCCAATGTAGGCCCCAATTCTTTCTCTATTATACTTTGGGTGACCACATAAGGTTTATGCCTTATGTGGATTGATATCAGTGTAGTCAAGTCATAAATGTTGATCTCTTAGTAGTTATTCCATGATTTCACCTAGTTGTGATAGGTTTGAAATTGACTCAAATAATTTAATGAGTGCCTAACCCTAAGTAAAATATAATATTTTGGTTCTATTGTTAGGATCTATGTTGAATTTTGTTGTTGTAATGGTATAATAGAATAATGCTTTGACTCTCTTTTGAGAACATGAAGTGCTAGATACAATAGGTGGAAGACATATTTACACTAAAGCATCCAACTTGTAGAGGACAAAAACTAAGAAAGTGGGTTTAGAACAACCTATATGATGCTTTATATGAGGTCTTATTTTGTGAACTACTTGAGAATTTGTATCGATGGTTGGTTGCCTATACGACCTATATAAGTCAAAGATATGGAAAATGCCTTGAGTGGATAAAAGAGTGCCTAGAGATGTTTGAGAACCTACATGCCACTTAGACTAGAGGGGTATAAAAATGATGGAAAAAGTGCTAAATAGTTATATACTTGAGTTTTCCATGTTAACATACTCCGACCCTGAGGAATTAGAGTATCATTTTTTTTATGAACCCAAAGGCACATTTTTGAAAGAGTTGGGCATAGAGCTTAAGAAAATTATGGTGGATTATGGCTTTGAAACCATGAGAATGAATGGTTAAAGTCCTTTCACATATGAGCAATGTAGGAGGAGAGAATGGTATGTGTAGGTGAAAAGTAATGAAAGGGTATGAGAAGAGTAACACCCAAGAGCTCAGGAGATAGACTTATAACAAGAGAAGGCACATGTTGATGGAAGATATAGAACCTAAAAGTACTGATAAAACTTGTAGCAAGTGGGAAGGGCATGGGGAAGGATCTCTTAAATTAAAAAAACATGAAGAGAGGAACAATAAAGCCATAGGTCAAGCTCAAATTTTGATGGGTGAAGATTATGTTAGGTCCCTACATAATTTGACCATTGAAGATGCAGTATAATCTCTTACCCACTTTAAACCTAATATGTTATCTCACACACTAGATCCCCCATGTGAAGAAAAAAGAGTGACAACTGACCCTATTATCCACATCAACTTTGAACATTTTGTAGACTTGGAATATAATTTTGTGATTGAACAAGTTGTTACTTATAAAGAGTTAAATGAGGATACCTCTAGAAATTTGGAATATATCTCATTAACACATAATGTGAGTGCAAATTTATAGCTTAGATATGTAAACTTCACATATTGGGCAATAGCCCATAGGAAGTGGCTTAGTACCACAAGTCAATAGTATAGTGCCTTCATCATCTTTGATGTTAACAATCACAATAGGGCCAACACCTAATCCACTAGCTGAAGTCATTACAAGGTCACTACCAAGATAAGTACTAGGGGGACAAACACCTCAACTGCCAGCTACCCCCCATTACATATCTATACAATATGGCCATGCACTTTCCAAAGTATCATGATGTAGAGAATGCCATAGAGTATGTGCTAAAATGTGAACTATAGTGGTGTGCTCAAAGTATAACCCAATTTGAGTGAAAGGCAACCTAATTCATGATAAATCTACTTGATCACACCCATACTTGGTATAGTAAATTTGATCCTAGCTAAGATATGGTTGATTACAACACTTTGAAGGAAGCATTTTTGAAAGAATTTGATATACCTGAGTCTGAATCATAGAGCATCAGTGCACTCAAGGAAATTAACCAAAGACTATCAAAGAGTGTGTACATCTATGATGCCAAATTTAAAACTCTTATTTCTAATTTTCCTTATGATATTCACCCCTCCCAGCATGTGCATAGGTTTATTGGGGGATTGTTAGTACCATTTAGAAGAGTGATTTCCATGGAAACATTCACAAACCCTCATGAAGTACTTGAGGCTGTACTCAGAGATGAGGTAGTCAAAAGTGTCAACACTAGATTTAGCCCATTTATGGATGTTTAGATTTCATCCATGGATAGCTAACTCCAAAATCTTAATGTTACTTCATCTTAAGATTCTCAAAGTGGGTAATGGTGCATTGATTGTGAAATAAAATTCCATAATAGGAATAAATTACCTCAAATTAATGTGTGCACGTTTATTCTAAGCTGTGAGGTTTGTCACGAGGCACATGATGTTTGCAACTACCCATTGTTGTAACATTCTAGTCAAGTTAAAATAAACATCTATTATTGATTGTGTGACACTTACACTCATAACATATCTAACTATAGAGTGATTGATGAGATGCATGATAACATGGAGAGAGGTGAATAATAAGCCACTGCAATAATTAGGGGGTAAGATAATTAAGGAAATGAAGGCTATGGATAGTAGAATGTAGGATATGGGATACAAAGAGGTGCCAAAGGGTAAGGTGGAGGATGTGGTGGAAGAATATTCCCACTGTAACATGTTACAAGTATAGTTTAACCAAGTACATTGGTGTGATTACCCTGCACATACAAGGTGTGGGTATTATTAAGGAACACATAAGGTTGAGGAATGACATAACTTTTATAATAATTTACTCAAGGTAGGCCTAATATAGACAAGGGTGCAAGAATTATTAGGCATAAGCCTAAAGTATAGAAATAGATTTCAAAGGTATAACCAACCCATGCAAAGGCAATCAAAGTATAAGCAACTACTCATAGTGGATTCACTACTCAGCCACCAGTTGCGTTAATACCATAGTTACGCCTAGAATACAAGGAAGAAAACCACACTAAGTGAATAACATGGCAACCCAAGGTTTTACCTTACCTAGACCCTATTCACTATAAAGATGTATTTTAGTAGGCTATGAGTGTGATTCAAAACCTTCAAGGAGATCTCCAACTGGTGCAAGACCTAGTGGTGTAAAATACCACTTATTATACAAATCAAGATGGTCAAGAGGTTAAGGTACAAGATTTAATATATATATTTCACCTCTTACAAATAAAAGGGATGCTACTCCTATTGAAGAACTTTATTTTATAGCATGTAGAGTGTAAACCAATTGAATTTGTGGCACCATGCATGAAAAGGAAGTGAGAAGTAAGGCATACCCAAAATGCAGAGTATGATCAAGAACTCTTGGTGAATTTCATCATTGATGGATGATTTATATGTGAGGTCCTTATGAACACATGCTTTGAGGTAAATATATTGACAAATAATGCATGGGAAAAGATGGGTAGGATAGCCTTGAGGCCTTCCCATCATGTAATTTTCATGGAAAACAAATATATGATGAAACCAATTAGGATTATAAATGTTACTATTATAGATATCATGGGCACCAAGTACCAAGCTGACTTTGAGGTAATCAAGTTGGTTGAACAAGATAATTATCTAAAATTCTTAGGAAGGCCATGTTTCAATATAATAAATGCTAATATGCACTTCAAAAAATAGTATATGACCTTTGAAAATGGTATGGAGAGGGTAGTGATCCCCCTCTAAAGTGTCCAAGGACCCCTACATATAAACTGTTGATCTATAGGATGAGATCAACCATATCTAAAACATTATGGTGAAAGGCATCAAGAGTCTTAACCCTAATGAATAAGAAGTGCTATCTTGGGAAGATGGATAGTCAACCTTAGACACCATCAACATTGTTTGTGATTGACAGGTCGAAGAAGCTTATGAGATGACTAGTTAGATGTGCCACTTAGTGAGTGCAAAAATGGCAAAACCTATGAGGACTGGATGGGTCTAAATTGATCATACTTTGAAGAGATGGGTCTAATGTAATAGAAAGAAGAGTAAGAGAGCATTTCACTTGAGTAAAGGTAAACATGCCATGCTCTCAAGATAGGAGGGGAACAATCCTATAAAAGAATATGTTTGAAACCTTTATCCCAAAAGAGGTAGTTAGGATGGGTGCACTGGTGTATACTTTAAGAAACACTACCATTCATTGGTGGGTAGTGTAGAGGCATTATTTTCCAACTCAGCAAGATGTAAAAGTATCCATCTACACTAGATTCAAAAAATAATAATGAGGACCTAGACATTTATGTATACTCTCATAATTCACACCTAATAGCACAAATACGCTTGTGTAAAGAAACATGGATTGACTACAAAACAAATGCCCCAAGGAACTTATGGGTGCATGCCTTCTATAGAACCTTGAATATGTGGGTACAATCTTAGTATTTGATTAATGAAATATATCACAAGATAGATAATTAGGATGTCTTAAATGAGAGGTTTGTGCACACCTTCTCCTTTTCCTCACATAACCTAGAATTGATCAAGCCATTATAAGTAATTCAAAGGGCAATGTTTGAGGAGACTGTAGTCTTAGAAGAGTACCTAAAATATATGTTTGAGGAGAAAGGTTTATCACTACTAACTTTATTTTAGGAATAGGCACTCAATAATGATTCAAATGATGAAGATATGGATATTTGGAAAGTAAAAAATTTGATGTCCTTGATAGGAAAGAGGAAGCTCGTGTACCAAATGGATGATATGACCCCTAATGAGAAAGACCCTACTCATATCCACATAAAAACAACTGAGGGGAGTAGGCAAGTTGAGGACACACATCAAGAGAGGAATGAGACATATTACACATCAATTGAAACCACCTAGGTAAACATTAGCTCGAAGGGGGAACTAAAGGTGGCTACTGTAGGTGCATATTGGTCTAACATAGAGATGACACAAATTATAGATATCCTAAAGGAGTTTCAAGATTGTTTCCTAGAAATTATCAAGACATTAAGCACACCCACCCATCCCTTGGAAATATGAGCATAAAACTAGTGGATGGCATGCAACCTGTCAAGAAGCACCCCTACAGGATGAATCCCAATCTCTATGCCAAGTTTAAAATGGAGATTGATGGTATGCTAGCCACAAGAGTGATCTACCCAATGCAAGAGTCAAATTGGTGATACCCATGGTTATTATCATTAATAAGTATGGGTGCATCTACATTTTAATTGATTATGACTATTAAATTCCACCTGTGTCACTGACCCCTTTTTGAATTCATTCACTGATGAAGTATTGGATGGTAGTATAGGCTATGAAATCTATACTTTCATTGATGGCTTCTCATGATACCATAAAGTCTGATTTAAATATGAGGATAGGCCTAAAATAACCTTTTCAATGCAATGGGGCTGTTTTTACTATAACATGATGCCATTTGGGTTCAATAATATGCTAGATGTATTCTCTAGAGTGGTCATCACCGTATTTAAAATTTTTATTCATAAATTATTGTAGGTGTACCTTAAATATTGGACTATGTATGGGATCATGAAATACCATTATGAAAACTTGAACCTCATATGTGAGAGGTGCCAATAGTTATAAATATCCTTGAACCTCAAGAAGTGTATATTTATGACACTTTTTGGCACCTTACTTAGGAACATCATTTGCAAAGATGGTTTGCTTATTGATCTCATATATATTGGAATAATCATTTAGCTCTAGACTCTTTCCACATAGAGATATTTTCACACCTTTTTGGCCATTATGGATATTATATAAAGTTCATAAGGAGCTATGAAAAGATTATGGTAATGCTAGAGGATCTCTTGAGTAAGGATGTCCCATTCTATTAGAGCGTAGTAAAAGAGGATGCCTTTAAAACTATAAAATTAAAGTTGGATAGTATGCCTATTCTATAATTTCACAAATAGATGACCCCATTACACATCCATGTCAACACATCTAGCTCTATAATTGGTGTCATTCTGGTGTAACCTATTAAAGGTAAAATAAATCATCCTATCTCCTGAACAGGCAAAAAATTAACCCATGTAGAGTAGAACTATAAAATAACTAAGCATGAGGCACTGGCTATCATCTATGCCCCATAAAATTTAGACAATACTTCTTACCAATCCCATTCATCTTCTTTACAGACCATGAGGTACTTTAGTACCTTATAAACAAGCCCATTCTTCATGGGTGTATTTATAGATGGATAGTTCTATTTCAAGAATTCTAGTTCTTAGTTGTCATCAAGCCTAGAAAATAGAAATTGGGCCTAGACCATTTATCCCACATTGACTCTAATGATGTATAAGTTCCTATTGAGGGTGACATGTTGGATTCAAAAATCTATATATTTAATCACATCCCTGAAGACTTGGAGGAGATAGATGTTTTTTTAACATCTAGATCTACACCCTAAATTAAGACAACTAAAGAGAAGGAATAACTCATAGTTTATGTTTCCCCTTTTAAATCATCAATGGGAAGCTATATAAAATAGGAAAAGATGAAGTTTTGCACTGATGTTTCTTAGAATAGATAAGGGAATCCATTTTATGTGAGACACATGAAGGGATAACATGTGACCACTATGCTGGAGATGTAACAGCATGTAAGGTATTATAATCAAAATTGTGGTGCTCAAGTCTATTCCATGATGAAAAGAATTTTGATAAGGTATGTGATATATGAAAATTCATAGGGAATCCCAACTACTAAGATGAGATGCGTCTCATCCCTATTCTTTCTTAGGCACTATTTGAAAAATGGGCCATTGATTTTATTGAGACAATCACTCCCATAGTAAATCACATAGATGAAAGATATATTTTGGCAGCCATTGACTATTTCAACAAGTGGGTTGAGGTAATTCCAAGCAAAAACTAAAAAACCACCATAACTACAAGGTTCATATGGGAAAAAATTATAAGTTGATATGGGTGCTAACTTAGTTTGTCTAGTGCTAGAGGCACACAATTCATCAATGAAAATGTGTAGATCTTACTGACAAAATAAATGGTGGTGCACAATAAGACCACCCCTTATCATCCATAATAAAATGGAAACATTGTCAGATGATCAAGTGTCTGTAGTACTATGGTAATATCACACAACCTACAAGTGCTTGAATAAGGCTACCCCATTTCAACATGTGTTTGGATTTGAGTCAATTATAATAATGGAATTCATGAAGCCATCATTATTAATTTGACATATTATTCATTTGGATGACAAATAATCATTGAGTATAAGGCTGGAGGACTTGGAATGCTTAGGTGAGGTGCATGCCCAAGCCAGGTGGAGCTAGTAGATAGAAAAGACATGACAAAAGTTATAATATGACTAGAATATTAAGTGAAAGGTATTGAATAGAATATCATTGGTCTTGCTTTATGATTATAAGTGCCTCAAAAACTTGGGAAAGCTACAAATTAGGTGGATGGGCCCATATATCATCCATAGTATATTAGAAACTAGTGCATGTAAGTTGCATATGTTATTAGGTGAGATGTTCCCTAGGTATTTCAATGGTAACTTATTGAAGTATTATAGGCAATAAGATGTCACTTTTTCCATATGAACATTGACTTTTCAGTCACAAGTTGACTATGTTATGTTGACTAAAATAAAAGTTTGGTGTTAGTCAAACATTTCCTTAGGTTTTGTGATTGTTTTTTGTTGTATTGGTAATAAGTGAATAAGTAAGGTGATTTTAAGCCCATATATGAACTATTTTGGTGATTTTATGCATAAATATATTTGGGTGAGTCGATCATGGATTATTTCTAAGCACTTGAGCTAGACACCTAAGTTTTTGTGCACATGGAGTTTTCTAGACTTACACAAACATGAGTACCAAGTGATACAAAGAGGCACAAAAGATGCTAGTGTGCATAATATGAGAGAGAGGTGTAAAAGATGATAGTTTCACAAGACACCTAAATCATGAATCATTGGAGGACTAATTTAAGGTATTTGTATGGGGTAAGACAGGCCAAGGCAAGAGATGAAAGTGTAGAGAAATCGACCAAGACACAAAAGTGCACTTGAAATAAAATCACAATAGGAAGAGAATATGGAAATTTTGAGGATAAATTATGTGCATGTGAGGCACTACACACAAGTTTCCATAAGGAAGGTGAAGGTTGTGCTAAGTGAATAAATCATAGGAGAAAGATCATCAAGACAAGTTGGCATCCACCCAAAGTGAGGCACAAAGTGACCGTTTGAACTACACATCACTTCCCCAAAAATACCATTAGGAAAATTTATTAAGATGATTATGAACACAAAAATATCTACATTAAATGTTGAGGTGGCAATGCATTTTCATGGATTTCAAATGTTTTTTCAAATTCTAAGAAATCTAGGCATCACCACAACATTAATCAATTAATAAAGTAGCTTAATTAGGGGTATAAAGTAGTGAAAGGTTATCTAGTTTAGGTTACAAACCTCAAGTTAATTTTAAATAAGAATGTAGAGCATAGAACTAGATCTGAACAAGAGCTAAAGAAATAAAATGCTTCCAGAGTAAAACATTGAGCACTGATAGATAAAAAAGAGAATGAATAAAGAAAGGAATTGTGTTCCATTTAATATTAGCATAGAAAAGTGTGGAGTAAGAATTGTCTAAGAACTATATAGTATAAAAATGGATTGACACTAAGGATACCATAAATGGAAAGAAAATATCAAGAGATAAAGTTGTAGTTTTAGACCTCATGACTATGAGGAGTACCAAAAAACATTATAGGCTTTGGCAAGTTAAATGGAACATGCTTCAAAACTAGCTAGTTTAGGATGGGTAAAAAAACTTATGAGTTCTAGTCCACCATAGGTGTAGAAGGATGCCAAATGATTATGGAAAGTGGAAGATATGGTCACTATAGAGAATAAAGTGAATCTGATGGAAGGATTTAGCATTTCATTAGTTAATCTCAAGGTGCTTACAAATATGTCCTATTAGGCATTGTAGTTTCCCATAAAAGTCTTGGTAGGAGAGAATTGGACATCTTTCATGCATACCTATACACTCAAAGAATAAAACCACCACACCTCAAGCAATGTGAAAGATCTAGTGTAATACTAGGTGGTTGATACGGGGGCCAAGACATAAGTGGGCTTGACATTGTTCGATGTCTCCATCTGGGATAAACTGGCAACCATCAATGCAACTCAACTCTATGAGTTATAATGTTTTGGGAATTTAGAAGAAATTATGTAGTTCCTCCTCTCATACATCCATGGATAATGATTCTAATTTTTAGGAAGGTGCATGTAGTTGTCAAAAATACTTATTGGTAGAATCACTAGGCTCCTAAACTCTAGAATAAACATCCATTGGATGATGGTAGATGATGCTAAAGATGAAAGGGTCACAAAACTCCTTGGGTACTAAAAGGAAGGATTCACATTCCCCATAAAATATATCAAGGAACTTAGTATGAGGGTTGTGACATGTCTCATCACTTCAAATCTCTAACCTAATAGATGATGGATAGACATCACCAAGGTTTACTTGTGCATAGTCCACCACACGGTGTAGGGGTAAAGTTTAACATAGTAAATTTTATTGTTCAAGAGATGGTTAAGAACATGCTTGAATTACACATAACATGAGATAACTTCTAATGGGGGTTGATATTTATCTTAATTATGATGGATGAGATCGGTGTTCTTAATGGTGATGAGTACAACCTTTGGGTCTTCTCAGTACACAAGGACTCCCTAGCATAGAAGTACCATAACTTCACCTACCCCCACACATTATCCCATAAGTAAAAGAACTGAGTGATAGGGTAGTATGTGAAATACATAGAGGCACTTAGGATGGAATGGTGCATCCTTAAGGAGCTTCCTCAGAACATGTTTAGAATGACAACCTTTACCATTATGAAACACTTCTATGTAGTGTGTTTGGTGCTCATAGATGGAAACCGATTAGAATGGATAAATTTACCTTACATTTGTTTTGCTAAGTATTATTGACCATTTTGGCCTTGTAGGTAAAAATTGGTCTCCTTCTTCCCCTACTATTTTGAGTTAGTCTAATTTCTGGTTTGCACAAGTCTTTTAGCAAGAGGATGAACCAGTTCAACAACATGAACTTTGAACTTGAACTTTGAATTGTCACTTGGTTCAATCACTTTAAACTTGGAAATATTGAACTATTAAACTATTAAACTGTTAAACCATTATTGGTTCAAGTGGTTGGTTTAAGTAATTGGTTCGAGTAGTTGGTTCAAGAAATTGGTTCAAGCACTTGGTTCAATCACTTTAAACATGGAAATATTGAACTATTGAACTATCAAATTGTTGAACCATTATTGGTTCAAGTAGTTGGTTCAAGAAAATGGTTCAATCAAATAGTTCAATCAGTTGGTTCAAACAAATGGTTTAATCGAACAATTTAATCAGTTGGTTCAAAGTGATTGGTTCAAGTGGTCAAATGAATGAGTAGAACACAATATTGAACCATTGAACCATTGAACCATCAAACCAATTGTTAGTTCAATCAGTCAGTTTAATTGAAAGGTTTAAGGGAGTCTCCCAAAGCCTAAAGGATAAGTGCCCTTATAGAGGGCATGGAACACTTGCAAAGGGATCAAAGAAAAGGCTGAAGGAATAAATCAAATGGTGATAGGTGTGTGATCATCAACTTTATGACAATGAAATAGCTGTTGATCTTTAAATGAATGGTGTGAACCTAAAGGAACCAAAAAAGACAAAGCCAGGAAGAGGCAAAAGAGCCAAGTGAAAAAATGGATAAAATAGTCCAAGTGGTAAAGGAAGGTGTCGACTCAAGGAGTTACTCTAGTGGTTGACACAGTATCTTCCAAGTGGTCATCAAAGGGCACAAATAGTGAATAATGTGACCCATTTTTCTTCACTTTGCATTGATAAGCAGATAAACCACATGAATGCCTTGAAGGAGTGGTCTTGTTTATATATATATGATTTTGCCCATGCTTTCAAAATAATGTTTGAATGCCAAAGTCAAGACTAACAACTGACATAGAATGTTCTTTCAGTGACTTCCTCTTCCCAATGTTTTTTAACACAACATGGGCCATTTGTAGAAAAGGGGGTGCCATTGCTTCCTCTTGCTCTATATATATTGTAACTGCTCATTTCAGAAGGGATCTCTTAGCCTGTAAGGTAGAGCTCTACTAGATTTTACCTTGAATCAAGACAACATTTTTACCTCCATTTTGAGTTTGCACTTTTGTATATGTCTATGGCTTTGTCCTGTGTTAAGTCATTTTCCTTTATGCTTTCATAGAATGATTCCAGCATGTCTAGTGTATTGTGAGCTCTTCTTTTGTAGGTTAGATAGAAGTTTCCCTAGAGGAGTATAGGCACATGTGAATAGGCTGCCAAAGTGTGTCTTAAAATGCCTCTGGTAGTTCTTCCTCACTGTATCTTCATGGATCCCTAGTTCATTGATGCAAAAAAAATTCTTGTATCAAATGAAGTGTATGTCAGCTTATTCTTGGTGGAAAGTGTAGGTTCAAGCTAAGTAGATCAAAATATTTAGTCTATCACCATTTAGATTAGGTTTTATTTTTAGCATCTTTCTCTCCTTTCACCCCCCCATTGTTAGCAGTAGAAAATCTAGGACCATAGAGATACATCAAAGGGAGCTAGCCCTTATCTAGAGATTCTCCCCTTAGTTTTGCCAGACCCACAAGTAAGAGAGGAGTTTCCATTATGATGTGTGGAAGATAAGAGCTCAGCCTCCTCTCAAGGGTGTAATCCACTGCATCAACATGTACTTTAGTGATGCACGAAGGATAATTCCAAATGCATAATAGCTTGACATCCTAGTGAAAGCCATGGATTTGGAAAGAAGTAGGTTGTGATGATAATATGTGCACCTAGAAGGGAAGGATACCAAATATGAGGGGGATGACTTGAATCTCACTGATATCCATCCCATCCAAAAGGAAGTCATATTTGGGCACACCCACATGATGTATTATGATATGAAGCTAAGAAAGAAGTGTGTGTGCACTAAGCAGGATGATGACCTTCCCTTCTAAATAGAGGATGCATAGAAGATGGTAAGAGTAACACAAAATAAGTTTCCAAAAAAAAAGTGGGGAAAAACACTTGATGAAATTCAATAACACATATGGTTAAATATTGCCTTCGATGATGAAGTTACCCTATTAGCCTTAAAGAAAAAGTGTGTGACCTTCACATAAGGGACTGCTTCTCCCAAGAATAAGGAGAAGAAAAAAAAGTCAAAGGGGCCTATAGAAATGCCAAAATTAACCTTGGAATAGATGCAAGAATAAGATTTGAATGAATAAATGAAATTTAAAAAGTCATGTGAAGAGATGGAGGAGGAAGTAGGAACAAAGGTCTACATTATGGAGGAAGCAGTAAAAGAAGAGCCCAGTGCCAAAAAAGTTCAAGAGGCCTTCTAAGGTAGAACTAATACTATGCTTGGAGTGTTAAAGAGTTATCACTGATGTCATAGAATTTTTTAAGTGAGTGGATAAAGCTCTTGATAGTCTAAGTTGAAAATGACAAAGTGTACAATGTGCTTATCCTAATATACTTGAAGTAGGTTTGGTTGATCTTCAAAATTTAACAATTTAAAGATGATTAGGGATGAGTCTAAGGTATTGAGCATGTTTAAATGGTAATATCAATGGTAAAAGATGATTGGAGAGATTTTTTTCATGAGTGGAATTCACTTGGTTCTTTATTTTGTTCATCTAGGCATAAATGGGTCTATAGCAAAAAAAATTGAAGAGGTATTTTGATGTCATCATATCTCACATGTGTGAGAGATTCAGGAGTAGATTGATATATGGATGAATTCCCATATGATAAAAGATCTTATGCACTAAATCTTAGGTTATGTGACTAAGTGTGAACAAATATATGGAAGTGAAAAGTTGGGATCCTAGGTAGTTTAATAGTGTTTTCCCATACTTAGCCAAATTTGCATATGGCAAGAAACATAGAATAAGCATTTTGATGTAGTCATATTTCACACATGTAGTAATTTTATAATTATTTGATCATATGGATTTATTTATTTTTGTTCTTAGTTTATATTTTATAATTTTAAAGTCATTTGATAAAGCGCATCAAAATATATGCATGTGCAAAGTTAGCATTTCAGCAAGTTCTAGGCATAGTTGGCTTTGTGGTAGAAAAATCTAAATAAGAAGATTAATGGAATTATATATTGCACATGAAAATGTTATAGGATTATATTGATATATGGTTAGATTATCCTATGTGAGGATATCATATGGTCCAAATTTCAGATCATGCATCTAAGTACAACAAAAATTATTGAGGTCCAAAGTTGGCCTTCCAGGCAGATTGTAATGCTTCCCATAGTCAATTTTGATGAGATAAAGAATAAGACCAAATGAATATCCAATGGTTTATGAATGATTATACATATTGATCTAAAGGTTTTTATTTATTCAAATAGGTGAAAATTGAACTACTTCTAAGATTTGATGACTAGTGGGTGTTTATACAAATAGAGATCAATGGTGTGTATTGAGTAAATGAGATCACAGTGACAATTGCTTAACATTGTTAAAAATTGATATCCTTATAATAATATCAATGGTGCATGATTTATATAATCAAAAAGGACATGAGATGATAGCATAGTGTCTGAGGTTTAAATGTGATCGTTGGCATTTGAATATTCTAATTGTAAAGGGAAAAACTAGTCTACAATTTTTTGGCTTTAACTTTTGATACATGATGAATTTGTTAATGGAGTAAAAATAATTTTTTTAGAGGACTCCAAGTCACATTTATAAAATATGATTATAATGTTTGAATTTTTGTATAGTCTTAAATATTTATCTCCAAAGTTGACTATATGTTCAATGTGAAGTGGACCTATGCATTTATAAGTGGCCGTGTGTTCTTATTTTGATCGATGAAGTGCTAAATGGGTGAATACGTTTTCATGAGACCTATAAGGGCTATTATGGCATAATTTAAAGGTGTTTTTTCTTAAAGGTGACCCATGGATTCTATGGCTGACCTATATGGATTGTATTGAGCCATGTCTTGATGTGATATAATCCTTAAGGGTTAAGCTAAATCTAATGGCTGACCAAGAAAATATTTATCATTAAGGATTTATATATAGAGAAACTAAAGGAGATGGTTTCTAGGGTTTTTTGAGAAGATTGTTTGTTTTAGTAAGGAAGAGAGATAGGTAGTGTGCCTATTGGATGAGTTGATGAGTAGATTAGGTTGAGGACTATGTGTTTGACCTATAGGTCAAATTTCTAATGTTTGAATAGTGATATTGTAGGTTTCAAGGTTAAAGATGTGCAAACAGGTCTAAGTGTGTATATGAGGGTAGTTTGAGTGAAAAATGAGAGAGATTGTGGCATGCCTATGTGAGATGCCTATATGAGATAGAGAGGGAGTTTGTGAAGGAGTTAGAAAATTAGAGATCCATCATCAGGTGTTGAATACATTAGTTCTAAGGTGGAGGTGTTTAATTCATAGGAGGCTCTAAAGGAATTGATATTTCTTGGGGGTAATTTCTCCTTGTGAAACACGTGTTTCACTAATGGCCTTTGGTCAAAAGGACTTGAACAATAGGTGGTCAAGTGGACTTGATCATCTTAGGAGCTAGTGCTCCTTGTGGAACTTTTGTTTCATTAAATTCTAGTCTAAAGTACTTGACCAATCTTTGGTTTGTAATACCTTATAAGATAATTAGTTAAAGTGTTTTCAAGCTTAAGAGTGGGATTTTATTCCCCAAGAGGGTTTCAAACATAGATCTTATGTTGTTTATGTGATCTTGCATTATCTTCATTATTCATTGCTATAAACATCTTTTATGCTTCATAAATGGTTGTATTGAAAGATTAAATGTTTGAAGGGTTTTGAAATTGAATTAGATTTTTTGCCACCATTGATTCAGCCCCCATCTTAGTGGATTGTAACTTTAACATAGATAAGTAGAGAATCTAATAATCACCTCACCAAAAAAACCTACCACATAGCCTTTGTAAACTAAAGGGGAAAAGAAAGAGGCATGGATGAAGCTAGGGATAAACAAGGTAGAAATTCTAAAGGTGCTAGTGATAGAGAAGAAAAAGGATTATATGAAGAAAAAATTAATGACCCAAGAGGATATTGATAATATTAAGGACAAAGAAATAAAGGCCAAAGAAGAAAAGGCCTTAGTACTAACAAAGAAAAGGAAGGCCAAGATAAATAAGATGGCCTCGAAGGAAAAAGGCCAAGAAAGAGAAGGAAGAAAATAGGTTTTCACAAGTGTGGAACCAATTGAGAAAGAAACATCAAAGGTGCCTATCACCCCAACTAGCACAATAGACCAAGTTGCACTACAGGTGTGCCCAAGTAGTGAAGGGGTGCCTAAAGATAAGGAAGACAATAATGACACCTTAAAAGAGAAAATAATGATCATTGAAGAAACCCATATGAAATAGGAGGGTGAAGATGGAATTGAGGAAGAAGAAGAAGAAGAGGATAAAGGGGACAAGTCTGAAGAAGAACCCCTATAAGATAAAGAAGAAAAATTAGAGGAAAGTACTAAAGAGATCACTAGTGATGGTGAAGAGGAAGAAGAGAAGATATAGATAGACATTAATGAATAAAAATGTACAAAGCCAAGTCTAAGAGAAAAGGCATAGAAAGGGTGGATAGATGAATTTTTATACATGTTTGAGTACATGCCCCCTATAGCTTCTGCAACATGGATGCACTAATAGTTATAATTTTATTTTGACAGTTATATGGTTGATCCTCATTTTGAGGTGCCACAAAAGGCCATATTGGGTATAGAGAAACTAAAAGAAGGGCATGATTCCCTTCTTATAAACCCCACATAATGAACCCAGTCAGGTTGTTAAATACACTGATTTAAATGGCATCTGAAGTAGCATAAAAGAACATTGTCAATGATGTTAGGGATTTAAAATGGAAGAAGATCATGATGGATATAGAAGAGAAAGAAAATGCCATGAAGTTTAAGTTGGAAAAATTAGTTAATTACATCAAAGCAGCTGATCCATCCCTCTTGAATGGATTTAACACTTCAAACCTCTTATAGGTTGACAAAGTATGCATGCTAGTGGAGCAGATGCTCCCAAGGTTGAAGGTAGAGTTGGCACTAGAAGGAGGACCCATGTACCATGTTAAAATAAGATCTAGATGAAAATATTGAAGAGGTGGAAGACCTCTTTTCACAAATTCAAAAGAACATAGATATAGTCGATGCCATCTTCTATAGTTTCTCTAATTAGGCATTAGTCATAGATGCACACCTCAAATAGGAAAATGAGTATAAGGAAGAATTTATGGTACATGCATACACTACAAGTATGTTAGAGTGTATCCAAATAATGGGGAAGGTCAATGCCTTAAGCACCTAGATCAAATACTAAGAACAAAACCTAGAAGCACTCTTCTGCACCTTGCATACCAAGGATTGTGAATAAGGATAAATCCTATAAGGAATGGAAAAAGCTAAGGCAAACCTCAAAGCCTTCTAGAAGGAATTGGAGAAGATGGATGTGATCACACTTAACACCACCTCCATGGAGATAGACAAAAATATCAAGGAACTCAATCTCACCATAAAGGGATTTGTGGACTTTAGCATCAAGTTGAAGGAGAGCATGCCCAAGTTATATGCTTTGAGAGCATTATAAGACTAATCTGAGGTGGACTAGAAAATTTTTATGGGGTAATGTTGGGTCCCTAATTCATCTAATTATGGATCCAAATCAACTTAATAAACACCTCAATGTGAGGCAATCACTTGGTACGATTTTAATTTTGGAATATTTTGCACCAGCTAGAGGAATAATCATAGACTTAGTGCCAACTAGCAAGCAGTTATTTGGTGCCCAATTTCATGTGGTGACCATAACTCAAAGGATGAAAGATGATGGAGATAGAAAAATGATCCACCAAGGCTCTATATTATCACCCTACATGTGGCCTCCACCTTACTATGAATATTCTCCTATCTTCTATAAATGTAAGCTTGATCTAGAGAACAAGGAACAATTATGAAGTAGAGAAGCTCTATAAAATTGATTCTAGATAGAAGTAATTTTATATCCTTTGAATATAAGGGTTAACATGGATGCCTTTGAGGATCTATACTATAGTTCTCAATCTCATCTATGAGCCTCTGGGATATGTAGTAACTTATCTAACATTTACTCTATTTTACATAATGTAGACTCTATCCTGCATTTAAACTTTGAGCAATGAAGAAAGATAGTTACAGTAATTCATGGTTTTCTAATGCTTAATGTCTTTAGTTTTTTTATTGAAATGTGCCATGATTACAATGATTTTAGTATTATAAATTTAATCTAAATGTTAATAATGTTGTTTTCAAGATTTTGATTCATGGTATTCATGGCATCTTTATAATTTATGATGACATCAACATATTTTATGGGAATACTTAAGTGCAGGAAAGACCTTACATCAAGTAATGATATCTATGCCTAAAACACTAGCCTGAAATGAGCCCTTGATCTAAAGCCTTCCATCTAACCCTCCAATTGCCTAAATGACACCAAGCTAAGGGAATAAATGGCTTATGCCTATGAGACTATAGAACCCACCAAATATAAGCTTGTACCCTTATGACCAAAATGAGTTCCCTGAATAGTCTTTATGCCTACAGACCATAAAAATCTACCTAGAATGGCTTGTGCCAAAGAACCTACCAACACCATTGTTATAATGACCAAGTATTATGAATAATGAGTTACACCATGGCATAATTATCCCAATATAGGCCTTAGTCATTTATTTTTTGTCCTTCAGGTGAGCACATAAGGTTTACACCTTATGTGGATTAATGTTAGTGTAGTCGAGTAATAAATGTTGAGCTCTAAGGGGTTATACAATGCTTGAACCTAGTTGCGATAAGTTAAAAATTGACTTGGATAATTGAATGAGTACCTAACCCCATGAGTAAATGAATTAAAAACCCAATTAAATTAAAATTCTCTTGCATCTTGAGGTACTTACTCATGCCTCTACTCTTAAGAAATTTACTACTCTGAAAGATGTTTTATAGTTTCCTCCTAAGAATTTAAATTTTCATGGCCATGTAATTCTTGTTTTAGGGCCATGATTTGGTCTCTAGTCTCTTGTATGATTGTGAGGATTTGATCCAACTTTGTAGCTTGCTCAGTGGCAAACTAATTTGAATCAACAAGGTGATTGGTATTCAACATACCCTCACCACCTAGTCTAGTGCACACCATTTCTATTCCTTCTTAACAAGAGAATATGTTTGATTTACCATATACATTTAGTCCTAGAGTTTGATCCTTAGAACTGATACCAAAATCTAAGAACCCCAGCTAGGTTTTACCACAAAGTAGATTATTTATTTTTACTCAACCCATCTTCAAATTCACCACAAGAATATAAATAGGTGATCTAATGTAATATGTGTTAACATGACAAGGTTTAAGATAAATTCATCTAGATAAAGATCACAAATGATAAATGTATGAAAACATAAAAAATTCTAAAATAAACATAAATACTACATTTATTCCATAATTATGATTATGTGTTAGGTTGTGGAGCTAAAAGATTCACTGATGCAAACAGGGAAGGAGGGTGCTGAGTGTCACAGTCACTGGCGTTGATCAGGCCAACTGACATCAGTCAGGGGTAGACAGGAAGGCAACCAACATTGGTAGTATTCGGCCGATGTCGGTCATCTCTAGGCAGACAGGGACTGACATCAGTCACCTGTGTAGATCGGAGCTATGAGTGTTATGGATAGTTTGTTAACAAACTGGTTGTTTGCATGTTGAAAGGCTAATTTTAGTCTTGAGCTACGGATCTATTTATTGTAATTAGGTGTCTAATTATTATTTGCAATAGATATATATAATAGACTCATGGGATGTATTGTAATTTGTTCTAGTTTGAGTTGAGCAAGGTTAGCTCCTTCTGTGTGTGAAGTGAGCAAGGGTGTTCCTCCTAGTTCCATAGCTGTGCCAAGTGTGGGTGCTAGTTTTTGGAGAATCAGAAGGATTCTTCATGTATGTAGGATCTTGGTCACCAGGTGTGCAAGGCCACATTTGGAGATATACATGGTAAGTAAGATCATTGGTCTGTAGGTGTATGTGTGTGTAGGATCCAGGTTTGTAGGTGTGTAGAACCAAATTGATTTGCAGGTGTGCAAGATTAATGAGGATATCAACACAATAGATAGCAAGATCAGGAGAGATCTACTTGGAGTACAGTGTGTACTCGGTTATAGAGTAAAGAGGAAGGCAAGGTAGATCCTTCCATAAGTAAGATCATTTGAGTTGTAGGTTGTTTCAAGTTCATGGGAGATCTACTTGGAGTGCGTTGTGTACTCGATTTGAGTATGTGGGTATACTCGATGTACTAGCAGTAGTGGATATTGACTGGTTGGAGGTGAACACCAACTTTGTGTTTGAGTTGTGTGTTGGGACCATAAGAGAGAGAGCTTTGAGGAAAGAATTACTGTATACTTGAGGTGTGGGAAGCCTCTGAGAGGTGTGAAGAAGAAGTGGCATCTTCTTTATTGTATTCTTTTCTAGATGAGTATTAATACAATTGGGTATTGTCTCTCATATTCTGTGTTGTTTTTGGTTTCTAGTTACTTGTTACTTCTAGTTTAATTCTGCATCTTAAGTTGCTTGTATATGGTAATCAATGGTGCTTCCGTGGGGTTCCTAACATTATGCATTTTCAGCCATAGCTGATACATCATTACAGCCACTAATGTAAGTGTACAATTAATAAATAATATAGTTTTTAGTAATAATAATGTCTCATAAAATACATATAAAATTATACTAAGCTCTATGGAGCATGAGTCTATATGAACTCAATTATCCATCGGTAATATCAAGTGTATTCACCTAGTGCAACACTACAAGTGGAGAGTAAGAGTATCATTTGAGCACTTTTCCACACCAACCATAGACCATAGATACCCTATACTATCCCCCATTGAGGAATGCCCCAATTCTATGGATGGGTAGATAAAAATGGTGTAAGAATCTAGAGTAATAACTAGAACATGGGTGTTGTAAGATAACTAATACATGATATCTACCATATATAAATTCATTCTAACATGATATCAAACAAACATGTAAACTATATCAAACACATGAAATGACAATGTTTAACTATAAACATTACTTTGGTCAAAGTTTTTAAATAGTTATTAATCCATAGATTAGTAAATTTCATACACACCACTTGATCATATTACACCATTTCTATTGTATTAGAGACACTATGTAAATAAGTGAAGTCTGTCTCACTTACTTACGTAAGGGAGGTAATATGAGACAAACATACACACATTGAATCAATTAGAATATTCCTATAAGAAAACATGCTAATATTGGGAATATCAATGCATACATTTATTCTATCAAATGTAGTACAAAATCAAATAAATAGTCCATTTATCACTAAATAATAAACATAATCATAAATAGTCCCTATTATAAATATACCAACTAGGTACATTTATAATTAGACAACAAGATAATAAAAATCACAAAGTAACTAGAAATGTTGTTTCATTGACAGATTAACATAAATCGCCATTATCTAGTTGTTTATAAAACAATAACCCATTCCATAATAAAACCTTAAGTTTAAATATTTCTTGATCAATTAAACACAATCTTAATGCAACCAAAATATTCACCATACACTCATGTAAATATTTATTATGTTATTTTGATGTATAGAATATACTTTAAGTAGACCTCCACTGCCTATGTCCTTTAAGTATCTCACACACTTTGATATAAACCTTAGACTTTATTTTAAACTGCCCAAAATATATTTATTCATGAACTTTTAAGAAAACACAAAAAATTATGGTTCTTAGTCAATAATTATACTAGTATCCCATTAATTCACACACACACACACAATATATGTGTGTGTGTGTGTGTGTGTGTGTGTGTGTGTGTGTGTGTGTGTGTGTGTGTGTGTGTGTGTGTGTGTGTGTGTGTGTGTGTGTGTGTGTGTGTATGTATATATATGTGTATATATATATATGTATATATATGTATGTATATATGTATATATATATATATATATACACATATACATAAATATACATATACATATACATATATATATGTATACATACATATATATACACACACACACATATATATATATACATACATACATACATATATATATATATATATGTGTATATATATGTATGTACATATATATCTATATACATATATATCTATACATATATATATCTTATATATATATATATATACATATATATATATATATACATACATATATATACATATATATATACACACACACACATATATATATATATACATA
>JARHVA010009717.1:142500-277266 GCA_037957365.1 Torreya grandis
TAAACATGCATGGCAAAATAACCCATTAAATCCCTTCTTGCAATAGTTCATCACCATTCATCCCACTCAAATGAAACATTTATGTTACCGATGATGCTTAACTAGAAGTTAAATAAGTAAAAAACCCTAATTTCCTAAAACTTCCAAATGAAACCATTAAATAATCATTATAAAATCCCTTTAAAATTATGCATGCTTTTAGAATTTGTTAAATATCATAGATGACCGTCTAATTAAATAATTATTAATATATATCCTCATGTCAAAGACTTCAAACAATCATGCATTGACTTATATACGTCATGCAATTATCAATAAGTCCAAACCAATATATTCCATGTGAATTGACTACCACACTATATAGAAAAATGACTATAAAGAGACCATTATAATTGTTACCAAGCTATCAAACATTATGCATTCGACCTCAAATTCATAAGTTACCCTTCTCAGTTTTGTAATAACATAGACATTAGAAATCAATTTGACAACACCATGATGCTTATATAATATTTTTACAATGGTAATATTTTATAATACCTTGAATTACGTTAAATACTAAACAAAGATCTTATAATTTATTAAGTCATTTGCAAGTTCATATTACTATTAAAATCAATAATAATGATATTTTAAACAGAAATAACTACTAACAAGCTAACTCATTTAAGTACCAACATAGATTGATTATTTATAACTAATAATATATATATAAGTATGAATATTTAACTATGTACAACACCATAATAAATCATGCTAAACTAGTTATGCACAAATTTACTCAAAAGAACTAAATAATAACATAAATTTAAAATAGATTAATAAAATCCTATAATCACATATAATTATCTAATAACACAAAATATCACAACAAACATTCATATCAAAAAATGTAAAATCACACAATTATCTACTTAAACAATTAATCACACAACATGAAATACTATTGTGCTGTGTGCATGGGTTTATGGTTATCCCTCTATCATCTCCCTACATCTTGATCTATGCTACCCTCTCTGATGATGATCTCCCTCTATCACATTTTGAGGGATGGATTTGTCTTGCATCCACCTCACACAAAAGAAGGTAGTTAGCCTAAATCATGAGATATATCCATAAAATATTGTTGTATAAACTAACATACATGATCATCAAGTACAAAAATGAAAGTACATTTAACTCATAGCTAACAAATCATGTAAATTAAGTAGCATAATATTGTCCCAAAATTATCATATCACATAAAGCTTAATCAAACATTAGTTAATTGACTAACAACCATAATAAATTCATGGATAATGAGGTAAATCAATTTAGAGAGAAATATGTATGTGACACATGTATCCCTTAGATGGAAATTAGATGCAAATCCTCACAAAGAAACACAAAAATAATTATAAAAATCAAGGTCATTGATCCCTATTCTTACCTACTTTTATATACACCCATCTACAATAGTTCATATCTTACATTACTTGGATTTATAATCTTAAGTCACACTCAAAGAATTTAAATCATCACTCATACTAGCACTTAGAATGGGAGAACTAAATAGGGATTGATCCCCTTTTAAGGTGTTTTATGTAGGCAAAATTCAATACATGGTGTGTTGTGGTCACGTCCAACCTACCCTGATAACACCACTCTTTTTCTACTTGTGTTCCTCAAATACCCTAAAAAACATGGAGGTTTAAGGTATCACATGAAAATTAGTCAAATAAGGGAATAAACAATGACCCAACATTTAGTCACATAGGCATTACTTCTTAAAAGTAGGTGAAGGCCAACCAAGGAACTCACTATCTCTACTATAAAGGGACATTAACATGACACAGGGGACACTAACATGGTGCATTATTGACTACAGGACTACATTACTATCTATGAGGGTTTATGATATGTGTTTCTTATTAATGACATCTTGTACTATTTCTACACTAGTTTCTAGTCCACCACTTATATGTCTCAGTTAGTTTTTTATCTAAGTACACTTTTTATAGTTCATTTCTTTTTATAGAATAATTAGATAAATTAATTGTTGTAAAAATTAGTGGCTATTGATATTACTATATTTATTCCTTGATTTATTATTCTATCACTTTAATAACCTAGGGTTTTACATTCCATAACTCCCTTAAAAAGTTAAATCACATATTGAAATAGGTTACCTCAGTAATTTTTAGTGGGTGATAACATTTTTATGCATGTTCAACCGTCAAAAAGTTTGATAAAATTTGGGAAATCTTCCAAGTTAGATCCCCAATTCATTGGACCCTTTGATATTTTGGATAAAATCAACCATGTTGCCTATCGACTAACCCTTACCCATTATCTATCCAGGATTCATTATGTTTTTCATGTTACATTATTGATAAAGTATATTCTTGATCCATCTCATGTTTTGGATTGGACACACCTTCAAGTTTTAGGAGTGGAAAGTATGCAATTGAAAATAGTGAGGATTCTAGACCATCACAATGCTAGACTACAAAATTGAGACATTTATCAAGCCTTGGTTCAATAGGAACCTTTAACTAAAAGGAATGATACTTGGAAAGATAAGCATGTTTTCAAATAACATCATCCTTGGTTTTTTTAGTTGTTGAGACAACTCCTTTTTGAGTGGGGAAGGTTGTCATGATCCTAATATATGTTGAACTATTTATTATTACAAAACTATTTGAATGTTTGGACTATTAATGTTGTTTGTCATGTTTATTTGACTTATGGTGGATAGATGATGTGGAACTAATATATGTTTAGATTTGATACATTAATTTAAAATATTTCAAGGTACTACTATGATGTGATGCAAAAATTATTTTTTATACAGGGTCATTCTCACATTAATGATTTCATTCTAGTCATTTTAGAATATGTATTTTATAATCATATATATATATATATATATATATATATATATTTATTTCTAGTTTAGTTTATTGATTACTTATTAAATTTTATTATATGTATTTTATCCTAATACTGCTCATACACATTTCGGGTGATTGCAGGGACAAGTTATTAATGAGCTAGGTTGGACATAAAACTCTAAAATAATAGGTAATAAAGAGTAATAAATGAATCAATTTAGTGAAACCATCTCATCTCATGATGTTCTTATCATTGATCTTGTTATTATGTTTGATCATTCCATTTAATTATTTTGATATTTTAATAGTGATCTAGTATTTATTCTTGACTCATGGTCTTGTTTTTATTATCGTGTTGAAAGTTGTTTTCACTTTCTTCTTATTGATTTGTATGATAAAGTGATTAATTTTGTGGTTGTGAATGTTTTATCTTATGTTTTTAGACTAAACAAAAAATAAAAAGGAGGGGACCATAAATTTTACAGCTTGAATAGGTTAAAGGGTGCTCAAAAGTTATAATGATTATGATCTTTGTGGACTTTATTAAGGTTATTATTTGTTAAGATTTTAGGATTGACCCAAATATTGAGACTAGGTCATTGAGTAACTTCTAAGATATTGGATTTTTTGTCATTTTGAGTTTTTATTGCTATAGAGATTAATTTTTTGAAAACCCGAGGGTTACTTTGCTAAAATTTTGGGTGAGGACAAGGAGTATTAACTAGTCCATTATGATGCTTTAGTTTAGTTTTTATAGTTGAATACCTAGGTGAAAAGGATGGTTGTGTGTTGGCCCATGTTTTTAATAGAGTGTAGAAGGAATTTATAGGAAAATATTGGTTTTATGTTCAACCTCTAGAGTTATTAAAGGGACTTTAATGGTGTAATAATAATAATGAGTTGTCTCTCCTCATGACCACATTTTTTATGTTTTACATTAAAATTACATTTTAAAAGTACATGGTTTCTAATTATTTCTATGCATACAATCTCTTGATAATATTGTAGTCATGTTTTTGAATTATAGTTTTAGATTAGGGTTATTTTGTCTTGTAATGAGAATAGAACCCTGTGAGTTTAGTTGTTGTGATTCGATTTGGATTTATTTTGTTACCATATTTGTGTGTGTGTGTGTGTGTGTGTGTGCGCGCGTGCGCGCGCGCGCGCGCGCGTGTATTCATTATGGTATAAGTTATTTTATTTTATATTCTAGAGTAAAAACCTTGTAATGCAAGTAAGATTTAGTGTTAGGTTGTGGTTTGTTTTCCATTTCATTTTTTGAAAATATGTTTTGACTATGTATACAGTTCTAGGTTGTATTTTATCCTATTTTGAAGTGATTTTTATGAATAGGTTATTATACTCATAGATTATATAGTTTGAATACGTTTTTATGGTTACTTAAGCTTGTTGTCAAAGTTGCCATTATATTCATTTGGGGAGTGACACTGTGGTACTAATTTTTTGGTAAAATTTATGGTGATATGATTGTGATTGTTGTAATTGCTATTTATGTATTGATATCTTCATGGTAATTTTTATGAATGTATTTAATGAGAATTTTCATAAATATTTGTTTAATTTTGTGACCTAAATAAGGGTGTCAGTTTTTGAGTTTTGATTTGAAGTTTATTTGTCTTACATAATAGAAATTGTGCCTTCAATTTGATAATTTTTTTTATTGTTGTGGAGATATGGAATTTAGCATGCTTGGTTGTGTGGTGTCTTTTGATGAGGCCTACATATATTTTATTTATCTTTAGAGGGTAAGTATGGTATTAAAGATAATTATGAGTTACTATTATGTTGAAACTTGGTGTTGTTTATACACCATTGTTAGACTGATGTTCAAGAATCAATCAAAGTTTGGTTGATTCATGAAGAACAATCCAAATTATGTCCATATTAAGGACAAGGTATGAGAGTTACTTGTAAGAATGTTTTCTCTATAAGTGATTTTTGTATTATTCCTTGGTTTCTTATTTTGGGTTATTGTTTTTAAGATCTGAGGCCGAGAATTATTTACTTCTTATTACTTTTTGTAATATCCCTGCTATTGAGATCTACATCTAACTGATGGATGTGATCATCTAGGGCCACCAATGGGGGATCGTTTGGACCAAAGGGATGGTGTTTTATTTGTTCATGTGGTGCATAAGAATGACATGTG
Source organism: Torreya grandis (assembly GCA_037957365.1). NCBI lineage: Eukaryota > Viridiplantae > Streptophyta > Pinopsida > Cupressales > Taxaceae > Torreya > Torreya grandis. The sequence continues at coordinate 147,544 of JARHVA010009717.1, forward strand.
ACTTTGAATTCTTCAAGATTTGAATTTTGGTATGATAAATTTAAAAAAAAACACTTGTCAAGGATTGATATGTATTAAATAATTTTGATACATTTAATTGTTTCTATTTTAATCAAAATAATGTAATTGATTATGTGAGTTATTATTTTTAGTGTAACTGATTTTCATTATCTATATGAAGGATTAAATGATTTCTCTTGGTGTTAAGCTACTTTATAACTTAATTACTATTTGTAAATCCTATAGAGATATATTCTTTCAATTTACCAAGATTATACTTATAAAGGTGTAATGTTATTACTTGAAGTTATTGTTTAAAATTATTATTGGGATTAAACCCTTTTGGTGCAAAAACTCTATAGTTTTATCATGATATTCTTTTTAAATGCTAAATAATCATGTTAACTTTTTGATTCACCCACTTGGATGTTAAACAAGTATAATGAATTTTTAATGTTTATTTGTTCCTTATAAAAAATGTAAGGAGATAGATTTTAGTAGACACTTATTGATAAATTGGCTAAATGGTTAACAATGTAGGATGACTTGATATATCTATTGATCTATTATAAAATATTTATAAAATGTTTTAAACTTTAAGGTTATAGTTGTAGTTGATGTTTGGTAAAGTTGTGATTATACATGGATATGTTTTTATATTAAATTGTTAATAAAATATTGTTATTATGTTTATTTAAGATAATCGATAAGAGTGTAGCTATTTCCATTATTATTTTCAAAACATTGTAAAGAACTCAAAATATTCATACTTATTGGTTCCTTATATAAAGTTAAAAGTTATCATGTTCTTTTATTAAAATAAGGAGGGTTAAAAGTGTAAGTATTTATACATTACTCAAAATAATTGACTATTTATTGAATATTAAATTATTAATAATCATGGGTATTGAAGTATTAGCTACCTATAATCATTGATCTTAAATGTTATATAAACATGTCAACATTTGTCAATATAGAAGTAGGAAATATTAAAAGTTTTTAAAGATATTATTTTATTAAGTTAAGATGTTATAATTAACCTTTAAAATGAGATGTTTGGAATGGTAAATCAGAGTGAAATCAGTTCTAAATAATAATCACTTTTGAGAGTTTATGACTTAGATATTTTCGTTCATGAAAATGTGGGTTTATTTTTGATAACCTGAAATTAGGCTTAGCCTTTTGTTTACCTTTAAAAACCATGATTCTAAGGTGTAATTGATTAGAAAAGGTAATAAGGTAATATGATGGAAATATTATATTTTAGGTGACAACTAAGATGAATAAGTTAATATGAAGGTTAAAATGATTAGTCACGTAAATATGATCTGATTTTATGTACTCTTTAAACTTGAACATTCATAGAATCGGGTGTAACTTCACTTATTTTTTTATTGGAATGAGTACAATTTAAGTTTTTAGTTAGATTATTTATGGTCCAAAATAAAGGAAATCAAGGTTTTAGTGAATTTATAAGTGTCTTCATACATAAATTAAGTATTATTTTTGAAACATTAAAATAAAATGAATTTCATTTTATAAGTATATGGCTCATTAATGTTTCGAGTAAAATTGACCAAGTGACAACTAAGAATGGTTATAGGGATTAAATATCTATGAAAAGGCTTAAAATATGGTTAAGTAACAACATGTATGAACTTATGTTAATCATGTTAATAATGAAGTGGCCACTTCTAATGTATGTTCATTATAGTAGAACTAATTAAGCCATGTCTAATTTTTAAATGTATATATAAATATTTGCTAATTCATAAAAAAAGACATTGTAAAAGAAAATGGGATTATAGTGTAGGGATTCCTATTTAAGTGAGAAAGGTCAAATGATCAGCCAATGGATAACACTAGAATGCATGACTTTCACCTACACTATAACCTATAAGATTTTTAATAATAAAAAGGCCTTATATTGTATTGAGTTTGAAAATAGTCCCAAAAACAAAACACTTGTTAACTAAATTTTATAGATTTAGTTTAAGAAATCTTAGTGTGATGTTTATTCTATTTTGTATCTTATTTTCCTTCCCTTGCATAAATTAGAGATATCATTCTGATTTACCCTGCAAATTACTCATTATTTAATGCCAATAATAGGCACTAGGGTATGAATATAATTTTTAAATGGTCCTATTTGGAAGACAATGGTTATGGTGTCTAGTTCAGAGTGTATGAGTATAATGTAAGAACACTGATATAAGCTAAACTAAAAATTAATGGGAAATAACTTCTGGGTAACATCCTTTATAAATTCTATCCATAACCATGTACCTATGTTTTGTCAAACATAGTTATGGACTCAATCGCACTGATGCATGTTAGTCTAGTTGTAATTGTTAAGTTGTGTACCAAAGATGTATACATTATATTGGTATTTAATTATTTTGTGGGATATTACATGTTTTTTAAGGAATGCCAAATTTTCACTTCAATAAACAGGAGTAACTTTGGTGTTTTGAAAACATATGTCTAGAGAGTTTTGAAATATTATCGATTTCCCATAACATCTGAAAATTGTCACATAAATTTAACCTAATGGGAAGGGCCAACCTTAAAATTTTACCCTACTTCCAACACATCTATTTTTTAAAATTTATATGTGAATCAAGTTGTAAAGTATCATGTAATTTTTTATTTTTTAACAAATATCCATTCACATTTTCAACATTTCCCTTCCAATCATAAGATAGTGTAGGCCCCATGGTGAAGGAAGAAAAATAATACACTACAAAATAAATATAATTATCATGGAAAAATGAAATGCCAAATTTTGAGATAATATGCAATATAGCATAACCTACTGTAATTTGATGTTTTATTTTTTTATTTAAAAAATTTATTATTTTTATATTTCAAACCTTGACCTGATTTTGAAAACCCTTAATTTTTTGAAGGGTATATGTCCTTAGGTTTAATTAGTTTTATTTATTGCATAGATTCCAGTCTTGATGAGTCATAAAAGTTTTGAACTAGTACGTCTCACTATAGATAAATTAATACTAATATTTTTTAAAGTCTTTCATTTAGCTTCACTCAACCTTCATTCAGAACCATCCAAGCTCGTACAAAAAGTTTTTAAATTATGGGAAAAACCTTAAATACTATTCTAACACCTGAGTAAGAATTTACTAGTTTGACTTTTTTCATGTTTGAAAACCCAACCTAATTCCACCATATGACACCCTTTCATGTCTCTAATCTCAGTATTAGTATATTCTATTAATCATATTATCAAATCTATGGCCCCAAAAAAACTAACAACATATATTGAAAGTATAAGATTTGATTAAGCTAAAATTAAGGTAAGAATATTATCAAAACTTTTACCAATAGAAATAAGAGAAAAAGTAACTTTAAACTAACATTTTCCATTTAAAAAAAGAAAAAAAAGTGGATAATGAAAATTTATAGTGTCAAGATAAAAATAGAAGACAACGATATAAAAAAGTAACAATGTTAAAAGCTAAATTTGTTTGAGAATTAAATTTCACTTTATTATAATACAAATGCAATTATATTTCAAAATAATAAAAATTTGAGAATTCTATAGATGAGGATATGGAGAAGCTTATATACAAAGCTCAAAAAATTGAGAGTAGAATAATCTAATGCAATTAGATTTTAAACCAATGAAAATTTGAGTAGAACATTACAAGTCATCTCATTTGGATACTGTGCGATTAAAAAAAAAAGAAAAAGGGAAAATTGAAAACAAAAATTATATGATTAAAAAAAAAACAAGAATTTAGATTAAAAAGTTAAAAAGGTATTACAATGGTTTTTTTCATGAGAGGTGCTGCAACCTTTCTCAAAATCCATGAAATTATAGTTATAATTGAGAGGTGTTATGCAGATATTTTATAATGCTTCCTCCAATTACTGTACATGGTTCACAATAATTTAAATAAATCACCAAAATTACATTTACCTTGAAAATACCATTATTTGTTTCAATAATCCCTATTAAATTTTAGACCATTCAAATGGGTTGGCATATTTTAATAAAGTTGTATTTTCTTAAGAAAATAATATTGGTTTATTAAAATATTATACAATAATTAAATAAGAAAAAAAATCTTAATATTTATCATAGAATTTTTGATTTCATGGCAACTAAATATCTTCAATTATTATTTTAAGTTAATATATTTTCATACATACCAACATTAATATATATTTTAATATTAATATAGTATATCACTTCATAACTTATATATGTTGAATCACATTTCCATAAAACTATGATTTATACGATTGATATTATGATAATAGTATACATATCTTAGATAAATCTATGTAAAGTATATTGATATATAACATTATCGAGGCACTAATGTCACAATAAATACAAATATGTACCTTGAGAATGATATTTATCAGTGTATTTTACATAGATTTATCTAAGACATATATGCTAGTTATATTATATAAATGGAATGTTCATAGACATGTTGTGTTTATATATGTAATTTGAGAACATTTTGTGTTTGATATGTAATATATACTTACATATTTTAAACATTGAAAATAAACTCAAGAAGAGAAAATATGTATTGATGTTTTGGTGAAAATTGTTGTAGTCAAGTTTTGGTAGCTTATAACAATATGAATTTCTTATGGATGAAAATATGATAATCACTTAATTTATTATTAATTAAACATTGATGTGTCATTAATAAATTTTGTTTACATTAAAAAATATTCATTTCATGCTAAGAATGTATAATGATAACTTAAAATAGTTTCATATTGCATGCTTCCAATTATAATAACTCCTTATTTTTTTATAAACCTTTGATGATGACTTGACTTAACATAAATCAATTTAAATAAAGGTTTAATTGGTACTTGAATTTGATAATCAAAGGACAATAACTCAGGGTAATAGCACTAAATTTAGACTATAGTACTGGACCCTAGGGTGTCCCCTTTCCAATGCTCCTATCCAATCACAATTTGAGCCTAGATAACTATTTTTTCTTTATTTCTCTTGTTCATTGTGTCAGCCTAGTCTTGTTTCATCTAACCCATGAATAATAGATCCATATAAAATATCATTCAAAGATAACTTATAAAGGGTTGTCAAATATCACTCAAGCAAGAAAGAATACAAGTAAGACTACTCAAGCAATCTTCCCTATTCTCTACATACAACCAACCTATACACTTTCAAGCCAATTCAAGTCCTTACACCAGCGCCTAATCATCTGAAGCACACCCAGTTTTTGCATTTCTTACATTTTCATTCACTATTACACCAATCACTCTTAAATGGAAAACTACATATAGATTGATCCCTCCTCAGAGTATGGGTATGTAGGTAGTGTGCCCACACATAGGGTGTGAAGCATATCTAGTGCATCTTACATATACTAACACTTTTTTCCTATTTTTAAAATTTTATATTCAAATGAATAAAATATAGAGACATAGAATATTAGCTCTGAAAATAACTCTATTGACAATGAGGCTTCAAAATTTGGTACATAGGTTTACACTAACCAGGTAAAAAAAACCTAAAAAGCTTAGATCCTCAAGACAATAGAGTCAATAAAGGACTATAGCACTAGAGCCCAAGGTGTCCAATTTTAGTGCTCCTATTCAGTCAAGAAAATAATTTTAGGACCATGTTTTCAAATGTGTCTTAGGCCTACACATAAATTTCCAAACCCTATTTTAGTCAGATCAATATAGAATAAAATAAGTTTAATTTTCTCTCTCTCACAATTATTTTTAGTAAAGGTCAAATTGTAGTTAAATTTCATAAATAAGTAGCTTTAATTTAGAATATTATTTATTAATTTTCTCCTACTTAGACCCTTTTATTATTTAGGAATTAAACACTATTTTTTTCAAAAATAATAAATCATTTGGTAAACCTGAACTACTTCAAATTGTGCATAAAAACCCTAGGATAAATTCTTAGTTGGTTTTTACCATAAATTTCTAAATTTTTATTGAATATTTAAAGCAAAAATTCATTAAAATTTTTAAAATAATTTTATTTCAAACCCTATTTGCATTAACTAACTCCCAATAATTTTCCAATATTAATTCAATAGTTTTCTAATTTTTTGCTTGCATATCTAAATTAAAACTTTGATTCAAATTCTCAAATTCAATAGTAATTTCAAAAATAATTTTATTTCAAACCCTAGTTGTATCAACTAGTTCCCAGTAATTTTTTAGTAATTTCCTAATCATTTTCTGAATTTTTAGTTTCATATTAAAAAAAAAATCACTTCAAATTTCAAAAATTCATAGTAATTAAAAAAATTATTTTCTTTAAAACCCTAGTTGTATCTACTAGTTCTCATTAAATCAAATAGTTTCCCATAAATTTATAAATTTTTACTTGCATTTAACTCAAAACTTCAATTTTAATTTCAAAAATTCATAGTATTTTGCAAAATTATTATTATCAAATCCTTAGTTGCATATACTAGTACCTATTTGCTTCTTGAGGTATCACCTTACATCCATAATCAAATTACAAAAATAATTCTCACTTATGTACAAAATTTTCTTACATTTCTTACAAATAAGAAGGAAACCATAATGATCCCTGTCATGTACATCAATGATGAAGTCTATCATATGTTAGTATAAAGCTTCATCTTTTGTATTTCATGCTTATGTTTCATTATATGGGATGATATTAAAAAATTCATTCCCAAAAATGTACAAAATTTCAAAATTATTTTTTTCATATTCTCTTTTACTCATATGAAATAATTACCAACTCTATTTTGTTAAACTCATTCAAAATATTATGTCACATGTAAAAAGTTTATATGCCTTTATGTAAAAATTCATGATCTCTACTTTTTACTTTCTATCATTCTTATGGAAATTTTTTCAAGTTTATCATGCTAAACATGTTAGAAATGTTATCATTCATGTCATCATTTTATATACATTCATGCATAATTTCATGGTCACTACCCTTTACTCTCTATCTCTTATATGGAAAATTTTTCAAGTTTATCTTTCTAAACATATTAGACATATCATAGCACATGTCAAAGTTCTTTATGCATCAGTGCTCAGTTCCACACTCTCCATCCCTTGTTTGTTATCTCTCATGTAGAGTGCTCTCTATAATCATATTGATATACAATTTATAACTCCACTTACATGCATTTTATCCCATATACATGGTTTCTACCTAGATGTATATGCCTCCTTGGATACTCTTGTTTCAATGTCATATTTCATGTATAGGAAATAAATCCCTTCTCCTCCTCTCCCTCAAGAGGATGATAGATATGTTTCCTCTAACTAGGTCCATGTTATCACCCCTCCAAAAGGTGAGAAAACCTATACTATTATTCCTAATGTATATATTTAGCCCATAGATTCTTCAAACCATATTTAGAATATGTGCTTACATGTAAAATAGAAATCAACTAGAGTTTGCACTTATGAGACTCTAAGGGATCAAATCACCAATATGAGAAAGTTACTTTCATATTTACACATGAAAAATTATCTATTACATGAAAAGATCACAATATTAGAAAATTAGATCATAATGTAAAAGCCTCAAAGGCACCCTAATGCCAATCATGTCTATGTACCTTCACCTAGTCAATTGATTTCAAGCAATGTTACATATCAAAACAAAAAATCACAACAAAGTACCTCTACAAATAGTGATTCAAAATGTGTTAAAAGATCAAATAAGAGATCAAGTGAGGTACTAAGGGAAATGATTAAATATAAGTTGATTAAACTACATCCTCTACATCCAGTGAGATGATCCAAATATTGTTGTGCATATCATAGAATGCATGGGCATCACACAGATTCATGTTTGGTATTAAATAAACATATATAATCAACAATTGCTAATGAGGACCCTATACAAGTTAAATCAGTCAAGCAATCCATGATGACACATTAACACATTCACAAAGGGTCAAATTTAGAAATAGTATAAAAGTGGTTACTAAAGCATAACTTAAAAAAATATAAAGATTAAAAATCAAAATTAGAGCAATAAACAGTACCACAAGAATAAGTAAAGCATGAAAAATATGCAAATATACATCTCTAAAATGTAACTCAACTTTCAAATCAATACGGATTTGGTCAAAAATATCTACAATAGTTTATTTTTTAGGGTCAAGTATTGGGAAAGCATGCTCAAGGCATCACTACTCCTATTCTAGTAGTTGATAATGTTTGTCACCAAGGTTTGAGATTTATTGAACATACTAAGATAAATCATTCATAGACATAATTTATCAGAAGAAAAGATCTAGATACAACAAAAGTCAGAACCATTACTCCATTAATTCAAAATCAAGATGATAATTATGAGTGGAATAATATAGGTTATTATGATTTCTAAGATACAATCTATGCATCTAAATATTTAGAGTCTTATTCTCAACCATCCCCTCATGCTTCACAATCATGCACGATTCCTTTGTTTGGTATAGGACACTATGATGGGGTCTCCCATGAGACTCTTCAGTTAGTATGATTCCTTTTCAGCTTATTTATACATAGTTCTTTTTCAATTTCTTGTACATAGTCTCTTTGTGATTAATTATAAATAGCTTATTATCAAAAATATAAAAACATTCAAATAAATCAAAAATTCCAAAAACATTCAAATATGTCAAAACACCAAAAATATTTTGATTATATGCATTATCCATGCTTTACATTGCTACTCCTATGCTAGACTTACATTTGTTGTTCGATGCTATTATTTATTAATTTATCTACAATACCATGCTTTAATTGATATTCTGTGAGTGTGTGCAGTGACATTCAACTCTTTGATTACTTCAATCTACCCATTCAAGGGGCATCCTAATTATACATCGAGACATACATTGATATACATACCCAATGGGGGCATCTTCTACATGAATACACCATTCAGGTTATGTCATTCTTACACCACACACTCTAAGTTATCATGTTGATGTATATTATTGACTAGCTTACATAGATTTCTTTATCAACACATGATTAACATATAGAACTTGTGTATTTCTTAACATATACTTAGTATTGTACTAAATATGTCTTGTATACTTTCCCTCTTACTTTGATTATTTAGATGTGATTGTATCTTTTCAATATTTACATACTTTATCTTCTTACATAGTGTAGTTTGATGTGATTGCATTACCAGTTCTTGCTTATCTCATGTATGTGCCTTAGGGAATTTTCCAATGTATTTTTCTTATACTCATGTGTGTTCCTTGAGAAAATTTCCAATATCATTTTCTTGCACTCTTATTTGTGTCTGTGGCCCTTGTGCCAACTTTGCTTGCTCCACTTATATGTGTATGTAGCATTTAAACATGCCTTGTATGCTTGATTTCCAGTTAAAGTGACATGTACCCATATCCCTTATTTGCATGGCCACTTTGCCACCCTTTCATACTTCTTATTTCTTGCTTTGTGTGATTGTTACTTGATTTATTCTCAATTGTTACAATGCCATGATCCATATCATCAAACCATTGAGAACAGACTAGGAAGATAGTCAAGAATCAAGAACAGTGATTAGTTTTAACCTAGGATAATAATATCGAGGTTGGAATAAAACATTAGAAACTAGGGTGTATTGTTTTGACACTTTTATCCAAATAGTTAAAAGTCTAAATTTGTTAGAATCATGCAAAAAAGTAGGTTTCGCTATAGTTTTGCACAATCAAACTAATTCAAAATCAATGGTTTTTAGTACAATTTTCTTAGAGAATCCAGACATAAAAGATATCATGTATGGCATTATCAATTTTCAATTTCAATTTTAGATATGATAGTTGGTATAAATTCCAAATCAAAATCTATATTTTAGATACCAGTGATTGAGGGCAGATTGCATAACACTTTTGCTTCTTTTCTTTTCTAGTTCAATATTACCTAGGTATTTTTAGTATTTACATTCCTGACTTCATCTATAGGTATTTGGCATAATTTTAGAGGGGATTTCATATGATTCTAACCTTCACATTCTCAAGTTCTTAAGTGGATTCCACATAACCCAAATTTTTAGTTTTGGAGTGGCTTTCACACAAACCTAAACTCCATCTTTTTTGAGTTGGCCAACATTGGCCTAGTTTCCAATACACATTCAGCTATCTACACCACATTTTTAGATTTTTAGAGCATTCATGGGCTTCCAAATTCATCTCATATGACATAATTCTTCATATCAATATCAATTTATAGCTTCACTTCATGGGACAATGATGGAGCCAAAGGGATAGCTTTTATATTCTTGAGCCACCTATTCAGAGGTATTAGACACATAGTCCAAACATTTATTAACACATGCAAGATCATCTAACTTTACTTAGTGGGTGATGATGGAGCCAAAGGGCTAACCTTTTTATTCTTGAGCCACCTATTTAGAGTGATTGGACACACAATCCAAACATTGGTTAGCACACATAAGATCATCTATCTTCACTTAGTAGGTGATGATGGAGCCAAAGGGATAGCCTTTGCATTCTTGAGTCAATTTCTAGGGAATTAAGCACTCAAATCCATTTTTTTCTATAACTTTTGGTATAGCATCATATAGCACATTCAACATTACTCTGCCTTACCTAGCATCATAATAGGTTTTGTATTAGTTCACAGACCCAGTGAGGTGTATTCATTCCTTTTTCTTCCTCTCTCTATCTCTTATTCAATTTATCTACTCTTTATTTTATTTTCATAGATTTATACTTGTACAACATGCTCTCTATAAACTATCTAGCATTACTCAACATCACATAGCTTCATGGGCTTCACTTTTACATATAAGTTTAAGTAGACTTTTTATTTTCCTTTATCTTAGTATTTCACTTTGTTGCACCACTATAATAAAGGGGGTAAATGTAGTCATTTAAAATTCAAAAAATAGTAACTTAAACATGGATAACGCCACCTAATCCTTAGGTCCCTCTTATTTACTCTCATAACCCTCTCATGCTTGTTTTCACTTGTTTTCAATCATCTATAGCCTTTCAAACTTGATCTTAGCTGAGTCAAGACCCTCTCTTCATGACTAATCCGCCCCCTAGGTCTCATCTACTCAAGAAAATAGCACCAAAATTGGACTATAGTACTAGACCCTAGGGTGTCCCCTTTCTAACACTCTTACCTAATCATAATTTGAGCCCAAATTATCATTTTCCCTTGATTTATTTTATTCATTGTGTTAGCCTAGTCCAGTTTCATCTAACTCATGACCAATATATCCATATAAAATATCATTCAAAGATCATTTGGAAAGGGTTAGAAAATATCACTCAAGAAAGCAAGAATATAAGAAAGACCACTCAATAAATATTTCCTATTCTTTTCATATAACTAGCCTATATATTTTCAATCCAATTCAAGTCCTTACCCTAACCCTCAATCATCTCAAGCACACATAGTTTTTGTATTTCTTATATTTTCATTCACTATTGCACCAATCACTCTTAAAGGGAGGACTACATATGGATTGATACATTCTTAGAGTATTGGTATGTAAGAAACATGCCCACACATTGGGTGTGAAGCATGTCTAGTGCATCTTAAACAAACTAACCCCCTTTCTCTATTGACAAAATATTCTATTTAAGTGCATAAAAGATAAAGACATATAAAATTACCTTTGAAAAGATCTCTATTGATTGTGAACATCTAAAATTTGGTATACAAGCTCACATTGACTAGGCAAACAAAACCTAGAAAGCTTAAATCCTTAGGTTATCAGTGTCAAGGAAGAACTATAGCACTAAAGCCCAAGGTGTCTAGTTTCAACGCTCCTGTCCAATCAAGAAATTAAGTTTAGGATCCTATTTGTGATAGTGTCCTAGGCCTACAAACAAATTTTTAGACCCTGTCTCAATTAGATCAATATAGAATAAGATAATTTTAATTTTCTCTCACCATCATTCTTAAAAAAGGTCAAATTGTAATTAAATTTCACAAATCAGTAGCTTTAATTTGAAATATTGTTTACTAATTTTCTCTTACTCAGATCCTTTTATTATTTAAGAATTAAACATTAATTTCCCCAAGAATAATAAATCAGGTTGTATAACTAAAACCACCTTAGGAAGGGAGATAAGACCTACATATATTAATTGATCCCAAAAATTCTTGTAGAACCTAGACTTAGAGAAAATGAACTTCTAAAAAAATGATCAATAACAAAATTTAATAGAGGAGAATCCCCCTATTTATACATTTTCAAATCTAAAACTATGGGTTACTACTTACAAAATTACAAAACAAACATTCAAGTCTGCGAAGATGCTTATAGCTAAAAATATTCCCTTTTCATGCTTAAAATCTCATCCATTTTTAAGGAAAATCATAATTCTAACTACCTTTATGAGGAATGATGAATATTTGGAGCACATCCTTTGATTTCATGGTGGGAGATAAACCTTAGGGTTATCATGCCTCATTCACAAATTTACCATGTCACTCTACCACTAGTGTTGAAAACTCAACCAATTTCCTTAAACAGGGTCCTTGAATATGACATATAAGCCTTTGTGGCATTACCATGTCACATATATTCACTAATATTTTTACTTTACACTAACCTCAACATTACTTGTATCCATATGTAGTTGAACTTCTTGTTCATCCATAAAGCACTCCACTAGCTACCATGTTTGCCTTAAACCTTATTGAAATGCCTGCCTTCTTATTTGACAATGCTAGATCCTTATGTGTATGATGAACACAAGTATTCCACATTGTATCTCTATGGTCTTTCAATATCCATTTATTATTATATTTTATTACAAGCCATTATATCTCCATTGAGACCCCCTAAGATCATGACACCTAAAGAATCTACAGGCTTACTACACTCTATACAGTTGATCTTTGTCAAGCTAGTGCGCTTATACAACATGGATATTCCTAATTTATCCCAAGTCCTTTAACAAGTCATATCTCACTCACACTATTGATCTTGATTCATGATCAAATGTGGACCATCAATCTAGATCTAAAGGATAAAATCCCATTGACCATCTACTATGGATTAAAGTTGGCATTTACATGCCTATTACTTGATGTTCATGGGAATGTCTTTGATGGGCATATGACCATTAAATTTAATCCCCAATATATATTCATTAAGATTAAAATTTTATGTCTATGCACCTATCATTTTACATCCATGCAAACATCTTTCATGGGTGCATGACCATCAAATTTAATCCCCAATAGATAATCATCGAGCTTAAAATTTGACACATATGTGTCCATCATTTGATGTCTATATGAATGTTTTAATAGGCATGTGACCATAGAATTTAAGATCCAATAAATATTCACCATGATATAAATTTGACATTCGTATGCCTATTACTTGGCATCCAAATGACCTTCAATGACATCTATGCATTCATCAAATTTAAGACCTAATGGATAGTCATTATGGCTTAAATTTGATATTCATGCACCTATCACTTGATGTTTATGTGACCATCAATGACAACCATATGAACATAAAATTTAAGACTTAATGGATAATGGTTGAGATTAATTTTTATGTTGACATGCCCATCGATGATGTCCACATGGTCATCACACTTATTATTCAATTTTTGAAAGCTTGCATCTCGAGTAAAAAAAAAAGGCACCAAACTTGCAAGAAATTTTCATGGTGTGAAGAACATCCTTTCCATATAAATCATTTGTCTTGAGATGATTTATGAATAAACTTAAGAAAATACACAAGTGAACTAATCTATTTGTTCATGTATGACATTTAAAATGGCCTAGTCCAAGTAGACTTGTGTTATAAACTTTGATCAGCCCTTATAAGCTTTGATGATCTTCTAAAGCTTGTACCAAACTATCCATGACCTTGAACTACTTGGACTACATGAAACCTACTAGGATCTTTTTCTCCTTTGACTACATGTTGAATGGTGGGTATTACAAATAACCCAAATAACTATTTTTAGAAAAAAATATGAACAAAAAAAAGCTTGAATACAAGAAGCTCGAATGAAAGGCCCAAATTGCTTAATTTTCAAAAGCTCGATCTTGAAATTCTTTAGACAAAATATTTGAATACCTTAAATTTAAATCTATATAACAAAATGTTTGAAGGCTGAGCTTTGAAATGCTTCAGATAAAATGTCTGACAACCTAAGCTACATAAAAAGTCTGAAGACTTAGTTTAGAAAACTTTAAGATGTTTATAAATATGAAGGGGACCTAGGAATTTTATGCTAAGCATATAGAAAATGAAGCAAACTTTGTTCAGACCATGTTAACAAGTGAAATCAATAACAAACATCAGCTAGACTATGTAAATAAAATAAAAAGGACCAGGCTATGGGAAGTAAAAGGGAACAAACATGAACCTTATGACTAAGGTTTGGTCATGTTAATAAACATGATGAAGCCTTAGTATAAAAAATAAAACTAAGTCCATAGCATATAATAAATGTTCTCACTTAAAATTAGTTTTAAATTATGGGGTCTAGGCTAGGGTAATTGAAATGAGGGTTTTCAAGGTGCACATACATGAATTCAACATGGCCATTTTTTTATAGACCAAAGGAACTTGAAAAATAGAGTTGGGAAAGAAAATCAAACATTCATACTTGTCAAGGGCTCAATTTATTTAGTGCAATTTTGGGTACCAACACTGTCTCTCACCTAGGGATGCATATCCCCTATGGGTGTGCAAAAAACCCTAAAACATAAGACTAGGTTCTAATCCATTGGGTCACAGTCAAAACTTAATTTTTTTTAATCAAACCTTTATTAAGGCTCAAAAAAATAATGGAAAACTTGTCAAAAACATATCAGGAGGATCTATAAAAAAACATGATATAAACACGAAAGGAAACTATACAATCAAGGCCCAAAGTAAAGGGGCAACAAAGTAATGAAACAATAAAATGACAAAACCATACACTATATACTAATGTATATAGGTTACAGAATCAATCAAGGAAGTGTTTTATATGTCTAGCATTATCTGGCAGCTCTAATATTTTACCATCCAAGTCTCTCAATAATAAAGTATGCTCCCTAATTTGGTAGTCAATGGAATAGAGGACCATCTACAAGGCATCAAATTTTCCATGCTTTCCATTTTCCTCATGCCTATTATCCCAAGGTAGAACCAAATCACCTACATGGAAATTCCTTGGAATAAACTTCCTATCAAATATATTCTTTACCTTTTCCTTGAACTTGAGGTGTCTTTCATGAGCTTGTCTTTAAATTTCATCAAGTTCAATAATCTAGCTCATCCTATGTTCATAGTGGAAGACTTTCTCATCATATTCTATTTTACATGAGATGATAGGTTGGAAATTATAAATTCATAGGCAAAAGTACTTGAACTCTATAGACAACCTCAAAAGGGCTTTTTCCTATATCTCTCTAAGGTGTAGTCCTATCATCCCACAAGGAAAACTTCAACCGTTCACCCCACTTTTTATTTTATTCCAAAGTACATCTAAGTATTTTGAATGAGTTCTTGTTAATGGATTTTACTTGCCCATTCCCCTAAGGGTTGTGATTGGAAGCATAGGTCAATTCAATCCCATAACCTTTGTATAATGCTAAACAAGGTTTAGATTTGAAGCTCATGGCATTATCAGTAATCAATTTAATAGGCACACCAAATCTACAAATAATCTAATGCAGCAAAAAAACCATAACTACTTAGTGTGTTGCTTTCTTTATAGGGACTACTTCAACCCATTTTCTAAAGTAGTTAATTGAAACTAGTATCCATCTATGTCTAACACTTAATGAATCAAAAATTTCTAAAATTAAATACATTCCCTATTATTTTAATGAGCATTCAATCATCATAGGTTGTAAGAGAAGAAAAACTAAAGATTTCATCCTCCTAGAAAAACACTAACATTTCTCATAATTTATGACTGTCTGAGCAACATCCTTGAATAATGATGGCCACCAAAAACCAACTATAAAATTTTTAAGAGTTGTAACCTTAGGTAAAAAACGGACACCATATATTCCACTATGGGATTCTTCAATTAGGTTAGCAATTTGCACTTCAAACACACATATTAGGAGAACCCCATCTAGATTCTTCTATGCTAGTCCATTCACAATCATCAAATATTTTTTAGAAACAAGATTGAGAGTTCTTTGATTTTTGTCCAAGTCAGGGGGATAATTTAGATTTTTCAAGTAGTAAACAATAACTCTATACCACAGAGATATGTGAAATTGACTCAAGAAATCATCAACATTTAAAATAGAAGTGTTTACCTTGACAAATTTTAAATTGGTCTCAACCATAGGCTTGGATAGACCCATCCATCTTACTAACTTTGTGGTCTAAATATCTATGTCATACTCTTGTAACTTTTTAACCCATCTACATCTCTTAGTGGATAGTTTAGTGTAAGTCAAGATGTCCTTCACCATAGTATACAAACATAAGCAAAAATATTTAAACTCAGAATATAAGGCCTAAATGTCTTGATAATTATAAAGAGAACAAAATATTATTTTTTACATAATGGTATAATTTAGCTTATCACCTTGCATAGCTTTTCTAAAGAAAGATATGGCTTGATCATGACCATCTTCATTCTTTTGAAATAGAACAACAATAATATTATATGATGTAAAAGAGAATATCTAAAATGGCTTAGTGTAATCAAGGCTAGCCAAAATAGGGGAAGAATTTAAAGATCCTTTGATGTCATTAAACACTTGTATGGCCTTATCCTCCCCTTTGATTATTTGGTCCTTCTTCAACATGGATAAGATAGGCAAAGTAATCTCTACAAAATTGGACACAAACTTCATTATGCAATTAATTTTCCCAAAGAAGGATTGAATTTCATTCTTGTACTATAGAATATGCACTTTATCAATGGCTTCTACCCTTTTGGAGTCAATCTTGACACCATCCTTACACTATATGTACCAGTAACTTGGCCTTTTGTACTCTAAAGTGAAACTTCTTATGATTAAATTAAATGTTGAACTCCCTGCATTTGATCAATACTTTCTCCAAATGTTCCAAATGTTCTTCTCTAGAATTAGAGTACACAATGATATCATCCTGGTACACAACTATAAACTTGTTAATTATCCCTATAAACTCAACAACTATAGCTCATTAAAATGTTGCATCATCATTCTTAACCTAAAATGCATACTCATATACACATATGTGCCACAAGGCATTGTAAATATGGTCTTGGATCTCTCAGATTCCTTTACCACAACTTGGTTATACCCTGAGAAACCATGTAATGTGGACAACATCTCTGATCCAGTAACACTTTGCATCAGGTTATCCATAATGGGTAGGAGATAATTATCTTTCAAAGAAGATTTATTCAAATTTCATAAATCCACACACAAAAAAATATGATCATTCTTCTTTCTCATAGGTTATAAATTTGTAACCCATGATGAATACCTAATAGGTTGAATGATTCCACCATCCCTTAGCTTCTTTAACTCATCCCTCATCTTGGTGGCTAAGATGGTATAAATAGGCCTCTATTTATACTTGAAAGACTTACTATCAAGTTGTAATGGGATGAAATGATATAACATGTCTTTCTTATACTCTTTTATCTTAGAATAAGACCATGCTAAACAATCTTGGTACTTTTTAAGCAGTTGCATGCAATTTTTCTTCTCAGCTACACTTAGGTGAGTACCCAACCAAACCTTAGATTCTCTTGAGAACTCAAGTTACACTTGGTCATGTATTTTGAAATAAATGAGTCTCTTAGTTTGATTCTATCATATCCATCAAAAGACATTTATAAACTTACCAATCCTCTAAGGATCATGTTTGTCTTCAACTGAATAATGTCCTTCCCAAACAAGGTTTCTTTCACATCACAAACTTGAAAAATGGATTCCAAATCTATGTGTTGATCATGAAACTCAACTTCCTAATTTAGAAACATATTAATTTTATCATCAACATCAAACACCTACCAATGATGAACATTATCTAGGACTAAAGGCCTAACAAACACCTCCACCTAATACTAAAAATGAGGGCTCATATTTATAATATCAAATTGATCACTAACCCTACAATTTTCTGAGCTTCTTCATTAAAACTTATATCATGATAACAAAGATTAAATGTATCAAATAATTCAAGAAAATCCCACACAACATTCCAATATTATTTCAAACTTTTATTTTTGGTAACATAAGCTTTATGGACCTACTTAATAACTAGCTTAGAATCACCCTTAACAATCAAACTTTTGATCCCATATTCATGGGCAATCTACAATCCAAGAAAAAGTTCCTCATACTCAGTAGTATTATTTGTACACTCAAAGGATAGATGAAAATAAAACATAAAACATTTACCATTAGGGGAATAAAATAAAACCCCAAATCCATTTCCAAGATTGGAAAAAGCCTTGTTAAAACACATCTTCTAAATTTCTCCTTTTTTGTCAGGTTTAACATCAAGTACAGAAGGCTATGTACTAGTATTAACATTCCTAACATAGTTGCCCAATTCAAAATCTATGTACAATAATTCATTTAGAACATGTTTTAGATCTTCAATTACATGTAGTAGCTTTGAATCTCTATAAATCTTGACCATATTACCCTCCAATGGACTGGTGGTATAAGATATGCCCATCTTTACACTTCCACCCATGTTAGTATCCCATTTACATGATAGTAACATCCCCCACTTAGCTAGGCAGTCCAAAAATACCATGTCTATATTAAAATACTTTCTTGGATGAACTACAAACTATAACACCAACCCCTTTACTTGTCCAATAACTAGAACCTCTCGTGAGTCCATGGAATAACACTTTCCAAAGGTTGGCATAATCTTAACTCTGATTTCATTTAGGACACCTAGGGGCATCATATTGTAAGAATCTCTAGATTCAAACATGTATTTATGAATAATAAAACCATTGATCAATAGAGTAGTGTAAAAAGGATCCACATTCATTCGACTTTCTACCAATGTAGTCCCAAAATAGACCTCTGAGGTGGGTTCAACCTCTTCTAATTCTTCATCACTTTTTGGGGGTATTTAGGGTAACTTAGTTTCATTTACAATTGATTTCTCATGAAAGTATAAATATTCAAAGGCCCTCTTCCTATGTTTAGGTATTCTTAATAATTCAACAAGTGGCACAATGACTTTTAGTTGACTCAGCACTTGGGCTATTTCACATATGCTATACTGAAGAAGATGAGTATTGGGTGGAAGGGTGACAACACCTTTAGCTGGAATAAAGCTAGTCAAGGTCTGAAGTAGAGTAGGTTAGGATGGATTTGCATTCTTATTAGTAGCCTTTAAAGGCATATTAGTTTTAGAATTATTTGTAACCTTAGGGATACTAGATAATATGGGTACTCTATAATTTGCTGGAGCACCTCTAGGCTTAGTAAATTGGGAAATGAGCATTGGTTTGGAAACTTTAGGGATTATTGTCATTTTCTTAGGATACTTATTATCATGTCCTACCTTTATATTTTCAAGGGTAGTGTCTTGAGGATCAACAAACTAATATTTTATTTTCAAGTGATACTCCTTCTCTTGGGCAATTATTTCATTGATTAACAATTGCGTATCCTCAACTGACAAAATTATTCCATCATATTTTTTAATCATCTTAGAGCATACAAAATAAAAATAATGAATGGACACTTAATATGCTTGTGCCATATTAACATCATAAGTAAATTCAAGAGTTGGGATAACTACTTTTTCAACTACACTCTAAAATTGATCAACAATAATAACACTCAATAATTCTATAGAGGAAATCCATTCACTTTAGGGGCTTTGATAATTGAACATCAGATGATGTAAGCTCAATTTCATCTACATATTCATCAATTAGTTCATTTATATCACATGGAGGATGTGAAAGGAATCACTTGTCATACCAATCAATATCAATGTCATAATCTTCAACATTTACCTTAGCATTTAAAAGATCATACACTTCTTTTCCAACCCCTCTATTCTGATTTCTATCGATTCTTTCTTCATGTGTAGCCTTTTTCCCTCTATCATTATCTCAATATTAGAAATAAGGCCTTCCTTATGCTTGATTTAGATTTGGATCCCTCTCTTGACTGGTAGACACATGAGGGATCCCATTTTTAGCTTTAGTTAACTTGTATGACATTTCTTTGACATCAAAGACCAAAGTTTTAATAGTCTCCTCAATATTGGTAGTTTTTATGGACTGTGTTTTCTTAGATTGACTAATTGTACATTAGCTCACTTATTCATGGGATTTACCACAACCTTTATGTTGTTCTTAATTTGGATGGCCATATTGAATGCCAAATTCAGGTTAGTGGGAGCCTTGTCCCTCAAGTAGTATGAAACCTTCTTATCAAAGGCATCATAATACTTTATAAAAAACACTTTATCACTTTGCCTAATGTTTTTGGGTAGCCATATCATAACTTTGTTGAACCATGTATTGAAGTCCAAGACACACTTATTAGGGTTCTTGTTTATGTTTTTAAATTTTTCCAAAAGGAACTTTGGATTAACTCTGTCACCATTTTAAATTCTAAAAACATTCCTCAATTCTTCCCATGAATCAATGCATCCACTAGGAAGAGAATTGAACAATTCATGAGCATCTTCCTCCAGTGTGTACACAAGCAACTTAATCAACACATCCTCATGCTCAACCTCATAATTTTTAATAATATTGTGAAAATCCCTCAGGTGTTGATCACCACTTATTGAATTATTCACTTGGAATTTTAGGAGTTTCTTTACTTCATTTGGGAATTCATTAGGATATCCATCCATTTCATCAAAATTTATAGGCCTAAATTTGGGAACATAGAATGTAGGATACTCATTCTCATCTTAGTCCCTATGCCTCATGATTGGTTTAATGGGGAAAAAATGGCAAAGGGATATGAGGAGGTCAATGAGGTGGACTTAAGGATTCAACTTGGGAAATTAATCATCTAGTTGAGAAGGATATGTGAAATACATAAGACTATAGGTTTTAGAATCACTAGGAGAGTTATGATAATCCTCAATGATGCAAGGGTTGATAAATATTTTGAGATTATCAAAATATTGATAATCCTCAGTAGCTAAACTCTTCCCTTTAACAGGTTTCCAAAATTGTCTCCCTCTTCTTTCAGGAATTCTTAAGGGTGGAACAAGTTTCTTAGATGGGTCACCTTTGAAAGATGGTCTCAATTATTCCATATTTACAAGAAAGAAAATACTTAGCTAAAACTAAGAAGAATATTCACATTAGGAACTGGTCTTCATTAAAACTAGTAGATAAAAATTAATGTCACCACTATAATCATAATTCTAGAATACAATTGTTAAAAAAATGACCATGATACATGCTAACAACATACTTTTATAAATTCAATGATGTGAGTAAAAACAAAGACACTAAAATCTTTAGTATAATGTTTAAAAGGGAAAAAACATCTTCTAACATGATATCTTAAGTCCTTTTCAAATTATGTAGTAGAAGTCAATTGTCAAACCTTAAGAAACTCTTGGCACATCCCTAATAGAGTTCTATGGAATTAATGACCAAGATAGTCAAAGCAGTGTAGTAACAATAGATAATTTCATAACATGAAATAATTATAGCTCTAGCTCTCTGCAAGAGTCCCTAGAAACACGAGTGACTAGGACATTAATTTAATCCTTGGAAATGGTGATAATAAAGTGGTGATGTTAACAAACCCATGATAATTAAATCAAGGAAAATATAAGAATATAACTTTCAAACTAACAATAATTCTCAATAAGAGTCCCTAACAACATAAGTGACTAGTACTTCAATTTAATCCTTGGAAACAGTGCTAGAAAAGTATTGGTTATTAGTTTTACACCTCATCTACTCAACCATACACACTAAGATAAAATGAAAAGAAATGATGAAAAACCCACTAGCATGTCATTGTGGCTAGGGAAGCATTTGGCATCAAGATTAGATTGAATGTAGAAAATGACTGAGAGACACCTACAAAGGGTATAATCAGATCCCTGTTAGTTCTATCTCTACCTAAACCAAGGTGAGAAGACCTATGGGGTATCTTACTCACATAGAGATATTTTTCAATTCAACCTCCATGGGGATTTTTTGTACTAGGAATAAATACGACTAGGGCATAACCAAGTTTTCACACTTCACCCATGAAGGGTTGTCACATGAAATACATAAATGATCTAAGTCATTTAAAAGCTACTAAAGATAGATGGAAATGAGATTTAAATCTTCATTTTACATAATATTCAATAATAAGGATTAAATAAAATACTATGATGTTAGAATTTAAAACATAAACTACAAACAGATTTCAAATATGCAATATCTTATGCATTTTCAAGGCAAATAACACTCATACTATACAACTAGTATATTATTTATAGGGTAGGACAAGTTGGATAATTATAAAAAGGGAAGGTCTCATGTTGGTGGCCTTCAAAAATTAGGTTATCGTGAAATATTTACGACATCATTCCTTAGCATAGATGTAGAAAAAACTCCAAGGCAAGCTAGTGGGAAATATCAAATAATCCTTGAAAGAATAAAACATACACTGAAACTAAAATTTCAAAAAAAAATTTCCTATCAAATCCATAAACCTTAGGTTCCCTAACAAATTATTGAACAACATGTTCTAAATTAATTCCAAAAGGCTTTTATAACCCATATCTATGCTCAAAATGATAACTAATAATGAACATAAAACTAGATATCTAGTCAACAATATTTACAAAATAGATTATTTCGCTTCATCAATAGAAAATAACAAAGAACCATAGTTGTTTTCATTAACTTCAAAATAAATATTACAAAAATATATATTTAAGAATGTTTCTATGGGGAAAAGCATGGTGAGGTTGCTCTTTTGATAAGGGAGACGTAAAGATGCTCTCAAAGCTCACTAATGGTTGTATAATTGCAACCACCTTAGCAAGGGAGACAAGATTTACACACATCAATTGATCCCTAAAATTCTTATAATATCTAGACTTAGATAAAATGAACCTCTAAAATAATGACCAAAAATAAATTTGAATGGAGGAGAAGCCCCCTATTTATACATTTTGAAATCTAAAACTATGGGTTACAACTTGCAAAAATTACAAAAAAAAATTTCAAGTCCACCAAGATGCTTCTAGGTGGAAAATATTCCCTTGTAATGCTTAAAATATTCATCCATTTTCAAGGAAAATCATAATTCTAACTACTTCTGTAAGGAATGATGAATATTTGGAGCGCATCCTTTGATTTCATGGTGAGATATGCCTTTCACATGTGCTAGAAAGATAATATTCATGGTAGAGGGTTGAACAAACTTTGTATTTCTATAGAACTATCTGAAGATGCCCTAGACCACTTGATTTCACAATTGAAACCTCCCAAACAGTTACCCTCCCTCTCATGCATACCATGGAATAACCTAATTTTTCCATGATTCCCTAAGAATATTCTGGATCCATGGCCCTTTGAATGATCTTCTTTGGAGTGTCCCATCTTGATTTTGTAAGCCTATAATTTCTTGCTCATGGAGGAACTTTGACAAGCATAATAATGAAACAATGCAAAATACTTAGGTCATTTTCAAATTTTTACCTTTTGGCTCCATCTTGTTTTTCACATTTTGCATTTTTGCACTTTTAATTTTTCACATCTAGCCTTTTAGGGATTCCTTCATATTTTTAATGCAAAAATACATTAGTTTCAACCTTGGGGTTTCCATGCCTCATTATCAAATTTTATAGGTCACACTATCACTAGTGGTGAAATCTTAGCCAATTTCCTTGCATAGGGTCATTGAATATGATGTATATGGCTATGTGGCATTACTATGTCATGTCTACTTAGTAATATATTTGCTTTATACTGACCTCAACATTACTTGTCTCCATATATAATTGAATTTTTTGTTCATCCATAGATAAATTTATTGGCTACCAAATTTACCTTAAACCTCATTGAAATACCCACCTTATTATGTGGTAATGCCATATCCTTATATACATGATGGACATGAGTGTGCCACATAGTATCTCTGTGGGCTTTCAACATGTTTTTAGCATTGTTTTTTATTTCAAGCCATTAAATCTCCATTAAGATCCCATGAGATCATGACACCTTGAGAATCTATGAGATTATTTCACTCTATATAGATTATCTTTATTAGGATAATGCCCTTCTACCACATGACGACTCCTTATTTGGCCCAAGTCCTTTAACAAGTCATCTCTCACTTACACTGTTGATCTTAAAGCATGATCAAATGCAGATCATCGACCTAGATCCAAATGATCAAATGCCATTAGTAATCTACTATGGATTAAATTTGATGTTCACATGCCCATCATTTGATGTCTATGAGAATATCTTTGATAGGTGCATGACCATCAAATTTAATCCCTAATAGATAATCAACAAGCTTAAAATTTTATGGCCATACACCTATCATTTGATGTCTGCATGAACATATTTGAAGGGTGTATAACAATCAAATTTAAGGCCCAAATAAATAGTCACTATGGATTAAATTTGAATTTCACATTCCCGTCACTTGACATTTGCATGACTATCAATGACGTTGACACTGTTGTTCCCAAAATCAGCTACAATCATTTTTGGAACAACCCCTATGAAACTTGTCTGTTTCATGTTTTTCTCTCTAGGTTCATCTTTCAGGTAGGTTTATTTTGTTCTCGTATTTATTCAAACTGGTAGCATTCAAAGCTTGTGATGTTCCCTTATTCCATTTTCCCAAAAATGTAAAAATTGTCACCATCTTGATGCGGCCATATGACCATTTTCCTCTGTTTCTCAGAGTTAGTGTTTTCTAGTGTTTCCATGAAGGGGTGGCAATTTTTGCCACCACTGCATTTGTTTTGTGTTTTCCATGCAAAGGTGGCATTTTTTGCTGCCCTTGCATCCATCATGTAAGGGAGGTGAAAAATGCCACCTTTGCATATATATATATATATATATATATATATATATATATATATATATATATATATATATATATATATATATATATATATTATGCCTCTCATGTAGGAGTGATGATTTTCACTATCCCTACATATCTTTTTATCAACCTATGCAAGGGCGGCAATTTTTGCCATCCCTGCACGACTTCAATTTTTGCATGTGGCATTTATGGCCACACATGTCAAGTGGTTAAGGGTGATTTTTGCTCCCATTTAATATTTTTTCTCCCTCTTTCAACATCATTCTTCCATTCCTTCTCTTTCTCTCTACCTCTGGATGAGCAAGTGAGCAAGAGGAAGCACGTTTTCATCAGATTCGAGCCTCATTTCATGTTGTTCTTTAGGTAAGGTTTTGTTTTTGTTTTCCCTTCTCTTTTTATGTTATTATTCTTTCTTGTTCTTTAGTTTTTAGTTTTTTCTTATTTTCTTCCTCTTCTTCTTCCCCTACCTCTTTCTCCCCATCAAAATGAGGTGATCCTAACTGACCTTCACCGTGCCTCGACTCACTTCTTTCCACCCTTCCCGTCCGGCCTTTTCTTCCCATGTTAGGGTGGAAAATTTCACTTCCCTCACATCTCCCAAATTCTTCCCTACCATGTAGGGGTGATGAATTTCACTACCCTAACATAGTCCTTATCCAACCCAAAATCATGCACCGGTGGCAATTTTTTCCACTGATGCAATCTAGCCTAAATTATGTGTAAAGGCAGAAAAAATTACCGCCAATACACCTGACTTCCTCACTATGTGCAAGGGCAGAAATTATTTCCACCTTTACACATCCAACCTTCTACATGAATCAGTGTAAAGTTTTTTCACCGATGCATCCTTTTACCCTAACATGCACAGGCGACAATTTTGGCCACCTATGGATGCAAAACCCCTTCCACATGTAATGGTGGCAATTTTTTCCACCCATGAATACCTTCTCCCCATTTTTCCTAAATCTAAATTTTTTTAATTTTTCTCATTTTTTGAGCTTGATTCCCTTTCATTCTTCAACCTACTCTCACCTCAGCCATTTCAAATGCATTTCCCTAGTCATGATAACCCAACGTGCAATTTTCCCAAATTGTCAATTTTTCCCCTAATTGTGTGATCATGACTCTTATCATAGTTTCTCCTCAAGATCCTTCTTTATCAATGGACTTTTGACAAAGGCTCATCTCAATGATTGAATCTTCTCCAAAGAAGTCGAAGGTGATGAAGTACCAATATCAAGGTGTTTTCCCAATCACCTCAGTCACTTCTAAGGTCGATGACATTAGAGACATAGAGATCAACCATGTAGATATGGCCAAGTTCATGGAGAGAATCAAGGCAAAAAATCCTAGCTCCAAAATGAAGAGGATAATTGAAAGCAATATCCATCTAGTCTCCTCTTTTCCTGTGGTGGCACATAACATAGAGTTCATCCTTTGATGCACCTAATTCTACAACAAAGAGACTAGAGCCATGTCAGATGCTAGTGGCAACGTAGTAATTCAATGGGACCCCAAGTTTGTTGATTAAGTTTTCATGTACCCTCCTACTATTGAAGTATTGAAGATCAACTTCATCAAGGGAAAAAAAGGAATATGACAAAGATCCTGAGAAGGCAAAGAATGTGATCAACAATAGATGGCTGAAAACTCCTAGAGACAACTTATCCAGATGGCCACAAAACTTTTTGAGGAGTGAATTTATAGAGGAAGTTGGAAACTTAATTACTCTTCTCAGTAGAGTATGAAGTTTACCCTCTTCCTCTCAATTTCATGGATGGATGTATCCCTTCATCAAGATAATCCTCCAAGGGAAACAAGTCATCTTCTGGGGTGAACAGATCAATAATGCTCTACATGAGCAATTGACAAAAGTGTCTACTACTTTGAAGTTCTATATGACTTCGTACCTAGTGTACATCACAGCTTTAATGAGAACCTTTCTAGGTTTGACAGCAGAGGGAGATAGAAAAACCACCCCTATATATCAATATTACCCTTAGCTAACTTTAAAGGGATTAATCCATCACTTTAGGAGGGTAAATGATGCCTTCTTTGAAATATTTTTGTGTATTTTTGACCCTCAATTAGAATAGAAGAGAGTATCAGATGAAGCCTGGACTATTGTCAATGACTCCGGCTGTATGTTCTTATAGTTCCCTACTTTTGCTATCTATGAGTTGGCTTTTTCCAAGGCTATCCCTATATTCTCCCCATATTTCCTTCTAATAAATTGATCCTGATGGAGCTGTGTAGACAAATTACTATTGTGCATAATAAATAGATGAAACTTAAGAAACCAGATTTCAGGTTCTCCATTGAAATTGGTAGGTACTCAGTGTTGACCGCTATAAAAGCAAGGGCAATGGAGACTGAAATGTAACTTGTCACCATGAAGCATTTCAAAAGAAGGCCTAATTTTGATTACAGGTGTGTCAAAGACATGATCAGAAGGAAGACTCAGTTCATGAACCCATGATCGAAGATGTCTAGATAGATTTGATGATAGTAAAAGATATTAGGAAAATGGACTACAATAGATTATCTCTAGAACAAATTGAATATCTAGGGCTTGTTGATATTCCTCCAAATTTAGTAGATGATAAAGATTTGGTTAATAGTAGGTATCTCACTGAACAAATCACTAACTCTCCTCTTCTTCCAATTCAATGGTCTCAAAAAGAGTTGACCTCTTTGAGAATGAGATTCAAACCAATATTGGATAACACCAATGATTAGTTAGCAAACAAAGGGATCACATTAAAATAATTCATCACAGGATCAGAGGCCAAATTCTAAGAAGAGACAAGGAAGAGAGCAAAAAATATAACAAATAATAAAAGCGATGTTCCTTCTCCTTCTATCCCCCACAAGCCTAGGATCATCTTTGTGTCTAAGAAACCAAAGGTTGCCAAAAAAGAACCAGAGTCAACAGATATGGGGATGAGAAACAAATTGCTCAAAAACAAGCAACATAATAGATGGAAATAGATGATAGACTTGCAGATCAACAAGGGACATAAATTCTATCTCCATAAGATGGGGCACAACTAGTCACTAGGAATTCTTCTTCTCCATCCCACTCACCTGTTGTGACTCCTTCACCCATTTCTCCCATCAGTATTCCCTCTTTTGGAGCCACCTCTCCTTCTAGAGTTATTTTTGGTGACCCTCAAGGTGATTTTGGAGATTTTCTTTGATCATCTGGATTCATCCCTAGTCTTTCATGTCCTTCTTTCAACATTGGTGATAGTTCCACCTTCAACTAGTCAGTAGCCAGTGCAATTTTGCCTGATACTATGCCCACTTCACCTATTGTTCCCACCAGTAGTGCAGATGTTACCCCAGTGACACCAACTATAGGGACTATTGCTACTGTAAGTGCTTCTGCTCTCCCACCTTGGTTGTCAACTTTCACACCTAAAATTAAAAAATAAGCCATCTCTCAAGATGACTTTGATTTAGGTAAATTAATGCTAGTGGAAGCTAAGGCCCCCAAGAAGCCAATAATCCTTTCAAAAATGATTGGAGATAAGGGGCACAAAGTTTTGGAGATAGCCAAGCCCCCACAAGATGCAACCCTTGAGAATTTTGATATGAGTAGCTACTCCATTTCTCAAGTTGAGTTGGGGAAAATAACTCACGAGGGCACCAAGAGTGATTTTCAATCTGCAATGGATATCATGGTCCAAAAATTTGATAGAGAGAGAGAGAGATGAAAGATCATTACAAAGTAAAGGTGGAACAATTGATCGCGGTGATTAGAAGATTCACTTTTGCCCTAAAAGTGGCAACTCCAGAGGCCTTCTTCGTAGATGACCCTATAATCCAAAAAGTAGAGAAAACCTATCTAAAGGGAAAAGTACTTGAAGATTACCTAGATAAAATGCATGCACAATGGATTTCTTTGTTTATAGAGGTGGCTGAGAAAATAAGTAAAATGAAGAAAATGAAAATAGAGTTAGAAGACCTTATCTCTATTATTTCTCAAGATATTTATAGCATAAATAAATATCTTAGCAAGTGGACAGAGATGAAAGCACTGAAGAAATGTACCTTAGTATCAATCATCATCATTGTTGATAGAGATTCCTATATTGAAATTAAAGAATCACTAATATAAAGGATCTGGGTACTTAAGGAACTGATCATCAACCTTGAATCTTCCAAAGATGCTAGTGAAGAAAGTGACACCAGTCTGCTGAACAGATTGGAAGAATTGCCTTGGAGACTCACCTCTCGAGACAACCAATTCATTTCAATAGAGGAAATGATTAAAGAATTCGAAGGTATGATCTAAAGGGAATTCGAAGAGAAAGTGTTCTCAATGACTTCTGTGGATAATATTTTAGATAATCAATTAACTCTAGATAATCTAAGAACTAGGTTAACTAGTCATTCAAAAGCAATCACAACAGTGAGAGATGCCATAGTTAGAGCTAAGGTAGTTTTCAAAAATACCATTGTGCCAGATAGTATAGGGATACATGCATCTATCACCATGTACGATGCTCATCTGAAGAAGTTTGGCAACAAAAGTTGAAGTATTCCTTCATACTTCTTCATTCTTCTCATGTGCTTTGTAATTGACTTGAGACATTTTCACATGCACTTTTTTAATATGTAATTACATGTAAAAATGTAGAAAAGTCCCAAAGTCAACAGTGACTCATCTTTGACTAGGTTTTCAATATTTAAGTCTTTTTCCAATTTTGAAGGTTTTTCCCTATATATATAGAGGGAGCCTCTTTTGTAAGATATCTATAGATAATTGAGAGCAAAAAATCTGCAAAAATTGAGATACTTATTGATACTTTGATCTCATCTTGTAAATCATATTTTCATGAATGAATGAGAAGTAGGTTATTCTCAGACTTTGTGTTGAAATAATTTGTGTTATTTAGGAGATCATTCTTATGTTCTCTTTCCTAATAATCTCTCATCTATTTAATTAAATAAGCAAAGTGTGTGTGGAAATTATTTGAAGACATTCTTAAGGATATCAGAAAGACTTGGAGCTTCTTTTATCCTTTGTGATCTTATTATCTATTGTAGTTTTAGGTGAAGACTTTAAACTTTACTTCACTCTACTATTACGCAAGCTTTGAATTAGTGAGGGAAGCAATGAAAGACTGTGCTTTCGTGGGTTTCTCATTGACCTAGTTACTACTCGAGAAGATTTTCTATTATTTTTTAAATACCATTTCTTAAAGAAGAGGAATGCTTTCAGTCATCAACCATGATTTCTCTTTTGCTCTATGAACATCATCTCTGAAAAAAGAGAGATGGATGGTGTTATCTTACCCTGAGTATTATTTTCTACTTATATATATATATATATATAGCATATAAGTGATTTATAGGGAACCTCCCCTTGATGAGAAGAGGGATTTATCTCATTAAGATGTGGTAAACCCACACTTTTTGTTGTATAAATCTCCTTGTACTATGGTTGATATACCCATTTTGCCATCAGTTAGCTGATGACAAAATATTCACCCAACAGCTTTTGACAACTCTGTTGGGGATTAAAAATGTGCATTTTGAATCCTCAAGCTTCAACTTGAAGCATCTCTAGTTCCTTTTTCATTTTTACACTGGTAGATCCACTGTACATGTGAATCCAGAGAGCTCAAGGTATTGTTGATCCTATATTTGAGTTGGTGCAACAAACTAACTTTGATATTTCTCTTCCACCATCTCACCTTCAGCAAACCAGGAGTTTTCCTCCTACCAACGTTAGATCTCTTATACCTGGTGAAGTTTCTAGTCTTAATACGAGTAAGGTTTTGTCTATACTTACCCCACAAAGATTTGTTAGCCTACCATTCAATCATCCTATCATAATGGCCCAAGGTCCTTGGGGCAACTCTTTTGGTCCTCTTAATTTGACCCCACCTTTACATGAACTACCTCGTAGTTCAAGAAAGAATTTCCCCAAATTCTATGGTGACAGGAAGGTTCATCCTGATGAGCATATTGTTTCCTTTTCTATAGCATGCAATGTGATAGGTGTCGAATACAAAGATGTAGCAGTGAGACTTTTTGTAGAAACATTGCAAGGTGCTACCATAGATTGGTTTTACCACCTTCAAGCTCAAACTATAACTGACTAGAATACACTCAAAGCTAAGTTTGAGGCTAGGTTTAAACATACTAAAGATGCACATGCCTTATTGGCTCAGCTTACACAAATTAAGAAGGAACCTCATGAGCCCATGAGGGATTTCATAGAAAAATTCGATAAGCTGAGGAACTAAATTCCTACGATCTCTCAACCAATGCCAAAGAATCTCGAGTGCTTTTTCATCAACTCGCAACTTCCTGAAGTAAGTTTTCTATTGAGGTGGGCTGGTCCTATGGATCTCACTATGGATCAAAACTTGGCTACTGAGGTGGAAGATGATATTATTCTAGTAGGTAAGATCAGAAAAGACTCTAATAAAAATAAATTTTCTTCATCTACTGAAAGTTATTCCATAAGCACCATAGATCATATGGTGCAAAAGTTGACAAATGAACTACCAGCCTTGAAAAGACAAATGGCTCAAGGTATGTCTACTCTTACTTATCAGGATATGCCAAGAAGGATGTTTTCCAATAAGTCATATCAAGGCAATGCTGCCAAAAATTAAGGGCAACCAAATCACCTACCTCCCCCACATGGGAAACTTACCATTGAAGCAACGCCTACTAATTCAATAGTTAGTTACCTTGAATCTGAACATGATTTCTCATTCTAACCTGAGTTAGACCAACAAGATGATGCTAATCTCTTTGTAGAACAAGAAGAAGAATTAGTTGGTGACTCTAATATAAGTTTCCTAGATTATTAGGATGAAGCTAAAAGTAAGGGAGAAGTGTTTGATAGATCCTATGCTATTTTTACCAGATCCCAGAATTAGTCAGCTCAACAAGCTAATAAAGAAAAAGTGGAAGAAGAACTTCAGCCAGCAATTTCTATCGCTAAATGAGGGACTTCACTGCCATTCCAACCAAAGGATCATGTAACTAATAAAAAAGTAAGTACCTCAAACCATCTCATACCTTCTACTTCCATCTCTCAGACTAGTGCCATGCCTAATAAAGATCAAGATGATGGGCATCCTCCCTCTGCCTCTAGCTCATTTCAATAAAGGAACGAGGTTCAAATGACCAAGATTGAGTACTTATGAGCCAATCTTGAATAGTTTGATAGGTTGGCCGAATACGTAAAAAGTAAAACTACTCTCATAAGATAGGATTCTCCAAAGGTGACTCATGTTTCCTCCAAGAATAAATTCACCCAGAATAATCTTGTTGCTACTCCTCTTGTTGCTCCCAAGAAAATAGAACCTTTTTATGTTTCCTTGTTGATAAATGGTTATAAATTGAGTAATTGCATAATAGACTCTAGAGATTTTGATAATGTTATGCCTGCCAAGGTAGAAAATTCTCTTGGTCTTACTTTGACTAAGACTTTTGGGAGGCGTTTTTCTATGAAAAGCAAACAAGTCCCACTCCTGGGTCAAATAAAAAATGCCTAATTTGCATTTACAGCTTTTCTAGAGAAAAAAATCAAAATGGCAGTCCTGGTGGCTGATGTTCCAGCCTCTTAAAACATCCTTCTTGGGTAAGATTTCTACAAGGATGTTGGTGGTGAATTAAGCATGGACCTATCTAAGGCAAGGATCCCAGTCAAAGGTGTTATGCAAAAATTGCTCCCTGAGAAGGAAGTAAAATATGTGGTCACTCAAACATCAGCACTTGAATCTCAAATTTTGTTTGATTCTTCAGGCATGAGTAATTACTTTTTGTCCATGGAGGAAGTCCATGCGACACTTGATGAAATTCCCAAATGTGTCAACCTAAAAATTGGTTTAGATGGAACAACAAAAAAATCAATGGAGCACAATGTGAGTGTAGAAGAATCTCCTCCTCCAAATGAAGAAGAATCTAAGGAAAGATTAGTCCCTAATAAGGTATGGATTCTGGAATTTGATGGTAGCTACTCCTTTATCAGTTCAGGAGCTAGGATTGTGTTGATATCTCCTCAAGGAGATATTTTTCCTTCTTCATACAAGTTACAGTTTAGCAACACCAACAACATAGCTGAGTATGAATCCCTACTGCTTGGATTGAAGGCTGCTCAAGACAAAGGTGTCAAACTCCTTCATGCCGAAGGTGATGCTAAACTAGTGGTTTGTCTAGTAAAGAACCTGTATCAAACCAAAAACAAGAAATTATGCCACTACCACAATTTAGTCTAAGATCAAATTGAAAGCTTTGATGCTTTCAACATCTCTGCCATACCTAGGGAATTCAATGACTGATCTAATGCACTAGCTGTTTCAGCAACTCTATTGGTTCCTCACCCTAATTTTAAAGGAGACATGTACACTATTGAACTGGTCTTTCGACCAAGTGTGCCTAACAATGCCAACCATTGGCAAGTGTTTAACAATGATAACCAAATCATTAGCTTCTTAGAGAAAAAGAATAGCTTTGAACAACTTCATTTCGATGGTGGTGAACCCTAGAAGCTTGAACGAACCCCTAAATCAAATGCAAATGTAGGTGAAGAATTCCTACAACTTAAAGGGAATAAGATCCCAAAAGGCCTAGTTTCCTTTAAGAAGTTATTTGACAAACATGATAGATTCATTAAACAGTGACAAAAGGATTCAAACTCCTCCCATGAGTTTGATCAAGAAAATTTAGGTACCCAAGAAAATTCTAAAGTGGTGAACATTGAGAAATACTGCACTCAGGAAGAAAAGTTCAAGTTCACTGCTCTACTCTACCAGTATATAGATGTCCTAGCATAATCCTATGATGATCTGAAGTCACTCAGACCTAAGAAATTTTCCATAACATTCTTCTTAAAAGTGATTTAGTGCCTTACAAGAAAAAATCTAGGTAGTATAATCTAAAGATATCAGGTACTATTCTCTCTAAAATATAGAAAATATTGAATGCTAGGATAATTTTCCCAATCCATCATCCCACATGGATTGCGAATATAGTCCCTATGAGGAAGAAGAATGGTGAAATTTGCATCTGTGTGGATTTTAGAAACTTAAATCATTCATCTTTAAAAGATAACTATCCTCTACCTATTATGGATCAAGTTCTACAAATGATGACCGGTTCATAGATGTTATCAATGCTGGACAGCTTCTCAGGGTACAATCAAGTTGAAGTTGAAAAAGTAGACCAACATAAGACTACCTTCACCACACCTTGGGGCACTTTTGCCTATCGAAGAATACCTTTTGGCTTAATAAATGCTAGCACCACTTTTCAGAGAGTAATGGACCTTGCTTTCAAAGAGGAAATGGGTAAGTTCATTATAGTATACCTGGATGATTTAATAGTCTTTTCCAAGCATCATCCTGATCAGGTGTACCATTTATAGCAAGTGTTGGAATTTTTCCACCAAAATAGCATTTTTCTAAATCCCAAAAAATCTAGTTTTGGAGTAATAGAGGAGAAACTTCTTGAACACATTGTATCTCGAGAAGGCATAAAGATTGACTCAGAAAGAGTCAAGTCCATCCAGGATCTTACCCTTCCCACAAGTAAGACTACAGTTCACTCTTTCTTTGGAAAAGTGAATTTTTTATGAAGGTTCATCCCCGATTTTGCTGAAAAGACTCACAATATTGTAAACATGATGAAGGGAAAGGCCACTTTCTATTGGACTGTAGAAGACAAATTGGCATTTTGAGACATCAAGACAATGATTTACCATGCCCCAATTCTAGTTTGTCTAGACTATAACAAGGATTTCACAATGTATAGTTATGCTTCTAAGCATACACTTTCAGCTATTTTGGTTCAATAAAACCAAGAAGATGTGAAATCTCTTATTTCTTTTATGAGCTATCCTCTCAACGCTGATGAGCTGAAGTATTCAAAATGGAAAATCATGCTTATGTAGTGGTAAAGGAAATAAAACATTTCCACTTCTACATCCTGAATTTACACACTATTACCCTAGTTCCTAACACCATAGTAAAATCCATATTAACTTAGTAGGATTTTAGAACTAAAAGAGGCAATTGGATTGCTAGAATCTAGGAGTTTGATCTAGTCATCAAACTAATGAAGTTGGCATGACAAAAAGGCCTATGTCAATTGATTGTTGACAACAGACCAAAAGAAACAAAGCATGGAGAAGAAGAAATTGAAGACATGTTAATAGTCCTTTTTGTTTCCACCATGAATGAGTAGTACTCAAGTATTTCTCATTTCCTTACTTATGGTGAGTGTCCTACTCACCTATCTTATAAATAAAGGAGGACTGTCAAGTTAAATTCTACCAATTTGGTCCTCTAGGATAATGGCCTATATAAGACGAGCCTTGATGGAGTGTTCCTTTGTTGCATGGATAAAGAGTAGTAGAATCAACTTTTGAAGTCTTTCCATGA
Source organism: Torreya grandis (assembly GCA_037957365.1). Lineage (NCBI taxonomy): Eukaryota > Viridiplantae > Streptophyta > Pinopsida > Cupressales > Taxaceae > Torreya > Torreya grandis. The sequence goes on from JARHVA010009717.1 coordinate 182,934, forward strand.
TCTATCCTATGGAGGATATTTTTCTACTCTTGTAACTACTCATAAGATTCTATGAGCTAGGTATTACTAGCCTACTCTCTTTAAGATGCATATAAATGGGTACGTAGATGTGAATTATGCCAGTAATTTATTAGAAGACCCAAGTTGGCTGCTCTACCTCTTAAACCTATGGTGATATAAGAACCATTTCAGTAATGAGGAATTGATTTCATTGGTGATATATACCCATCTTCAAGTGCTGGACATGATTATGTCCTCATAGCTATAGATTATTTCACCAAGTGGGTGGAAGCTATTCCAACCAAGCATGCTACTTCAGAAGTAGTGTGCAATTTACTCAAGGAGAACATCATTTCTAGGTTTGGGGTCCCAACCAAGATTGTCATAGACAATGCAACTTGTTTATCTTCCTAGGAGATTACTTAGTTTTATTTTTACTATGGGATTACCCTCTCCCACACTTCTAATTATTTACCACAAGGGAATGGCCAAGCAGAATCGAGCAAAAAAAACTTGGTGACCATCATCAGGATAATGGTGGATGACAACCAACAAACTTGGCACAAAGCATTGGTTGATGCTTTATGGATAGATAGAATTACACCCAAAAGGGTAATTGGTATGTCACCTTTTCAACTTTTTTATGGTCTCAATGCTGAAATACCAATCACCCTGGAATTGCCAGCATTGAAATTGGCTAAGGAAATTGAAGATTAGACATATGAAAGCTCCGTCAATAAGAGGATCATGTGCTTGATCAAGTTGAATGAGCAGCAAACTATGGTGGTAGACTGAATTGTTGCACATTAGAGTCTGGTGAAGAAGCTCTTCAACTAGAAAGCAAAAAACCATGATTTCTAGGTTGGAGATCAAGTCCTATTGTGGGACAAAAGAAGAGAGCCAAAGGGAATGCATGGGAAATTTGACTTCCTCTAGAGGGGCCCTTTTACTATACATTAGCTCAATGGTGAAAATAGTTTCTTATTGAGGTATCAAGATGGCACACCCTTTTCTCTCCCTCATAATGGATAGCATCTGAAACACTTTAATTCTTGAAGTATCAGATAAAATCATCTATACATATGTTTATTTGTATAGTCTTTAGTTCTATTTTTGTGGTTTTCATTTTCATTTTTCTTTCCTTTTCTTTTCTTTTTTGGCTTAACTCCATAGCCCAATGGCTTGGATGAAGGCACTTAGAGACTAGTTTCTACTCCCATCGATCGGTTTGATCAACATAAGTTCCCTAACAGGATCCAGCTATTATTCTCAAAATCAGCTACACTCATTTTTGGAACAACCCCTACGAAACTTGTCCATTTCATATTTTTATCTCTAAATTCATCTTTCGAGGTAGGTTTCTCTTGTTCTCATATTTGTTTAAACTAGAAGCATTCAAAGTTTGTGATGTTCCCTTATTGCATTTTCCCAAAAATGTAAAAATCATTACCATCTTGATGCGGCCAAATGACCATTTTCTTCCATTTCTCAGAGTTAGTGTTTTCTAGTGTTTCCATGAAGGGGTGCCAATTTTTTCCACCACTACATTTGTTTTGTGTTTTCCATGCAAAGGTGGCATTTTTTTATGCCCTTGCATCCATCATGCAAGGGTGGTGAAAAATGCCACCTTTGCATTTTTTTTATGCCTCTCATGTAGGAGTAGCTATTTTTGCTGCCCCTACATATCTTTTTATCAACATGTGTAAGGGCAACAATTTTTTTTGCCCCTGCACGACCTCAATTTTTGCATGCAACATTTATGGCCACATGCATCGAGTGGTTAGGGGAATTTTTTCCCCCCATTTAATCTTTTTCTCCCTCTTTCAACTTCATTCTTCCATTCCTTCTCCTGGTCTCTCCCTCTAGATGATCAAGTGAACAAGAGGAAACACGTTTTCACTGGATTCCAGCCTCATTTCATGTTGTTTTTTAGGTAGGGTTTTGTTTTTATTTTTATTTTTTGTTTTCCCTTCTCTTTTTATGTTGTTCTTCTAGTTTTAGTTTTTTCTTCTTTTCTTCCTCTTCTTCTTCCGTTACCTCTTTCTCCTCGTCAAAATGAGGTGATCCTAACTAACCTTTGTCGTACCTCGACCCACTTCTTTCCACCCTTCTCATTTGGCCTTTTCTTCCTGTGTTAGGGTGACAAATTTTTTTTCCCTCACATTTCCCAAATTTTTCCCTACCATTTAGTGGTGGTAAATTTCAACACCCTAACACAGTCCTTATCCAACCCAAACTCGTGCACCAATGACAATTTTTACCATTGATGCAATCCAACCCAAACTATGTGCAAAGGCAAAAAAAAAATGCCGCCAATACACCTGAATTCCTCACTATGTGCAAGGGTGGTGATTTTTTTCACCTTTACACATCTAACCTTCTACATGCATCATCAGTGATTTTTACCATCGATGCATCCTTTTACCCTAACATGCACAGGTGGCAATTCTTCCCACCTATGCATGCAGAACCCCTTCCACATGCAAGGGCAGTAATTTTTTCCACCCATGCATACCTTCTCCCCATTTTTCCTAACTCTAATAAATTTTTATTTTTCTCATTTTTTGAGCCTGCTTCCCTTTCATTCTTGAACCTACTCTCATCTCAACCCTTTTGAATGCATTTCCCTAGTCATGATCACCCAACATGGAATTTTCACAAATTGCCAAATTTTCCCCTAATTGTGCAATCATGACTCTTATCACAGTTTCTCCTTGAGATCCTTCTTCGTTAATGTACTTTTGACAAAGGCTCATCTTGATGACTGAAGCTTCTCCAAAGAAATCAAAGGTGTTTTCCCAATCACCTCGATCACTTCTAATGTTGATGACATTAGAGACATAGAGATCGGCCACATAGATATGGCCGAGTTCATGGAGAGAACCAAGGAAAAATATCCAAGCTCCAAAAGGAAGAGGATAATTGAAAGTAATATCCATCTAGTCTCCTCTTTTCCTGTGGCAGCACATCACATAGATTTCATCCTCTAATGCACCCAATTCTATAACAAAGAGACTAGAGCCATGTCAGATACTAGTGGCAATGTAGTAATTCAATTGGACCCCGAGTTCATTGATAAAGTTTTTATGTGCCCTCCTGCTATTGAAATATTGAAGATCAGCTTCATCAAGGCACAAAAGGAGTATGCCAAAGATCTTGAGAAGGAAAAGAAGGTGATCAACAATAGATGGCTAAAAACTCTCAGAGCTAACTTATCTAGATGGCCACAAAACTTTTTGAGTAGTGACTTTATAGAGGAAGCTGGTGACTTAATTACTCTTCTCAGTAGAGTACGAGGTTTACCTTCTTCCTCTCAATTTCATGAATGGATGTATCCCTTCATCAAGATAATCCTCTAAGGGAAACAAGTCATCTTTTGGGGTGAACAGATTAGTAATGCTCTGCACAAGCAATTGACAAAAGTGTCTACTACTTTAAAGTTCTATATGACTTCATACCTGGTGTACATCACAACTTCAATGAGAACCTTTCCAAGTTTGATGTCAGAGGGAGATAGAAAAACCACCCTTGTATATCAATATTACCCTCAGCTAACTTTAAAGGGATTAATCCATCACTTTAGGAGGGTAAATGATGCCTTCTTCATAGTGTTTTTGTCTTTTGACCCTTAATTAGAATAGAAGAGAGTGTCAGGTGAAGCCTGGACTATTTTCAATGACTTTAGCTATATGTTCTTATAGTTCCCTAATTTTTACTATCTATGGGTTAGATTTTTCTAAGGCTATCCTTATATGCTCTCCAGATTTCCTTCTGATAAATTGATCTTGATAGAGCTATGTAGACAAATTATTGTTGTGCACAATAAATAGATGGAACTTAGGAAACCAGGTTTCAAGTTCCCCATTGAAATTGATAGGTACTCAGTGTTGACCACTACAAAAGCAAGGGTAATGGAGACCAAACTGCAACTTGTCACCATGAAGTATTTCAAAAGAAGGCCCAATTTTGATTACAGGGGTGTCAAAGACATGATCAGAAGGAAGACTCAGTTTCATAAACCCATGATGGAAGATGTTTGGATAGATTTGAGGACAGTAGAAGATATCAAGAAAATGGACTATAGTAGACTATCTATGGAACAAAAAAAATATCTAGAGCTTGCTAATATTCCTTCAAATCTAGTAGATGAAAAATATTTGGTCAATAGCAGGTATCTCACTGAATAAATTGCTAACTCTCCTCTTCCTCCAATTCAATGGTCTCAAAAGGAGTTGACCTCTTTGAGGATGAGATTTGAACCAATATTGGCTAACACCAATGATTGGTTAGCAAACAAAAGGTTCACATTAAAATAATTCATCATGAGATCAGAGGCCAAATTCTAAGAAGAGACAAGGAGGAGATCAAAAACAAAACAAAGAATAAAAGTGATGTTCCTTCTCCTTCTAGGCCCCACAAGCCTAGGATCATCTTTGTGTCTAAGAAACCAAAGGTTGCCAAGAAAGAACCAGAGCCAATAGATATGGGGGTTGAGAAATAAAGTGCCCATGAACAAGCAACAAAACAAATGGAAACATATGATAGACCTGTAGATCAATTGGGGACAAAAACTCTATCTCCACAAGAGTTGGCATAGCCAGTCGTAGGGATTTCTTCTTCTCCACCCCACTCACTTATTGCGACTCCACCCATTTCTCCCATTAGTATTCCATCTTTTGGAGCCACCTCTCCTTCTAGAGTTATTTTTGGTGACCCTCAAAGCACTTCTAGAGATGTTCTTTGATCATCAGTATCCATCCCTAGTCTTTCATCTCCTTCTTTCAACATCAGTGATAGTTCCACCTTCGACCAGTCAGCAGCTGGTGCAGTTCTACCTAATACTACACCCACTTCACCAGTTGTTCCCACCAGTAATGTAGATGTTACCCTAGTGACACCAACTATAGGGACTATTGCTACTGTAAGTGCTTCTGCTTTCCCACCTTGGTTGTAGACTTTCACACCTAAAAGAAAAAAAGCAAGCCATCTCTCCAGGTGACTTTGATTTAGGTAAAATAATGCTAGTGAAAGCTAAGACCCCCAAGAAGCCAATAATCCTTTCAAAAATGATTGAAGATAAGGGACAATTTTTTTTTTGGAGATATCTAAGCCCCCACAAGATGCAACCCTTGAGAATTTTGATATGAGCAGCTACTCCATTTATCAAGTTGAGTTGGGGAAAATAACTCACGAGGGTGCCAAGAGAAATTTTCAATCTACAATGGATATCATGGTCCAAAAATTTGACAGAGAGAGAGATGAAAGATCATTACAAAGCAAAGGCAAAACAATTGACCGTAGTGATCAAAAGATTCACTTTTGCCCCAGAAGTGGTAACTCCAGAGGCCTTTTCTATAGATGACCCTATAATCCAAAAAGCAGAGAAGACCTATCTAAAGGAAAAAGTACTTGAAGATTACCTATATAAGATGCATGCACAAGATATTTCCTTATTTACAGAGGTGGCTCAGAAAATAGGTAAAATGAAGAAAATGAGAATAGAGTTAAAAGACCTTATCTCTATTATTTCTCAAGATATTGACAGCACAAATAAATATCTTAACAAGTGGATAGAGATGAAAGCATTGAAGAAACATACCTTAGTATCAATTAGTGTCATTGTCGATAGAGATTCCTATATTGAAATTAAATAATCACTAATATACAGGATCTAGGTACTTAAGGAATTGATCAATGACCTTGAATCTTCCAAAGATGCTAGTGAAGAAAGTAACACCAATCTATTGAAAAGATTGGAGGAATTGCCTTGCAGACTCACCTCTCAAGACAACCAATTCATTTTAGTAGAGGAAATGATTCAAGAATTCAAAGGTATGATCTAAAGGGAATTTGAGGAGAAAGTGTTCTCAATGACTTCTATGGATAATATTTTAGATAATCAGTTAACTCTGGATAATCTGAGAACTAGGTTAACTAGTCATTCAAAAATAATCACAGTAGTGAGAGATGCCACAGTCAGAGCTAAGGTAGTTTTCAAAAATACCATTGCACCAGATAGTATAGGGATACAAGCATCTATTACCATGTATGATGCTCATTTGAAGAAGTTTGGTGACAAAAGTTGAACTATTATTCCAAACTTTCCTCTTCATTCTTCTCATGTAATTTGTAACTGACTTGGAACATTTTCACATGCACTTTTGTAATATGTAATTACATGTAAAAATTCAAAAAAGTCCCAAAGTCAATGGTGACTCATCTTTGACTAGGTTTTCAATATTTAAGTCTATTTCTAATTTTGAATGTTTTTCCATATATATATTGATGCAAATCATTCCTTAGCTAGCTCTGTTATTTGACTACAAACAAGGATATGGCACCTTTCATGAAATTTTATGGCTTCACGTCATTATCTTATCTTATCCTTGGACTCATCTGGTTTATTTAGTATGTCCAATTTTGGAAAGATATATTGCAGCTTCAGAACTGTATTACTGTTGTGATTGCCCGTGGCATGTGTGAGATGGCTATGTGGTATTTTGAATGTGTAAACTTCAATGCAATTCTATCTTAATAGACATTAATCTTTTTTTTTTCTCATACAACTCAGTTTTACTCTTAATAGATAGGAGTCTACCAAAACACCATTACACCTAAGGAAAGCATTATTTGATGAACCACATCTTAGATCGATGAACATATAAATGCAGTAAGCAAGAATTTCATCACAAATTCAGGTAGTCCACTTAGTGCATACTAGGATGGGGCATACGAGATCTGACTGGTGTCTTCAACGGACTCACCCTTATTGGGTCTTGGATCGACAGCTCTTCCTGTGCTTACTTATTTTTGTTACAATTATTTCTACTTACTAGCTTGAGCGAGTTTCAAGCCCATTTGAAGCTGATGGAACTTCAACAGGTGGTCTCTTTGGCACAGCTGTAGCCACCATGGAAATACTCTGTACAACAGCTTACGTTCTGACAATAGATATGTTTGGACCAATAACTGATAATGCAGGTGGAATTGTGGAAATGAGTCAACAATCGAAAAGTGTGAGAGAAATCACAGACCTACTCGATGCAGTAGGAACACCACAAAAGCAACCACGAAAGGCTTTGCCATTGGGTCTGCTGCATTGGCTTCTTTTCTTCTATTCAGCGCCTACATGGATGAAGTGTAATCTTTTGCTCATCAAACTTTCAATCAGGTTGATATTGCTATTCTAGAGGTATTTATTGGAGGCCTATTGGGTTTAATGCTTATATATTTGTTCAGTGCATGGGCATGTGCTGCTGTTGGTCGAACTGTACAAGAAGTTGTCAATGAAGTGCGGAGGCAATTTATAGATCGCCCTGGCATAAATGACTTACCAAGAGAAACCAGATTATGGGCGATGTGTTGCCATAGTTGCATTTGCTTCCATTTCAAATTCACTCCACATCAGAGATTTATATCTCAGTATGGATAGTAAACAACTATTCCATTGTCACAGACAAGCGGCTGAATATCCTCGGCGTCGGCCATCTTTTAGACAACTTGGTTGAAAATACAAAAATTTACGAAACAAAGCAAAACACAGCAAGTGCGGATCTTTGTATTCCTTTCTTTTCTAGGCCGTGACTCGACCATTTAATATGAAATCTAAAGCATCAATAACGAACACAATCTAAATAGATTCCGCGGGCTAGCCAGCTGTCCAATATTCTGTGCATGTTACTTATAGGTTATATAACTGTTATCCACACCTTATGAGTATTACTTACAACTTAGAATGAGACTGATCATCCTTTTTAGGCTGGATGTGCGTGACTGAGTGTGAGAACACAAAACTGTGCATGTTTGAGAGGTCACAAATTACAATAATCACGTTATACTATATCCTTTTGGACATAATTGGACGGAATATGAATTCATAGCAATCTACAGGTATGATAGGCTACGAATGATATAGCACAACTTGCATGCAATAGAATAAATAATACACTCAATGTAATCCTTGTTATCATCCCAAATCGGAATTAACAACTATATATAAACAGAAGGATGTTTAGATAACAATCAACAATTATCCTAGCGTGAAAGTGTTGACACTCCAGATAAATATGAACAGTCTGGAATAGAATACTGCACATTCATTTTTACATTCTTATTAGAATCAAATTTATAGTAATACATACCACTTGCCATTGGCCGACATCCTGGCCGCCTTCCTTCCTTCTACATCCCTCTGTGCTCTCTCTCTCTCATTCATAACATTCTCATTTTTTCTTTTATTTTTCTTTTTTTGTCTTCTGCAGATGCATGGCCACAGAGGAACGCCTTCAGTTCTCTTCTACTTTTCTGCCCCCTCTCTCTCTTTCTCCTCCTTTTTCTATGTACTCTCCTGTCCTCCTCTTTAATTAATTTTCACTTTTATTGGATTTATCTTTATTTGGCTATATTTTTGTTTTTTTTAAAAACCTCCTTCAAACCTCCACGCCCAACTTGGGCTTAGGAAAACAAATACAGTTTTTTTTTTTTTTTAAAAATTTGTCCAGCATATTCTAATATCCCCTTATTTCCTCAACAGCTCCACATTTACCTTTTTACTTTTACTAATTTATTTATTTTTTACAATTACCCCTCAATTTCAACATTTAGGAGGGAAAATACAATAATTGGAAAATTCGTACCAGATGCTCCTGCATCATACTCTCCCTCTAGAAACAATTTGAACCTTAGTTCAAATGAAATGATGTTCCATGCTGTAGCCTTTACTGTATGCCTGGATCCCAAGGTCTTCTTGTCAATGATAGTGCTTGAATTTGTCTTTGCTGGTCTTTGCCTTTCATCTTGCTTTTCTTCCTCTTCTGGTATGTTCTTCTTCTCATCTCCTTCTCAGCTGCAATCTCCCACTTCCATGTTTCATTTTCATATGTGTCTCCAAAGTTTTCATCTTCCATACCTGCATTCAAAACATCAAAAGCCACCTTAGTAGAAAAACATTGAGGCCATGAAGCCTCTTGGCTGTCTTCACATTTCTGCTCCTGTTTCTTGACCAAAGCTGCCTTGGTCTCATTACTTTGCTCTTGTATTGTCTCACTCTTGCCAATGATGTCTTCACCATGGCTTGTACCTTTCTTCATCTCTCTTGAATTACCAAACAACTCCTCTATCATTCTCAACTCTACCTTTAGTGAGATCTCATCTATCTCACAATCTTCATCAAACTTGGGCTTATCAACCTGAAGGATTGCTTGTTCCTTACTAGCCTTACTCTTCATCTCATCTCTCAACACAAACTCATTCAAATCTTCATGTCCTATATCAAACTTAGGACTAGATCATCTTTCATCCTCTATAATTACATTCATCCATTTTATAGTTTCTTCATACAAATCAGCTTCTTCATTCACATCAGTATATTCGTCAAAAACAATTGCAGTATTCATACCTTCTGTCTTCTTGCTTTCTTCAATCTCTGCTTGAAGCCATCTTGTTTGCTCTGCTGCATACTTTCTCCCTTTCTCATCATCCATTCCTTTGAAAGTCTCTCCTTACTGTGTATTAGTTTTTACAACCACTTTCCATTCTTTATTTTCCATAAAAAGATTATTAAATGATTCAAAAACATCATTACCTTGCCATGTACTTGTGTCATTCTTCACCTTTCTCCATTGATTTCTTGGTGTTGCTGTCTCACCACTCACATCTTCATTCTTTGCCTTCTTAGGCACCCATACTTGCTTCTCTTTCTTACCATTTCTCTTCTTAAGCCATGTAGGCATCTTGCATCCATGCTTTTGTACCAACACCTCCTCTTGCTTGGGAGTTTGCTTCTTCCACCATTTAGGCATCACATACCCATGGTTAATTGGAAACTTTACCTTTCTAATTGCTTCTCTAACATGCATTTCAACAGTTTCATGCTTATAAGAAGAATCAATTATTGAACTCAACTTTACCTCCTTAATGGGCTGCTCCATAAGTTCTTTGTCTTGCATAGCTTCTTGATTGTCTATCGTTTCTTCTTCCTTTGTGCTTGGCTGTCCTCTTTCTTCTTCTTGACATTCAATGGCATCTTGGAATTCAGCTTCATCTCCCTTATCAACAACAAACTTACTTCTCTCTTCTGCACATTCACTTGTGCACTTGGTATCTTCTCCTGCGCCAATTTCTTTACTCTCCAAGGCCCTTCTCTTGACCTTCAATAGGCTACTCATACCTGCACTTACCCACTCAAAAACAGCATTAAATACAAAAACAAGAGACCATAATGTCTCCATGAGTATCCTCTTAATGGACATTCTCATCTTCTCAAGTGATCTTCCTGGCACTCCTCTTTGCCAAATCCTTGTCACAACTGTAACCATTCCAAATTTTGCAACAACTTGTGATCAATTCCTAAATCCCCAAGAGCTTCAAGCTCTGATACCAAATGATGCAAATCATTCCTTAGCTAGCTCTATTATTTGACTACAAACAGGGATATGGCACCTTTCATGAACTTTTATGGCTTCACGTCATTATCTTATGTTATCCTTGGACTCATCTGGTTTATTTAGTATGTCCAATTTTGGAAAGATATATTGCAGCTTCAGAACTATATTACTGTTGTGATTACTCGTGGCATGTGTGAGATGGCTATGTGGTATTTTGAATGTGTAAACTTCAATGCAATTCTATCTTAATAGACATTAATCTTTTTTTTCCTCATACAACTCAGTTTTACTCTTAATAGATAGGAGTCTACGAAAACACCATTACACCTAAGGAAAGCATTATTTGATGAACCGCATCTTAGATCGATGAACATATAAATGCAGTAAGCAAGCATTTCATCACAAATTCAGGTAGTCCACTTAGTGCATACTAGGATGGGGCATACGAGATCTGACTGGTGTCTTCAACGGACTCACCCTTACTGGGTCTTGGATCGACAGCTCTTCCTGTGCTTACTTATTTTTGTTGCAATTATTTCTACTTACTAGCTTGGGCAAATTTCAAGCCCAGTTGAAGCTGATGGAACTTCAACAGGTGGTCTCTTTGGCACAACTGTAGCCACCATGGAAATACTCTGTACAGTAGCTTACGTTCTAACAATAGATATGTTTGGACCAATAACTGATAATGCAGGTGGAATTGTGGAAATGAGTCAACAGCCGGGAAGTGTGAGAGAAATCACAGACCTACTCGATGCAGTAGGAACACCACAAAAGCAACCACGAAAGGCTTTGCCATTGGGTCTGCTGCATTGGCTTCTTTTCTTCTATTCAGTGCCTACATGGATGAAGTGTAATCTTTTGCTCATCAAACTTTCAATCAAGTTGATATTGCTATTCCAGAGGTATTTATTGGAGGCCTGTTGGGTTCGATGCTTATATATTTGTTCAGTGCATGGGCATGTGCTGCTGTTGGTCGAACTGTACAAGAAGTTGTCAATGAAGTGCGGAGGCAATTTATAGATCACCCTGGCATAAATGACTTACCAAGAGAAACCAGATTATGGGCGATGTGTTGCCATATTTGCATCTGCTTCCATTTCAAATTCACTCCACATCAGAGATTTATATCTCAGTATGGATAGTAAACAACTATTCCATTGTCACAGACAAGCGGCTGAATATCCTCAGCGTCGGCCATCTTTTAGACAACTTGGTTGGAAATACAGAAATTTACAAAACAAAGCAAAACACAGCAAGCACGGATCTTTGTATTCCTTTCTTTTCTAGGCCGTGTCTCGACCATTTAATATGAAATCTAAAGCATCAATAACGAACACAATCTAAACAGATTTTGTGGGCTAGCTAGCTGTCCAATATTCTGTGCATGTTACTTATAGGTTGTATAACTGTTATCCACACCTTATGAGTATTACTTATAACTTAGAATGAGACTGATCATCCTTTTTAGGCTGGCTGTGCGTGACTGAGTGTGAGAACACAAAACTGTGCATGTCTTAGAGGTCACAAATTGCAATAATCACGTTATACTATATCCTTTTGGACATAATTAGACGGAATATGAATTCGTAGCAATCTACAGGTCTGATAGGCTATGAATGATATAGCACGACTTGCATGCAATAGAATAAATAATACACTCAATGTGATCCTTGTTATCATCCCAAATCGGAATTAACAACTATATATAAACAGAAGGATGTTTAGATAACAATCAACAATTATCCTGGCGTGAAAGTGTTGACACTCCAGATAAATATGAACAGTCTGGAATAGAATACTGCACATTCATTTTTACATTCTTATTAGAATCAAATTTACAGTAATACATACCACTTGCCATTGGCCGACATCCTGGCCGCCTTCCTTCCTTCTACATCCCTCTGCTCTCTCTCTCTCATTCATAACATTCTCATTTTTTCTTTTATTTTTCTTTTTTTGTCTTCTGCAGATGCATGGCCACAGAGGAACGCCTTTAGTTCTCTTCTACTTTTCTGCCCCCCTCTCTCTCTTTCTCCTCCTTTTTCTACGTACTCTCCTGTCCTCCTCTTTAATTAATTTTCACTTTTATTGGATTTATCTTTATTTGGCTATAGTTTTGTTTTTTTTTTTAAAAAATTTGTCCAGGATATTCTAATATCTCCTTATTTCCTCAACAGCTCCACATTTACCTTTTTACTTTTACTAATTTATTTATTTTTTACAATTACCCCTCAATTTCAACATTTAGGAGGGAAAATACAATAATTGGAAAATTCGTACCAGATGCTCCTGCATCATATATAGAGGGAGCCTCTTTTGTAAGATATCTCTAGATAATTGAGAGCAAAAAATTTGCCAAAATTGAGATACTTCTTGAGACTTTGATCTCAACTTGTAAATCATATTTTCTTGAATGAATGAGAAGTAGGTTATTTTCAAACTTTGTGTTGAAATAATTTGTGTTATTTAGGAGATCATTCTTATGTTCTCTTTCCTAATAATCTCTCATATATTTAATTAAATAAGGAAAGTGTGTGTGGAAATTATCTAAAGACATTCTGAAAGATATTAGAAAGACTTTGAGCTGCTTTTATCCTTTGTGATGTTATTATCTGTTGTAGTTTTAGGTGAAGACTTTGAAATTTACTTCACTCTACTATTACGTAAGCTTCGAATCAGTGAGAGAAGCAATGAAAGACATTTTGATTTCGTGGGTTTCTCATCGACCTAGTTACTACTCGAGAAGATTTTTTGCTATTTGTTGAATACCATTTCTGAAAGAAGAGGAATACTTTCAGTCATCAACTAGGATTTCTCTTTTACTCTGTGAACATCATCTCTGAAAAAAGAGAGATGGATGGTGTTATCCTACCTTGAGTATTATTTTCTACTTATATATATATATATATATATATATATATATATATATATATATATATATATATATAGGTGATTTATAGGGAACCTCCCCTTGATGAGAGGAGAGATTTATCTCATTAGGATGTGGTAAATCAACACTTTTTTCTATGTGAATCCCCTTGTACTATGGTTGATATACCCATTTTGCCATCAGTTAGTTGATGACAAAATATTCACCCAACAGACACAACCATCAAATTTAAGCCCTTATGGATATTTACTATGGATTAAATTTGATATTTTCATGCCCATCACTTGATGTTCACATGACCATAAATGACATCCATGCAACCATCAATGATGTCTCCATGACCATCACATTGCTTAGTCAATTTTTCAAAGCTTACATCTTGAGTCAGAACATGAAGGCTCCAAACTTGAAGGATATGTTTATGGCATTAAGAACATAATTTACATATAAATATTTTAGCCTGAGATGATTTATGAACAAACTTATAAAGATACAAAAGTGAACTAATCTATTTATTCATGCATGATATTTAAAATCTCTTGGTTTAGCTAGACTTATGATATGAAATTTGATCAATCCTTGAAAACTTTGATGATCTTCTAAAGCTTGTACCAACTTGGCCATGACCTCAAACTACTCAAACCACATGAAATATACTAGGATCCTTCTCTATTTTGATTTCATATAGAATAGAGGGTAGTAAAAATTCTTTGAAAAATTATCTATAGTAGAAATGTTGAATAACAAAAAGCCCAAATACAAGAAGCCTAAACAAAAATATTGAATTACATAATTTCCAAAAGCTTGATCTTGAAATTCTTCAGACAAAATGTTTGAATACGTTGACATTAAATCTCTTAGAAAAAATGTTTAAAGGCCTAAGATTTGAAATGCTTCAGATAAAATGTCCAAAAGGTTGAGCTGCACAAAATTTCCAAAGACTTAGTCTTGAAAACTTTGGGATGTTTATAAATATGAAGGGGACCCAATATTTTTGCGCTAAACATATAACAAAGGAACCAAGCTTTGTTTATACCATGCTAACAAATTAAATGGATATCGAGCATTAGCTAAACCATGTAAATAAAATAAAAGGGACCAGGTTAAGGGAAGTAAAAGGGACCAAAAATGAAATTTATGACTAAGGTTTGGTCATGTTAATAAACATGACCGAGCCTTAGTATAAAAAATAAAACTAAGTCCATAGCATATTAAAAAAATTCTCACTTAAAACTAATTTTAAATTAAAGGGCATACCTTAGGGTAATTGGATTGAGGTTTTTCAAAGTGCACATTCATGAACTCTGCTTGGCCTTTTTTTTTCATAGACAAAGGCACTTGAAAACTAGAATTGGGTAAGAAACTTAGGCATTCATACTTAACAACGGCTCAATTACTTCATTTTAATTTTGGGTACTAAAAAATGGTTTGAATCAATTAATATCTAGTGTATTAAAGTATTAAAAATCATCCAATATCACCCTCAAGGTGATATTTCTAGTGACAAACCCTAGAAATCATGAGTTCTAGTGTTCTCCATAAAGGCTAGACCAAAGAGAAATTTTGTTAACCTACAGGTCTATAAACTTGTAGGATAATATTTGTACTTAAATGGTTTTGATTAAGTAATTTAAGGGAATTAATAGCCTAATCATATATTCTCATCCCTATTACATAGCCCCTATAATCTTTGAGACCAAATTTCCTAGGTCAATGATGAAAAGAGAGAATATTGTAAGTGCCAAGCATGTGAGTAATTAGAGTTTTGTGATTGTAAAGGAAAGCAAAAGTTAGGGTAACTTAGTGGGTTTAAAGGTTAATATATAAAGAATATAATAGGGACAAAAAATGGTTCCAAACTCCTCTGATATCTCAAAATTCAACCCACCTATCTTAATGTAATACATCTCATGTTTGCAGGCCTATTCAAAGGAAAGAAACTAGAAAAGGGGAGGTTTGAGAATGAAACCTAACTAGTGAGGGTAAAAGAAGATTATAGAGTCTATATAAATAAACATTTAAGCCTATATAATTATTATAACCTCAAGGAAAACCAACACCAGCTCAAGATAGCGCTTCCCCAAAGCAATACAATCATGAGGACTAAATAGTATTATACAAGCAAAGATAGGTTCTTGGATAAATTTTAGAAGTCTTGAGGAGATATTGACCTTATTAGTAGGTCTAAAGTTGTTTGGAATTGTAACAATTCTAAAAAACTTAAATCATACCATCAATGTATATAAATCAAGGTCAATATAGACCTACAATTCTGTAGATTATAGGTCCATATTCGAAAATAAGAGAGAGCAATCTTACATGGAACTTGATGATTTGAAGAAAAAATGAAATGTGATAAAATAGGAAGTGGTTGATGAGGTTTGTGTATGTTAATATAAGTAAACTCATTGAGGTTAAATCCTTCTTGAACTTTATAAAAAGTTAACTTAAATTACCCATACATAGGACTACTTGAGAGATTCAAGTTAGATTTCATGTTTTAAAGAGAATATGTAATATGTGCTTTCAATATGGGGTTTGGATAATAAATTAGGGTGTATATAATCCATCAGAAACCTAATAATTTATTTAAAATACCATAGAGTGATGAAATGATAATCCATCTTAAAGCTTCCAATCATATAATCTTAAGCACCTACAAGCCTAATGGGGAATGTTCAAGTTTGCATGTAAAGAATGAAGAAAGTGTGCATGTTTTAAATAAAGTTAAAATATGAAGACTCAAAATACATAAAATATGCCTTCTATTGAACCCCATATGGTGTATAAACACTTCATGGAGGAGTAATGCCAAACCATGGTCACTAGGGACTTTGCTTCAAAGCTATATATAAACTCTAGTGGTGGGTACAAAAAGGTTCCAATGAGTATGAATGAGTGTAAACACATGATGAAACATATTCATATGGATTTTGGAGTGTCAAAAACATATTTTAGGGTGTTAGAGTAGAATAAAATCTTTTTAGTAGCCTTTCAAGCCTAAATCTCTCTCTCAACTTCACCTATACATTTTGTTAGCTTGAGAGGAGTAATTTGATATGCTTTGGATGAGGAGTTTCTTTGTAACTTAATATGTTATGAACAAGATACCACCCCTATGCACTAATTATTGATAAAATTTTGATGTTCATTAAGGTCCTTATCTCTATGAACTATCCTTAAGAGTCTAAGACACCTTAAACCCTTCTAATGACCCAATGAGAGAGTTTGGTCTTGTAAGTGCCTAAAATAGATTGGATGACCCTTGAAATGATATAAGCAACCTTCATACCTCTCATGAGAAACTTATAAATTCATTGGTGGGTATGTGTAGGGTAAAAAATATACAAAAAGGGCTAAAATAACTATTGTAGGCTATTTGGAAGCATGAAAATTTGTCAAACCCTCAAATTGGACTTGGAGTATGATTATAAGGTCCTTAAAGTGGATCAAATGTTATCTTAATTTTTCCCATGTATGATCATTACTTAGAGATAAATCCCCATTTCTTAAGCCTAGAGACCTAATTGAGGGATAATAGAGAGATAAATAGGTGGAGTAAGTAAAATTAAACTAAGTGTTTGATCATGAGACTTTGTAGAGAGAAGGAAGATCTAATTAGGTATTCAAACCTATGCTTATTTTTCTAGGGACATATATAGAATGTTATATACAAGGAGCTTTGTCTATTTTTAGGGTTACAAGGAAATAAAGGAAGTATGGGATTTAGGTGTGAAATGGAGTGTTAAAGAGTGTTTGAGGAACTTAAGGGGGTTGATACAAGTTTTATAACTTATATATAGGTCTCTCATGGAGAGATATTACATTCATGAATATAGAAGAAATATTTGAGACATTTGAGCAAAAGAGAGTGAGTGAGGATTGTGAGATTTTGAGAATAAAAGAAGTTTATAAGAACTAAAGAAGCATGACATGGAAAATCTTAGGGGCATAACCAAAATGACACATATAATTAAATATACTTGTAACTCTTTTTACATAAGAATTGGTATCTCAATGAATGGGTTGATGAGTCACCGAATAAGACTAAGAGTTACTCTATGCCACATTGATGAGAGAAGATCATTTCAAAACACATGCATGTTGACAAAGGACTTCATAACTACCTACTTACATATATTATTTATAATAACCAACTCCTTCATGAGGAGACACTTGTCAATAACTCTCTTCTATGCCACTTCTCTCTCTCTTTCTCTCATTCTCTATATATACAGCCTTTTTTGGCTTTGTAAGGATCCTCCACCTAAGTATGGTGAAGACTTAATCATTTGTATGACTTGGATCAATAAATACTACTAGTTTTAACTCATACTTTGACTATAATTAGTGTGTATGCATGGATAGTTGATCTTTTTTAGTGATTTGTTTAGTCTTCCTTGCCATGTCTTATCCTAACACCTATGTACAGTTTGAAAGCTTCTTTTGTAGGTCATGTGAAGTGTTTAAGTGAAGTGTTATGGTTGAGTGATTTTTCCTATTCATTAGTGTTATTATAGACCTCATGATTATTCTTCATAGCTAAAACATCTATCAAAACCTCCACATTGAAATTTTGATGTGAGAAACTTAGATTGGGAGTAGTGTGTGTTCAAATTAGTCTCATGGTCTATATGTGCACATGCATTTGGTTGGTAGTGATAAATTAATTTGGTGTATCACCCACTTAGTTTTATTTCATTTTATTATTCTCCCTTTTCCTTTTCAAGATAGTATTGTATTTATCAACCTAATTGATACATCAAGGGGAACTATCCCATTAATCTAGAGGTTTAATCCACTTAGAGGTCACCCACAACCTAGGACTAATCCCATTGTATAGCTCAATTAAGAGGGATTGAGACAACCTCTTCAGGGTTCAAATTTGATCTATAATATTAATGGTGATATAATTTTATTAGTTTATCCTATTGGTAAAATATATCATTATGCTTATAAACTTTATTTTGATAATATAAATAATAAAATTGAATTTGAATCCTTATGCTTTGTATATAAAATTAAATTGAATTTAATTTCAAATAATTATAAGTCTTTTGTGATTCTAAGATAATTTTTAGATAAATTATAAAGATATACAATACTAATCAAACTTGTCTACATAGACATACAAAATAATTTTGGTCATTACTTAAAAAAATTGAAGCCTTTAATATCACTCATATAATTAGAGAATTTGATGCTCGAGCTAATAAGATCACTATTTTTGCTTCAAATCTTACTCTAAGTGAAAGTGAACCAATTGTTGATTTCTTTTTCCCTGAAATTTTTAGACTTAAGGTGCATGATTTAAATGAAAATTGGCTTGTTTTCAATTGTCATGAACATATTTATTATATTATTCAAGGCAATTACTTTTTTCGTGATGATTATGTGTTGAATTATGGTTATTATCTATAGTTAAGTACTAGTAAATTGCCTATCTATTTATTCAATTTAGAACCAATGGTTACTCCTAATGATCAATCCAAAATTTCACACACTAAGGAATCTTCAAGGTAAATAATACGTGAGATTATTATGATCAATATCAGTACTGAGGAAGATCTTAAATGCTCTTATTTAGGAACTCAACACACTCTTGAGGAAAATGTTAAGTTTATTAAGTTGTTTAAATAATTCATTTATATGTTTACTTGGTATTGAAAATACCTTAAAGGTTATGATACCAATATTATTAAACATGATATCCCTATTAAACTTGGTTTTAAACCTATTAGGAAATTTTTTATAAGAATACTCCCCTATTTTGAGGACACCATCAATAAGGAGCTTGATAAAATTCTTGATGGTGGTGTCATATTTCTTGTAAAATATTTGGATTAGGTAGTTAATTTGGTGTATGTCCATAAAAATAATGGTGATATTAGACTTTGTGTATATTTTGGAGATCTTAATAAGACTATCGTTTAATTTTAATTTTCCTCTCCCTAGCACTTATCATATTTTGCAACAAATTTCAGGATTTAAAATGATGTCTTTATTTGATATATTTTCTGGTTATAATCATATTTTTGTCAATTTGGATGATGGACATAAGACTACATTTTCCATGTGTAGAGGAACTTTTGATTTTAATAGAATATCTTTTGGTCTTATGAATGTAGGTGCCACATTTCAAATATCTATGCATGTAGATTTTGATGACTTAATCAGCATAGTCATTCATGTCTATTTAGATGATCTCACAATGTATTTCAATAAAATAAAGAATTATATTGATCATATTTATGAATTTTTCACAAGGTGAAGAAAGTATGGTATTTATTTAAAAACCAAGAAATTTATATTTATTGTTATAAAGGGTAAATTATTAGGACACATTTTTTATAAAATAGTATTTATAATGATATAGAATGTACAAAAGTTAATAAGAATTTTCCACCTCTAAACTATCAATCTTGTCTTAGATCTTTCTTTGGAAAAATTAATTTCTTTCAAAAATTTATTTTTAATTTTATTGATAAGTCTAACCCTTTACAAGTATTTATAAAGAAAGATCAGTCTTGTGTTTGGGATTTAGGCTTTATTTAACTTTAAATAGTATTAAGTATGTCATTACAAGTGATCATGTACTTGATAAACCTGATTTAAATATAGATTTCATTATTTATGTAAATTTTACTCAAAAGGTCATGTGCATTGTAATCACACAAAACAAAGTGAATAACAAATAAAAATTGTATTGGTTATATGAGTCAAGTTTTAAAGGATGCAAAAACTAGGTATCCATTAATTAAAAACTTTTTATTTTCATTGGTACTTTACTTAATCAAATTTCATTATATTTTAATGGGGAATAAGGTTATTTTCAGGGATAATATGCATGTCCCTTCTTATATTTTAAAATAGCCTACTATTCAAGGAACATTAGTTAAATAGATTTTAAGGACTCGAGAATTTGACCTTGAATTCAAAACATCCAAAACTATAAAAGGTAATGAGTTATAAAAATATTTAGCTAAAAATGTGACCTCAAGTATAATTTTATTATTATTTTTAATTATGATTCTTTACATGCTAAGCCTTATTTCTAAACCATGAAAGTTGTTGATTTTTCTAAATAATTTCAGTTTGGAAGTGAAATGAATGGGATTGTTTTCTTTTGAAAAATTATTGATGTCATGATTTGATATTCTATTTTAAAAATCATGTATGTCCTAGTAACTTGGATAAGAAACAAAGAAGTTCACTTAAGCTTCAATCGTTAACGTTTGTTTAATTAGATAATTTTAAGTTTTATACAAATAAGGATGGAATTATTTTAAGATGTCTAACTTATGATCAAACTCATAATTTAATTATAGGATATCATGAAGGTATTTTAATTATGAAATTAAAACTATAACTTATAATATTGTACATATACATCATTATTGGCCTACATTATTTCAGTATGCTTATAAATTAGTTCATGTCTACATGTCTTGCCAATTATTCATTCATAGAGATAAATTACCCATAATGCTTTTAAATATAATTATTATATAGAAAAATTTTATTAAATGGAGGATTGATTTTATATATGACATTCATCCTCATTCTTTAGCTAGTCACATGTATATTTTGATTACTAGGGAATATTTTAAAAAATGGCTAGAAGCCAAACTATTGGAAGTATAAGCACTAGGGGGTGGGGTTGAATTAGTTTATTAAAAAAATACTTAAATTACACTTAACATTCATGAATCATTCAATCACTTGCATACATCAATCAATGCATATACAAGTATCTATGAAAGCAAACAACATAAAGACATGAGATATATGTGGAAAACCCTCTAGGGTAATAAAATCTAATGATGTATATCTTGGACAATAGTTGTATAAGAAATGAATCAAAATTTTAGTGAGGCACCAACCTCACAAGGACAACCAACCGCTCACTAGCCAAGCACCAACTCAACTAATGTTTTATCAAGCTTCAAGCTACAAAGAGGCTTCAATCGCCTAGGCAACCAAACACCAACTCAGCTACCTTGAATAGATTATCAAATTTTTACACTTGTTTCTTAATAAATTGAATATGAATTTATTTTTTACTTTATTCAAAATTCTTTATCTCTTAAACAATCTATCAGGCCTTCTCACTCAATCAACCCTCTCCTTGGTAGAATTAGGTCAAATGAACTTAATTAACACTTATAAAAACACAATAAAATATTAATAGAATATTAAACACACCTATCTAATTCTATTCAATCCCTTTACCTATTATTCAAAACTCTATATCCTTCACTCATATGCACAACTCTTTAACTGGTCAAAATAGGCCTATTAGACCTTATCTTTATATGTAACTCTTGCTCTTATCCACCTTGGTTAGATAAGGACCTAATCACACTTAGTTCATAATTTAAATAGATCAATACATACAATTTATAATTGATACAAATATTACATAGGTCTTTCATTACTCTTAAGGGTTAAAACCAACATTAGGCCTAATAGAGACCTAAAGCAATTAGGCTTTCTCTAAGCACACATTTCACTTAGTCCTCCTTGGCATAATTTGAGCCTTAAAAAATAGA
Organism: Torreya grandis; assembly: GCA_037957365.1. Classification (NCBI taxonomy): domain Eukaryota; kingdom Viridiplantae; phylum Streptophyta; class Pinopsida; order Cupressales; family Taxaceae; genus Torreya; species Torreya grandis. Next base: position 204,764 of record JARHVA010009717.1, read on the forward strand.
ATAAAAACTTACAATTTCACTTTAATAATCCCATTATAATCTCAAATTATGTGCCCACCACCGTTTGGCTCTTTTCACTACTTGAACCACCTAATTAGGTCTACTCATAATTAGGCCTTTATATTGCTAGAAAGTTTGTCTTGAAAATATAATGCATGAAATCAATTTTTTCATATAACCCAATAAAAAAATACATGAATAGGATATTAATGACATAAAAAACATCCCTATGTGATATATTCTTCACCACACAAACCAAAAGGGCATAAGAACACTCCTACAAAAGGCTTACTTAGAACCACCAAATATTGACAACATACAATCAAGAACATTTAACTTCCCATACTTGATCAAGGATTGGTAATGAACATAAATACATTAATATGAACCTATGAGAACTATATAACACTTTTATGAACATTTTATCCTTAAAATCAGTGATAAATGACTCAAGAACATCATTTTCACTCATACACAAAAAATTGCCTATAGCAACAAAAATAGAATCAGAGAAACTAATCCTTAAATCACCTATGTGAACACTTTTGTGATATTAAATTTGGTTTAAATGAATTTTAATCATCATTATATAATATATTAAAATATATATTTCATGGTTATATATTAATATTGGTCTTATATACCAATCTCATAGCTTCACTCTACATAGACTTCACTATGTTAGACAGACCAGTTTGATGATAACTTTTTTCTTGAGTATAAACATCATAAAAAATTATAAACTAAGCGGATAGGAATAATAGGTCTTAAATAATTACCTTATTAATTCAGATACATACCTATTCCTCTACAACCAATCCCTAATTATTGGATATTTATGATGGTGATGTCATGGTGGTGTCATGGAGGTGCTCTAGGGAGTGCATGAAGTGATTTGATAGTCTATGTGAAAATGATAAAGTGTCCAAGGTGAATGAAAGAGTTAATAATATTCTTGATCTAGTGTGATTTATTTATGGTTGGATAATATTTAGTATGGACATAGATTGATAGTACTAGGAATGAGTATGGAGGTTTGAACATGTGTAAGGGGTCCTAAAAGAGTTGATCCATGATTTGAGAACTTGTGTTCATAAGTGGAATTCATCTGGTTGACCATATTTTTCATCTAAACACTTTGTTTCTAGTGGTATAAAATATGAGTATGAAATTTGATGTCACCATTACCACGTGAGAAGGATTTAAGGGGAGTTGGTCATATGGTTGTGATCATTGTAGTCCCTAGTTATTATGAACAAAATCTTAAGTCATGCATCAAATCACGACCAATGTTATGAGGGTGAAAAGTTGGGTTCCTAGTTAGAATTCACTATTTTCCCATACTTAGCCAAATTATTAAAGTGGTCAGAAGGAGCTAAGTAAGCATGTTGATGAGGTCAACATTCACACATGTGGATGTTTCATGAGAAGATGATCAAATGGGTTTGTTCAATTTTAGACCTAGTTTATTTGTGCTAATTTATAGATCATGAAATGCAATGCATCAAAATTTATGCATATACAAAGTTGGTATGCTAGGTAGATTGACTTTGTTTTCCCATAGCCAATTTTGTACTGATAGAAAGAGTCAAGTGAGCATTTTTAAGCTGTTATATATTGCACATGTGAAAGTGTCAAGATAATATGATCATATGAGTTTGTTTAGTTTTTAGTAGAGATCATTTGTGATAAATTTGAGTTCATGTGTTGAAGTGCAGAAAAATGTATGGGTGCTCAAAGTTGGCCTCTCAAGTAGATTTGGACATGGTTGGCTCTGTGATAGAAGTTTATGAGATGGCACTTTAGTGTCATTGTATCTCACATGCATGAGAGTTTTAGGAGCATTATGTCATATGGTTATATCCTCCTATGTGAGGAGATTATCTTGTCCTAATTTAAGATCCTATGAGTAAGCACAAAAGAAGTTATTCATTTGAAAAAATGGATACTCATGCATATTGATAGGGTCCCCATACTTAGTCATTTTAAAAGGTGTTAAAGCTCAAGCAATATCAATGGTGTGCATTGCCTCTAAGGAGTCAATAAGTAGTGAGATGAGGAGAGGTGAAAAAAACTTAAAATATAAGAAAAGGTACAGGTTAATCATCCAATGGAGATCATGAGTTCATATAGTTTGATCAACGGTGAGCATTGGTCAATAAAAACTTTGTTGATCTCTAGAAATTAATGAAGTGCATTAAGTAAACATTTTGAGATGGTACAAGATAAGGTCAAAGTAATAGAAGTTTAATGTTTGGATTTTGTGGTATATGTGTTAAATATTGGACAAGATAGATGGTGTGAGATTTACCCTGAGTTGAGAGTTTATGAGATTCAAGCATTGTATTCTAAGGTTAACTATGACTGTTTCCATTTGAATTTTTGAAGGAAAAACTAGTGTTTGGTTTTTAGACCATATATTTTGATAAAAAATTAATTTTATAATTTTATAAAAATAAAAGTGGTATAGGAATCCATGGCCCATCCATTTAACCTAATTTGAAGATATATAATTGTGTGTAGACAAAGATATTGAGCCTATAAATAGACTATGTATTTATGCATGATCTGCAAGTGACCTGAGAAGGATATTCGAGCTTGTATTGATGTTATATTGATGTATCATGATGAATTAGATATTGGATAATGTTGTAGACTCTATAAGGATTATATTTATGTATTTTGAAAGTGTGATCAAACTAACTTGAGTATGAACAATGCTTAAGAATTTGACTGCATGTTCATTAATGGTGTTCTTATTTATAAGGTCTCTTTTTGAGTTGTTTGAGCATACGTAGAGGTGAAATAAGTTGAATATGTTAATTGAAGTATGTATAAGGGGACATAAAGAGTGGATCCATGTATTTTTAAGTGGTCATGTGTCTTTTTTTCTTGAAGGAGAGATAAAGGAGTGAATGGGTTCACATGAGACCTAAAAGGGCTACAAGGACCTGATGAAGAGGTGTAATTCCTTAAGGGTAACCCATAGGTGTTATGGTTGAATTATGAATAATTTTTGAGATTTTTATTCATAAGATAGATGTATTAAGGGTTAATACATGCCTAATTTCCAACTAAGATGGTGTTAATCAAGATAGCTCTATATATAGTAGAACCAAAGATAATGGGTTCTAGAGTTGTAAGACTTAGAGAGGAGTGAGCATTGAGTAAAGAAGAGAAGAGGATATGTGTGATAAATGGTTGGGTTGATGAGAAGAGTATATTAAGGAATATGAGTATGATCTATAGGTCATGTTAATATTGGTATAATAGTGATCTTGCAAGCTGAGCATGAGCAAGGAGGTTTAGCGTGATCTAAAAGGATATTTTGGATATCTCAAGATTGAGTGAAGGATTGATGATGTATTTGAGATATTAGTGGCTGGTTTGAGATAATGATAAAAATATGGATAATGTGTATGACCATTTGGTGATGTTGTTTAATTTGTGATAGATTTTTTGATGTGAAGGATGCATTGAGTGTGCATAATTCAATAAGAGCTGATATACTTTGTATCTCCATCAGATTGGTTGGTAATAAGTGTTGAGGATATTGTGTTCATAAGTGTTACTATGAGTTATAAAAATCTAATTGGCTAGTATCCTCCTGGCAAGGTAAAATTTCTAAATATATAGTTGTTTTAGGAGCTCAACTAGATAGGTGTAGTAGCTCCTTATGGGATTGCAATCTCACTCACTAAGACTAGGAATGGTAGTTCCTTGATCAATAACTTGTTTTTCTAAATTGGTTAATTTTTTATATAATATTAGTCTAATTATAGGTTCCAATGGGTTTTATTACCCAAGAAGGTTTCTCACGTATGTCATGTGTTATGTGCTTGATCTTGGATTGTCTTTCTTGTACATTTCTATGAATGATGTGTATGTTTCATGAATGCTTATGGTAATTAATTAAGGACTTGTAAAGATAAGAATTGAAGTTTGAAATAAATTTTAGATATATGGGCTCATTGATTCACCCCCCTCTCAGTGATTGTACCTCTAACATTAATTTCATTCTCATTCTTGACTAGTTTTCTCACTATCTTGCTCATTAGGCATGTTTAGTAATAGGCTAACTTCCATGACTAGTTTAGAACATTTTTGGTTTTTTAGCTTCTCATAAACTTTCATGGGAATAAAATACAAGTATTACACATCATATTCCATCCATTTTCATGCTTTGACCTATTCAACCCTTCTTGCTATACCAAATTTCTAAGAAAGAAGGGGTTTCTTATAGCTTTTACTCAAAGTCATGACAAACCAAAACCATATGAATAAACCTTGACAAGTCCTTTACATGATACAAAAATAAAACTAGGTCAAAAAATCCATTCTAATCCATAATTGACAATATCTTTCCTATTAGGTCATTATAAGGCTTTTGATTGGTTTCCTGTCTTAGCAATCATTCATAAAGGATTACCCCTCAACTCCAAAACCAATGCCAGGAAAATCAAGCTAGGGAACTTCCTCAACTTCCATGAAGTGCTCAAGATCTCATGTAAAGATTTCACATTTTAGGATTATAGAACACAAAACAATATTAATTGATTAAAGATAGAAATAAAATGAAAAAAACACAACACAATAGAGACAAAGATTTAACATGGTTCACCCAATATGGGCTACATCCACATAGAAATAGATATTCCTTATTATTATTCAGTCCAAAAACTGAACAAAAAAATAGAAATACATCTACTACAATATCCTCTTCAGTCACACATAGTATACCACCATGATTATAATGCCCTCATATCAAAGGAGGGTTAAATATTAGGCCAAAAAATGCACAAACATAATTTCTACCATTAGATATGTGACATAATAGTGAATGGTCTAGATTTAATACATCCCCTATTAGGGATGGAGAATTACAATAAGATTATGATCCACCATCCAATACCATGTTCCCACAAGTAGAATAAATTCCTTCTCAGGTCTACAACACCCTACTCTATGCACACAGAGGACCTTATAACTAGTTTTCATGCCTTATTCTTTAAGCACTGATCTCAAACTTTGTTCACACACTTAAAATAGCCTCTCACACCTCTATCAATGCTCTAAATATCTTTGTCATGCTTAGAAATGATCTTGGACCCTACTTAGGCCACTATAGGTCACTTTGTATACTAGGCCTTACACTGCCAGTCATACTTAGACCATGATCATGAATCGAAACCATTTTAAATATCTTTAAAACTTCAAAATTGTGTCATATTACCTCATAATAAGTTCATACACTATGAACCTTTCTCACACAAGTCATAAACTACTCACCTCAATAGGCTACCAGTCCTATACCATCTCACTAGGTATTCATGCAAGGACTAAGCTTCAACGTTGACCTTGAAACTCACTCAAAGGATTTTTTACCTCTTTCTCATGTTTAAAATCACTCATGATGACATGATTTTATGAATACAAGGCTACTCTCAATAGTCTTAAGAGATTGTCACATCTCAACCTTATGTCAAGACCTCATACATAATTTAAAGACATGCTGACCCAGGTATGCTTACCTTGTATGCTCTTTAGTATGAGTGATAAAAAATATGATTCCTTTTTATCTTTAACTTGACCTTGTCATGTTATAAATCATAAAAGTAATCACCAAGTTTCCTTCAAATTCTCTCTCAATAGAGAAATAAAACTTCTTTATCACACACCATTTCATTATGCATAGCTTCAACACTGACCTTAAAATTAATGACATCTATCATGACTTTGACATAAATGATAAATATAGTGTTTCATCACCAAAAAAATGAACACACCTCAATAATATCCCCCTTTTTCATTATGGAAAAACACTCTAACATAACATATCATTCTCATCATCTCAAACTGGATCTTATTTAATACTTGATCTTTCTCCTAAATAATAAATGTATCCCCCTTTCATATTAATGAAAAAGGGTCATATTTTTGGCACTATCTAATCCTTAGGTATGGAACCACATACATTTTCTCTCAAACATACTCATAAACTATATTTGATAGAAACTCAACATTGACTAGGCTCACATACCTACTCTTGAGGCATGAATGGTTCCCATTAGCTATATGATAAATTTAAACATTATCAAAAATTTTGAATTGGTTTGATCAAGTCATCATACAAAATTTTTATGACCTATCTCTTGTGATCACACCTACAATAAACTCTTGACTAAACCTTGAAATTGAAAGTTACCAAAGATCACAAAATTCTCCCTATGACTGATCACCCCTTATGCTTATTAATAACTAGATGAGTGCCTCCATGAAGCCTAATGGAGAACTGAAAACATCATAAACTCAAGAGATTCCTAGATCTCTATGTCCTTACTAGACTGATCTTTCTTGATGATCCTCTTAGGTTTGAATAGTCCTTTTGACTTGACTTCTGCAATCTTTATTTGAACACCATTCTAACTTGATCTATTTGACTTGAATTATTCATCCATAATATAAGTTGATATAGAGAATTATTTGAAATCCTTTTCATCTTGACTATGCTCTAACATGGTAAATAGTCCACTTAGACTTATAGACTGGTCATCAACTTTAGCTAGGTCTTGGGTTTCCACTTACTGCCTTGTTTCTTTTTTGTACTTTAGTAGCCTTAACTTTCTTATTTTGTCTTGAGAAATAATGATTACAATATTTTAAAATATGACCAACCTTATGATAATTAAAACATATTATTCTTCTTGATGGAAACACACCATGACCCCTACCTCTTGACTGATGATTTTCTTCATAGGTCTATGCAAATTCATTCTTTAAGGGCCTTATAAAATGTCTTACTCTATGACCAAATTGGTTACATGAATAGCAATATCCATTGAAATTATTAGAATACCTTATAATATTATGTTGCCTAATAGTTTTGGCATTTATTCTATTATCACCCTCATTTTTGGTTGATCATTGCCCTTTTTTATCACATGAGTGTTCTTATCTTGATCTCTAATGAAACCAAGGCCTATTTTGTCATTAGTAGTCTTTTGAATACATAAAATGTTGTCTAGGTCATTGGTACTCTTTTCAAACCTAACAAAGGAATTTACATTATTTTATTCTTATTTTAATTCAACTCTTAAAGATTTGACTTCAGCTACATACCTTGTACATTAATCTTCTTTTGCCTCTAGGCCTGCAGTCACAATGTCAAGTTAAATCTCCACTTGTTTGATTATTTCATCTTGTTCCTTGGAGTTGTTACTTAGTCTATATTAAAATAAGTTGATTTTATCCTAATAATATTTGGTAAGAGATATCATCACCCTATTCTTCTTCTTTACCATCTTTAGTTCTTCTAGAGTATTCATTAACTCAGTCTCAAGGTCCACTTCATCTCCTTCTTCATCTGAATCACCAACAACACCTCCAATCCATATGGATTATTCTATATTTGAGAAGATTGATTATTCAAACATTAATATAACCTCATTGACATTAATATAATCACTTTCATGATCACTCTCAAAATCACTATTGTCACATTCATCAGATGAGTTGTAATCTTCCTTGGTGTAAAGGTTACTTTTATTTTTGATGAACTTTTTCTTGTTATCATACCTTCTAAAAATTTTCTTACTATTATCAGACTTATAGGATCTTTTATCATCATTATGCTATTTATCATTATTTTCCTTATTCTTGTGATGACATTTGTTGGCAAAGTGTCCAATTTCTCCACAATTGAAGCATTTAAAGGGTATCTTACCATTATATTTATCTAAACCTATATTTAAATTTATAGAAAACATTTATATCAAGTCATCAAGATCAATATCATATTAATCATTATATTTTACTTTATTACCTTGTGTCTTCTTCTCCTTTGGATTCTTTTCTACCTTGAATTCAACTTCTTTCTTAGTAGGTCTTCCTTCACTTGTCCTCATCTCATAGGCTAGTAGGGATCCATGAAGTCCATCCATCTCTAGCTTATCTACATCTTGTATTTATTTAACAACAAACACCTTGGAATCAAATTAGGGAGTTAGAGATCTTAAAAAAATATAAAAAATAGTATATTATTTCAACTCTTCACCTAGACCTCTTATGATGTTGATGACTTCATCAAACCTCAACAAGTATGCTAAAATGGTCTCATCTTCATTCATTTTTAGGCTTCCAAATTGTATTATGTGAGTTTGTAACTTGGCCAATTTGATCTTGGAGTCTCCCTTATGAATATTATTCAAACTATCCCACATTTATTTGGTAGACATAAAATGTATTACTTTCACAATTTGTGTCTCTGATAGGCCACACAAAATACCATTCATTACTTTTGAGTTATTTTCACTGGCCTTCTTGCTTGCTAAATCTGGAGGAGGTATAGGGGGTAAAATATATAAATATAAGATATATTTACAAACATCATGACCTTGAGACATCATATATGTCCTTATCCTAACACTTTAAAAATCATTATTGGATCCATTAAATAATGGAGCTTTGCTTATAGAAAAACCACCTTGTGCTTGACTAGCTATCTTCACTTGCTTAGAATCCCCTTTAGGTTATTAGAACTAGTTTAAAAGAATTAATATGATAAAAAAGTTTGGAATAAAACATACTAAGTAGAAGGGGGTGAATCATTTATATTAAAATAGTCCTTCAATTACACTTAACATTCATGAAGCATTTAATCGCTTACGTACATCAATTAATGCATATACAAGTATCTATGAAAGAAAACAACATAAGGACATGAGATATATGTGGTAAAAAATATATTGGAATAAAAAACACTAATGAACATCCTGGAGTACAGTCCTATAGGTAATGAATCAAACTTTTAGTGAGGCACCAACCCCGTAAGAAACACTAACCCCTAACTAGTCAAACACCAACTCAGCTAGTACTTTAGCAAGCTTCAACCTGTAAGGAGGCTCCAACCCCATAAGAAACCAAGAACCAACTCAGATACCTTGAATATATTATAAAAATTAGACACATATTTATTAATCAAATAAATATAACCTCCTTTGTTTGCTTTCTTCACACTTATTTCTCTCTCATATAGCCTATTAGGCATTCTCGCTCAATTAACCCTCTCCTTGGTAGAATTAGTCAAACGACCTTAACAAACACATATAAAAACATAGTTATATATTTATGGCATATTAATCACACCTATATGATTATATTAAAGACATTTACCTAATATTAAAATCTTTATATCCTTCACTCATATGCACAACTCTCTAACTGGTCAAAATAGGCCTATTAGACCTTGTCTTTGTACTTGACTCTTGCTCTTACCCACCTTGGTCAGACAAGGAAATAATCACACTTGGATAATAATTTAAATATATCAATACATACATTTTATAAGTGATATAAACAATACATAGGTTGGTCATTACCTTTAAGGGCCAAAACCACCATTAGGCCTAATAAAGACCTAATGCAATTAGGCCTTCTTGAGCACACATTTCACATAGACCTCATTGAAACACTTTGAGCCTTAAAAAATGGATGAATAAATTCACATGTAACTTTAATAGACCCAGATTAATCTCACCTTATATCCTAGACACTATTTGTCTCCTTTTACTCCTTGAACCACCTAATTAGGTATACTTGCAATTAGGCCTTCATATTGCTAGAAACTCTATCTTGTAAATTTGATGCATATAATAAATTGTTTCCTATAACATAATATAAAAAATAAATTAATAATATATTTATGAATCAAAAAATCCATCGGTGATATATTATTCATCACATAGACCAAAATGCCTCATGAACACTCCTATAAAAAGATTACTCAGAACCACCAAACACTGACAACATATAATCAAGAACATTTAACTTACTATACTTGATCAAGGACTTATAATGAATATAAATAAATTAATATGAAAATATTATAACCATATAAAACCTTTATGAAAATTTTATCCTTAAAATTAGTGTAAAATGACTTAGGAACATCATTTTCACTTGTACATAGAAAATTGCGTAGAGCAACAAAAACATAGTCAAAGAAACTAAGCCTTAAAGCACCTGTGTGAACACTTTTTAATTTTAAAATTGGTTTAAATGAAAATTAATAATAATTATATCATATATTAAAATATATATTATATTTTTATATATAAATTTTATTCTTACATACCAATCTCATAACTTCACTCTACACAATCTTCTATATGTTAGACATACCAATTTGATGACAAATTTTTACTTGGGTATAGTAATCATAAACAATTATAAACCAATGGGATAAGATTATTAGGTTTTTAATAATTACTCCATGTATTTATATCCATCCCTATTCCTTTACAACCAATCCCTAATCTCATTTTCATTCTCACTATCTTGCTCATTAGGCATGTTTATTGATAGGCCAACTTCCATGACCAGATTAGCACATTTTTGGTGTAAAAACTAATAATAAAATTTAATGGGAATAATATAAAATTATTACACATAACCCTACATCCATTTTCATTTTTTGACCTGGTCAACCCTCCTTCTATACTAAAATTCTGAGAAACAAGGGGTTTCTTAAAGCTTCTACTCATTGTCATGATAAAAAAACCATATAAAGAAAAATTTAAGAGTTATTTACATGTTAAAAAAATAAAAATATTAAAAAAATCCATTATTATCCATAAACAACAAGATATTTCCTATTGGGTCATTATAAGGGGTTTAAGAGGGTTTTGACTAGTTTTCATTCTTAGCAATCATTCATAAAGGATTAGCCCTCAAATAAAAAACCAATGCTAGGAAAATAAAGATATGGAAATTACCCAAATTTTATTAATTTATTATTATTTAATTAAAATTTTTCACATGCCAATTATTATAATAAATTCTTTATCAGGTCTGCACACCCCATTCTACGCACACATAGGACCTTATCACCAGTTTTCATGATTTATTCTTTAATAATTGATCTAAATTTTTTTACACACACTTAAAATAACCTATCACACATATTTAAATTATATAAATACCTTTTTAACCCTTTTAAATGATCTTGACCCCTCATTAGGCTATTATAGGTCACTTTGTGCACTAGACCTTACATTGCCAGTCATAATTAGACCATGATCATGACTTGAAATAATTTGAAATATCTTAAAAAATTTAAAATCATGTCATTAAAATAATACCAGGTTCATAAAATACCAACCTTACTCACACAAGTCATAAAATACTCACCTTAATAGGCTACCAGTCTTATGCCATCTCATTAGGTTTCTTCATGTAATGACTAAGCTTTAACCTTGACATTGGAACTCATTTGAAGGATTATTTGACTCTTGATAATGTTTACACTAAATCATGATCACATGATTCTATGAATACAAGGGTGCTCTGAATAGTCTTAAGAGGTTTTCATGTCTCAACCTTATGTTAATACCTCATACAAAACTTAAAGACATGTTGACCCAGGTATGCTTACCTTGTATGCTCCTTAGTACAAGTTATCAACAATATGATTCCTTTTTATCTTGAACTTTAACTTGACCTTAACATGTCATCAATCCTTAGAATAATCAATAGGTTGCCCTCAAATTATCTTTCAATAAAGAAACAAAACTTCTTTGTCACACACCATTTCATCATGTATAGCTTCAACTCTGACCTTGGCATTAATGACATCTATCATGAATTTGACCTAAATGATAACAATAATGATTCATCACTAATAACATGAACATACTTAAACACAAATATTTAAAAAGGTTAATTACAGCTAAAACTAGTAGAGATAAATTACCCACAATGCCTTTAAATCTAATTATTCTATAAAAGCCTTTTACTAAATGGAGAATTGATTTTATATCTAACATTAATCCTCATTATTTATTTGGTCACATGTATAGTTTGATTAATAAGGAATATTTTAAAAAATGGCCATACGCCAAAGCTTTAAAAAGGTTAGTTATAATTAAAGTGATTTTTTTTTTTTGAAAATTAGATTTTTTCAAGATTCAGTGTTCCTTTAGAGATTATTTCTAATAATGTCCCATAAATTATTTTGAATTATTACTTAGAATTATTGGGACATTATTCTATTATCTCTAGTTGTTATTCAAAACAATATCCTCAAGGAAATGGACAAGTTGAGTCCACTAATAAAAATTTAATTTTAATCATGAAAAAGTTAGTTTGTGAGAACAAGTGAAATTGGCATTTAAATTTTTTTGGGAGAATTATGTGGTAATTGTACAATAATAAAAGATAATAGAGAATATTCACTATTTATGTTTGCTTACAGATTCAAATCTACTCTTCTAATAGAATTTAAAACTTCTTCTAAGAGAATTTATGTTCAAAATTTGTTGAAGATGATACTAACATGATAAAACAAAGACTTAATGATCTCTTATCTTTGGATGAAACTAAATCAAATGATTTATATAAATTAGGAAAATCTATAGAGAAGTTAAATATATTATTTGATAAGAAAGTATCTAAAAAGACTTTTAAATTTGGTGATCCTATTTTGTATTGGGATAAATAAATGAAGACCTAGGTAAGCATCATAAATTTGATTCTCTTTGGCTTGGTCCTTATAGAATTTATAATGTTCTTGGGAAGAATGCCTTTTATTTATAGGATCTTGGTGATAATTCACTATGTCATTTGGTCAATGGTCATCATTTAAATATTTTCCATAGTTTCCTTTCTTGTTTCTATTTTAATTTTGGTTTACTTTTCTTTCTTTTGTGTTATCTTGATTCGTTGTTTTGATTTCATTTTCTTCATTTGTTGAGATTAACACTTGTTCAAAGATTGGAGAATTCATCATTCTAAGGGAAAATCACTATGAGAACTATCATATCACTATAAGTTTGTAAATTATTGATATATCATTATATAATCCTTTTGTAGATAATTCTATATGTTTAAACAAGAGTTGAATATTAATTATTGGAAGCATTACTTAGTTTTTAGAAGTTTTATCCTATAACATGCATTGGTTCTTTATCCAGCCTAAAATTTGTTGTTTAATCTATTCCATTTCTTCATGCCATACTCGATGAATAATTAACCCCTAATTATATTTTTGATGTCAAAGTGGTTCACTCATAGTTTCTTGAGAAATTATTGAACTTGGATCACACTCTCAAGTTTGATTTTTAAATGTAAATTATTATTGTAACCTAATTCCACAAGTGAAACTAGCTAGCAAGGTCACCAATGTTATGCCTATTTTGATCACCCCTTTACTTTTTATAATAGTCCTAACATGTTTTTTTTATTACATATTGATTACTAGAGTCATGAAGTATAAAACTACTGGGAGGGGCCAACTCATTTGATTTCACTAGAATATTCATATTCATGTGCATGTTAAATTATGAAATAATTACTATGTTGAATATTTATTACTCTTTATTTTTATTATGTGATTTAGAGAATAAGTATTTCATTAAGTAAACAATGTGTTTAGTATCTACATGATTTACTTTTTAGTTGTTATATAGTCGATAGTTGTTTTCAAATTTTACCATGTTGTTAACCGTGATGTTTTTGTGGATATTGATTTGTTTTAGTTGCAAATAGTATAATCTTATTCAATTTTGTTTTGACATGCTAAAAAAATTATAAGGTAAATTTAGTCTATTATTTGATAACACATTTGGTGGTATGAATATTTGGATTACAATATGAGGAATGAATGAATATTTCAGTAACATTTTAATATAATTCTTCTAGTCTCCAATATTATCTTCTAAATCCATAGCATGTATTGTTAAGCATAATTATTTATGGCGTTTCAAAATTTTGATGTTTTAGATATGAATGGGATATAATGATACACTATATATGTTTAATATTTATGTTGATAAAGCCTAAGTTATAATTTGAATGTGACTTGGGTCATAATATTTGTTCATTTACGAAGGAATTTGGTGATATATATGTCTTTGGTCGTATATTAATTTGAAGGTGGCTAACATAATGCAATTGTTAAGGTTTATTCAAAAATTAAGGTTTATATATTGGTTTCATATAAACTTAGATATTGAATGCATTAGTTATCTATGATCCATCATGGATATTTTAATGGTGTATATTAAAATATCTCATATCTCAATGTTATATCCTTCTAGATCCAAAGAAATTAGCGGTAGTGGAATAATTGATATTTGGTACTTGTCTTAGTTTTTGATTTTGGTAGTCAAGTTGGTTCGGAAGATAGTTAATTTGCTCATTTGGATAGTTGGGTTGACAATGTTGCCTGAGATACTTGATTTTTCTATAGAAACAAATTCAATATAAAGTAAACACATCACTAAAGTGAGTAATGTTAGTTAAATGAATATAAAATGATCATTTTATTTGGTTGTCATTATCATTTTACAATCTTGGCAAGTGGAAACATAGCTCTATCAGTTGGGAGGTTTCATCAAGGAAACTAGGAGAGATTTTGAGAAAGATTTCGAGGACCTATGCATATTTTTTTTGTTTTTAAGGTATGCATTTAACATTTATGTGAATTCTCATATGGTTTTCATGAAATAGATTTATTCCTTTTGAATTATTTGAAAGATAGACATTTTATTTGATAAAGAGTGGTGTTTTGGTCACTGAATGAAGATATGTTTTGAGCTCTATTCGTCATTTGGTTTTTTTTCTTGAAATACATTAAATAAAGCTTATTTTGATAAAAATAGACATGTGGTTGATTTTTTGGAGGTTCTGTTTGGTTTAAGTCATTTCCTTAGTGCTGAGTGTTTGAAAGACTTCAATTTGTTTTTAAAATAATAAATGACTTTGAATAATATTCTTAGGTGTTTTTCTTCTTGTGTTAAGGTTCTACAGGTTTGCATGCAAATCATTTTCTTAAAAGAAATATTTTTATTTACTTGTTTGAATATGAATGGTAAAGAACTCATATGTAATGATTAGATGAAGTTGTCATAATTTAAGGGTTTTGAAGTAATATAAAATGTTTTGAATTATATGCAAGTTCATTTATAGTTTTTTACTTTGGTTCTTGGAATATAAATATTGGGTGTTGATCTTGTTTTTCAATTTAGTTGAACCTCTGCATGCACATGTTTTTAGAAAAGTCATTCTGAATTAGTTTAGACTTATGATGGTTCTAAGGAAAATATTTTATTTAATATAAATCACATACAAATGGTCAAAAGATGTGAAAATATGATACATTTGTTGAATAAATATACATCTTTTGGTTTTTTCCATACACAAAAAATTAGAGTTTTAAGGGTTTGTTTATTTGATTGAGGAGGTTTTGAAATACATGGTTCAATGTATTTATCATATAATATAGTTTTGGGTATGTATGTTAAAATAAAGCTTATACTATTACACTCAATTTTTCATTTTGTGGAAGATTTTGTATCCTTATGATTATTTTACAAATGATGACTGTTAAGAATTAGTGCACTTATGATATATGATTGTTTGGTGTCATTTTGTGTATATAGATGCATGCACTTGTTTTGATTTCATCTCATTATTTTAATATTATATGAGGTTGAAAATAGAAATGGATTTTTTTTAAAGACTGGCTGTAGATATAATCTTGACTATAGGCATTTGGTTCATTTTATGAAAAGAGGATGAATTTGGTTTGAAAATAGTGGTATAAATTTTGCCTTATTTTGTTGCTTCATGTACTTCTTTGTTTACAATTTATTTTTAGAAATTAGGGTTCTATGTCATTTACTAAAATTGATAATTTAAGAGTTTTTGGTCCTTATCTTATGAAAGGAAATGTTTTTCTTTACATTCATATTTTCATTTTAGAGTTCATGAGACAGTGGTGTATTATTTTTTGGTTTCTATTTGCCTCTCAATGTTCAAATTTATACAAGAGTATATCATCATTTAAATGGTATATCAAAATTTTGATGTAAGTTATGGCTAAAATGCAATATCATTAGATGATACAATTATTTTCTAATTATTTGATTCATAATGGCATATTTTAAGGCATAGGGAAATTTTATGAAAAGTTAAGCATGTATGCATTAGATTTTTTTCTATGTTTCTTGATGGACATGATGACATTTGGATAGTTTGAGAAGTTATGGTTGTTTATTGATTCATACATATGTTTCGATTATGCTAAATTTATAATGGCATATAATATACATGGTAGTTTTCATATATAAATATGACTAAGGTTTTGTGAAAGATGCATTCTTTTCAAATTTGATCAAGTCATGAAAACCTATGTAATAGAAAAATTTGAGTTTTTGTTGTAAAATGAGTATTTGATCATATTAAGATTTGGTTGTGTATGTTTTATTGAGGGATTATTTTAGTACACTTAACTAGTATGTCAAGGTGGACCCCAAATTTGCATAATTTAGGAAGAAATTTTTGAAGCAGAGCTAATGATCAACACAACAAGAACACTCCATTGTGAGGTAATTATCAATGATAATTATTTCATGGCCATAGGGATGCTAACACTTTTTATTGGCCATTTTTAATTATTTTCAAAATATTAGAGTTATATTCCTAAATAACAAAGGGGTTGAGTAATGTAAATTAGTAAATAAATATACAAGAATTAACCTACTAATTTGCATACATAGATTGTATTATTACCTTTTATAAATATAGTAGGAAGTGAGAGAGATTAGAACTTAGCTTATTCTAGTTGATCTGAACTAAGACAAGGTCTAATACTAGAGGAATAAGAATGAAAAATAGTTGGAAATAGGTCTCTAGACTTTGTTTCTTGATTGGATAAGATCATCAAAAATAGGACACCTTGTTATTCTATGATGTAGTCTTATTCTGGTGTTATTGTCCTAAGGCTGAAAGCTTTCTAGGTTCTATTAAGAATGCTTGTGTTACCCTGTCACTAAAATATCAAGGTCTAATACCTCATGGAGCTTTCTATGGGCCTATTTTAATATTCAAAAGTCTTAGGAGATCTTGGTTCTTAAACTTAAAATCAAACTTGGGAAAGAGAGAGAATGGGTTAGTGTGTAAAGGATACACTTGAAACACTTCACATCCCATGTGTGGGCATGTTGCCTACATACCAATACTCTGAAGAGGGATCAAACTAATGTAGTTCTTATATTAAAGTGTTTGGTGCAATTTTTATATGATCAATTCAACTAGAATGTGAAATTGGATGTGCTTCAATTGACTATGGACTGGTGTAATGACTTGAATAGGCTTTAAATAATATTACAAGGTTTTATGCAAAGAATGGGAAGGAGTTCTTGAATGTGCTTACTTGTATTCTTATGTATCTCTTGTAAATGAGTATTAACCCTTCTAAATAAACTTTGAATGACCTTTTATAGGAAAAATAATGATCATAGGTTAAATGAATTCACATGAGGCTAACAAGGAAAAAGATAAGGATCCAATAAAATATGACCATTAGAGGCCAAAATGAGGTTGGATAATAGCACTAGAAATAAGACACCTTGAATCATGGTGATCCTATCCTATTTAGGCATTATTTTCTATAGGGGATGAGAATACAAGGGATAGATCTAGGCTTGAGAGAGTTACTTGAGTCTCAAAAAGCTAAGTCTAGAAAGCTACAAATGATTGGGAATCAGTGAAAGAAGTAGCCTAGAAGGGTTGTGTGAGCCAATAGGAGGACCTATGGATTAGGTGTCATAGCCTATTGAAGTTGTATAATTTCACATTTTACATGACTAAATTTACCCACCCTTAATTATAATGATGAAGCAAAGTGAAATACTAGGATAAAAGAAAATAAGAAGCATACCTAAACTTACTTGTAAGGGTGAAGCTCATTAAGCTATGTAATATGAAAACATAAAGTAGATTAGTTCTTACTAAATACATTATATTTAAAATAAAAACATATAAAAGTTGAGTAAGAGAAAGAAAAAGGAATGAATACACCTCACTGGGTATGTGAACCAATATAAAACTTGTTGTGATGCTAGAATGTGTTGGATGATGCTGAATGTGTGTTGAATCAAGAGTAATATCACAAATAGAGTTGAGCACTCAATTCCCTAAAAAGTGGCTCAAGAATGCAAAGGCTATCACTTTTTCTCCATCATCACCAACTATGTGAAGTTAAAAAATCATGCATGTTCTAAATGATGTCTAAACTATGTGTCCAATCCCTCTGAATAGGTGGCTCAAGAATGCAAAGGTTAGCTAGACCTTTGGCTCCATCATTACCCCGTGAAGTGAAGATATGAAGTGATATTAGTATATAATAAATGTCATATGAGATGGATCATGGAATCCATGGAAGTGATTAAAATATGACAATGTGGTATGGATTTCCTAAATGTGTGCTAGAAACTACGCCAACTCTTGGCCATTTTGAAAGATGAAGGTGGGGCTTGTATAAAAGCCTCTCCAAAACTGAAGAAAAAATGCTCATGTGAAAGCCATCTTTGGAACTCAGGTACTCAAAAAACCAAACATGTATTAAATTTTAACTCAAATATGATGCCAACCACTTACAAATGGAATAAATCATGTAACTATTAATAATTCTTGGGTATAAACTAAACTCAGAAAGAAAAGATCAATGTTCCTCGCACATTAGACCCAATCACTGATGTCTAGAATGTGTATTCTTATTTTTAAGTTATGCGAACTACCTAATCTAAAATAAAAGTGAGAACGATCATGACATGCATGATAACGCACTGTATCTAAGAGAAATATACTAAAACTATTAAATTTGACTGATCTAGAAGTGTAAAAACTATCCTTGAATTGAAATTTTGCATATTTCTAGAAACTTTGAGTGTTTTCTTACCTAGACAAGACAACCAACATGTGGACATGCCTATGTTTGGTTCTATAGACCTAATTTGGTGATATTTTCTAGAGATAAATCTAATGATTATTTAAGATTCTCTGTTGTCTATCTAGTCTGTTCTACCTGGTCTGATGTCTAGATTCTAAATTGGGTGATTTGAATACTACTATTTTGACTATTAGGAGGTTTGGTCTCTATGAAAAATCCTTATTTTATGCCCCCTCTTCTGAGGGTAGGAATGATGAACCTACCATGACTACCCTGAAAATAAAAAGGAGTCCTACAAGTGTGCTAAGTTATATAGATGTAAGATATAACATTGAATATTTGACAAGATATTTCAAGATATATAAATATTTAAATGGATAGATTATTATATCAATAGGGGTATGCCTAAATACATATAACAATTCAAGATCATGTGCATGATACTAAACTAGACTGGTAATGCTAGATATTAGTTGTTAGTTGTTAGTAAGCATGGAGGGATGGAACATGATGCCCATCATGGCATTCAAGAAGCAAGATAAATGCATGGTTAGAATCATGTCATTGCATATAGTGAGGATCAAACAAGTAAATAAGAATATGAAGCAAGGAGAAAAAAGCACACAATGGTGGCCAATGGACCATGCAAATAAGGGACATGGACATATGTCACTCAAACTAGAAGATAAGCATGAAAGGCATGTTAAAATGTTGTATACACATATAAGTAGAAGAGGAAAATTTGGCACAAGGTCCACAATCATATGAAAGATTACAAACAAAGGACATTGGCAAATGTCCTAAGGCACACACATGAATAGAAGCAAAGAACACTGGCAAATATCCTAAGGCATGAGTAGGAGACATATAAGAATTGGAAATTGCAATCACACAAGCTATGCTAAGTAAGGAATGAAATCAAAAATAATAATAGGAAGATACAAACACATCTAACTAATCAAAGTAAATGTGAAACTATGCAAAACATGTGTAGTACAAAACTAGGTATATGCTAAGAAATACATAAGTGCTAAGTACTAGTAGAATGCTGATGTAGTAATCTATGTAATCTAGTAAGGAATGTGAATCATTATGATAACTTAGAGTGTGTAATGTATGAATGACATAACCTAGATGGTTTATTCATGTAGAAGATGCCCCCATTGGGTGTGTATATCGATGTATATCTTGAATGTAGAATTAGGAATGCCCCATCAATGGGTAGAATGAAGCAATCAAATAGTTGGATGTTACTACACACATTCAAAGAAGATCA
Source organism: Torreya grandis (assembly GCA_037957365.1). Lineage (NCBI taxonomy): Eukaryota > Viridiplantae > Streptophyta > Pinopsida > Cupressales > Taxaceae > Torreya > Torreya grandis. The sequence goes on from JARHVA010009717.1 coordinate 224,770, forward strand.
ATTAAATCATGGTAATGTAGATAAATTGACATACAATAGCATGAAACAATAAATGTAAAGTCCTAACATGATAGTAGTAATGTAATCATGGATGATGCAAATAATCAAAATGTTTTTTTTGTGTTTTTACAAATTTTTGAATGTTTTTGTATTTTTGACTATAGTTGAACTATGTACAATCAAGGTAGGAGATAATATGTACAATCAATGCTGGAAAGAAAATTATGTACAAGCAATGTATATAAATACCATACTATACATGGAATATGTGTAGATGCATAATTTTCATTTGATTTTTGAGTTTCTTTCCTTTAAATGAGGCAAGATGATACACTTTAGGGCTAAGATTTTTAGTAATGATGTAAGGACCTAGCCAATTTAGTTTGAATTTTCCTTTGGTTTCTTCTTTAGCATTAACATTGTGAAGATTATCTTTAAAAACAAGATCATTAACTTTGAAATCTCTGATGTGCACTCACTTATTGTAGGATCATTGAATATGTTGTTGGTAGATTTTGAGGTGTTATACAACTTGAATGCATGTATGATCTAATTATTTGAGCTGGCATAGATGCTTTTTGTGATATTAGTCATTAGTGAGAATACCTTTAAGGGAAACACAAAGAGATGTAATTTCTAATTCCAATGGTAGAACTACTTCTATGCCATAAACAAATGAATAAGGGGTAGCCCCCATGGACAGACAAATGCTAGTACGATAGGCCCATAGTGAAAAGACTAGTTGATTGTGCTAGTGATTGCTAAATTTGGTTACTATTTTTCTCAAAATGTTATTAATTTTTTTTTAGTGGCTTCTACATGACTATTTCCTTATGGGTACTATGGAGTGGAAAACGTGTATTTAATTTTGTATTTGGTATAATTTTTTTGATAGTTTTGTTCTTGAATGATGTTTTTTTATAAAAAATAATGGCTATAGGTAAGTTGAAGCATGAAATAATATGAGTCATGATAAAACTACAAATGTCTTCACCTATGGTCGATTGAAGTGGAATGGCTTCCACCCATTTGTTAAAATATTTGGTAGCTATGATTATGAACTTATTCCATCAATAGACTCAGGGTTAATTTTTCTAATTAGCTCAAATCCCCATAACATGAACAACCATGGAGAGATACTAGGTTTTAATTTTTGTGACAAATCATGTTGCAAGCTACTATGTTGTTGAAATTTATCAAATAACATTGCATATTGAAAACATTCATCTTCTATGGTAGGCCAGTAGTACCCTTGCCAAAGGAGTTTGTATGACATGGGTTTTTCATTGAAATGATCAACACACTCACTATCATGTATTTGAGTGAGAAATTTTGTATTCTACTGAGGTTAAGGACATAGTAAGTGTCCATTGAAAGATCATTTAGAAAGGCTCCACTAATCATTACATAGTGGAGTGATTGTTTTTATAATTTACATTTGCCATTTTAGTAAAAAGTGTCTAGTGTAATAGATTGGTTGAGAAAATTTTGAATGTCAATGAACCATTCTGGGGTTGTAGAGTTGTGTGTAGTAGCTAAAATGGAAAGAGCGATCAAAACTACATGTGATATTGATGGTGATTATAATCATTTAATTATAAAAATTACTTGATCATCATTGATACTAATGGGGATGAGTGATACAACAACGGCCATAGCATCTACATTTCTATTATCTTTTTGAAGAATACTTTCAATGTAAAAATAACCAAATTAGGATGAGAGACACTGTACCATGTTATGGTATGGGATAAGGTGTTCTTCTTTTATTTGATAAACATTATTGACTTGGCTGACCATGAGTTAAGAATCACCAAATATTTGAAGAGATTTTATTAGGAGGTGGCATATTGATAATTTCTTTGACTTTCTTAGGATCAACTGCAATGCCCCAATAGGATATGATGAAGCCTAGGAGTTTACCTGATGTGACTCTAAATATGCATTTTTTGGGTTTAATTGAACACTGAAAGTTCTGAGTCATACAAAGATATTTTGTAAATCAATAGCATGATGTTGTCATTATTTGGATTTAGTGAGTATGTCATTGATGTAATCCTCAATAGTGTGGTGAATTAAGTCATGAAAAATGTGCACCATAGTATGCTGATATGTGGCTCTAGCATTTTTTAATCTAAAAGGCATAATAATGTAGTAATATATACCCCATGGTGTTGTAAAAGATGTTTTTTCTTGATCTTCTTTAGTGATTTTGATTTGATTATAATTGATAAGTTTATCTATAAATGATAGCATTTCATATCTAGTAGTGGAATCTACTATCATGTTGATATTTGGTAAAGGAAAATAATCTTTAGGGCATGCTTTATTTAAATCTCATGAATAAAAAAAATCATCAAACTTATCAATTAGGTTTGACTATGAGAACTATATTATAAATCCATTTAGGATGTGCTATTGGATAGATGAAACCAATATATAAGAGGTGTTGGATTTCATCTTTGACTAACAGAGCCACCTTAGGATGCATTTTTTGAATTTTTTATTTGACTAGTTTAACACCATGTTATAAAGGAATCATGTGGAATGCTATAGATGTATCAATTCCTTACATATCTAAATATGACCAATCAAAGAGTTCTAGAAAATTTATTAGTTCTTGATGAATATCCACATCATCTTCTTTCTTTAGGGTTATAACTAATAAGACAATGTGAGTATCTTTGTTGGTTCTAAAATTGAAATTTAATGTTTATTCATTAAGTAATGTGGAAAAATAGAGTGTATATGGAGTTGTAAGGATAAAATTATCTTAGTCAATTAACATATCAGGGGAAGAATCTATACTTTCTCTAAAGTATGATTGAGAATTTGTTTGGTTTGGAAATTAGTTTTTATGGTAACAAGAAGGGAGGTCTTCATATGTGCCAAGGAATTTCAAGAGGGATTCATCATTAGAGAATGTATTTAATGTAAACATGTTAGGTGAGGCCATGTTATCGATAATATTAGGTTAGATTAGCAATAATGTGGAAGTGGATCAGTTGTCCAATGTGGTGGAGCATGAACATCAGTATGCAAATCATCATTGCTATTTTCACACTACTCTTTATCAAAATTATCTTCATTGAAATTAGTGTAATCTAGATGTGTAGAATCTATGACTAGAACTTGAATTGGTTATTTATCCATGGTATATGGTCGAGTTGTAGGAATCTAGGTGAACTTAGGAGGAATGCCACTAATTCTTACACTTTATATTGAAGGAGAGATGCAAGGAACTTAGGTGGCATAAGGAAAACAAATTAGATGATAGTAGTAAAAATTAAACTAATATAATCTAAGCAAGGCACTGGAATATGCATGAAAAGGATACATGACTTCAAAACATGTAAGGTGATACTTGAACAATAAAAAAGGAGCTATTACATGCAACTAAGGATTTTTTAGAAATATTATTTGCAAAATACTATGAAATTTGAAATTGATTTTTTGAGTTTGATATGCAACTAAATTTTCATAAAAATGACGTAAAAAGTACTAAAAATAATTGAGAATGTATTTGATGCAACTAGGGTTTAATTTTTTTTTCAAAATTAGTATAATAATCTAAAAAACTTGATACAAATTTGTAGAATTTAGCTTAATAAATTGAGGAAAAATCTAAAAATATTTTTGAAATTAGCAATATATTTTTCCTAGTGGTTTGAAAGTGTTTGTATGCAAATAGGACCTAGTATGTGCAAACCAGGGTTTGGGTGATTTTTTTGAAAATATTTCAATTGATTTATAGTTTTATAATTTTTAAATTTAGTAAAAATTAGGAAAATATTGAAAAATATAGAAATAATTAGCCCTAGGGTTTCTAGGGTTTTTGTGCAAAAAATTCAAAGTAAGTCAGGTTCACCAAATGCTTTATTATTTTCAAAATATTGGAGTTATATTACTAAATAATAAAGGGGCTGAGTAGTGTAAACTAGTATATAAATATTCAAGAATTAACCTACTGATTTATGTAAATAGATTGTATTTTTACCTTTTCTAAATATACTTGGAAGTGAGAGAGATTAGAATTTAGTTTATTCTAGCTGATCTAGACTAAGACAAGGTCTAATACTGGAGGAGCATGATTAAGAATTAGTCAAAAATAGGTCACTATACTTCATTTATTAATTGGATAGGAGCACCAAAAATAGGACACCCTATTGGCTGATGTTGTAGTCCTATTTTTATGCTATTGTCTTGAGGTTGAAAGCTTTATGGGTTTTATTTAGAATGCCTATGTTACCTTATTACTAAAAGTTTAGGGTCTGAGACTATTATAGAGCTTGTTATGTGCCTATTTTAATCTTCAAAACTCTTAGGATCTCTTGGTACTTCAAATTAAATGTAAACTTGGGAAAGAGAGAGAAGGGGTTAGTGTGTAAAGGATATGCTAGATGCACTTCACACCCTATGTGTGGGCATGTTACCTACATACCAATACTCCAAAGAGGGATCAAGGTAATGTAGTTATCCCATTGAAGTGCTTGGTGTAATTCATGTATGATAAATGCAACTAAAATGTGATATTGGATGTGCTTCAACTAACTATGGATTAGTGTAATGACTTGAATAGGTTTTAATAATATTGGAAGACTATATGCAAAGAATGGGAAGGAGTGCTTGAATGTACTTGCTTGTTTTCTTGCATATCTATTTTAAATGAGTGCCAACCCTTATAAATGGAATTTTATTGGAATTTTATAGAGAGACTAATGATCATGGGTTAAATGAATTTGCATGAGGCTGATAGGGAAAAAGATAAGGATCTGAGAAAATATGACTATTGGAGGCCAAAATGAGCCTGGACAATAGTGCTAAAAATAGGAGACCCTAAATTTTGGCACTCATATATTATTTAAGAGCTATTATCCTTAGGGTATTAGACTTAGGGGGATAGATAGGACACCCTAAATTTTGACTAAGAGGGCTACCTAGGTCTCAAAAAGCTAAGTCTAGGAAGCTATTGATGACTGGGAATTAGTAAAAGAAGTAGCTAGAAGGATTATGTGAGCCAACAAGAGGACCTATGGATTAGTTGTCTTAGCCATACTAAAGTTATAAAATTTCACATTTTACATGACTATAACCATTTAATCATGGAACATAAGTATCCATTAGTTTTAATGCCACTAATCCTCTTTTATGGTATGTACTTGATTATTTGCTTATTAAATCCCTAAATTTTTTTGGTAATAGAGGATAGAGGAGAGCACATTGGAGACATCATCCTTATGGGTGAAACAATCTAATTGAATCTTTTCAACATATGCATAATGCTATCTAGTATCATCTAATAATCCTCTATTGCATGATCAACTTGAAAATGTGTTTGATGTTACTTCAAAGCTTTTTCAACCAAATGCACTTGATCCATTAAACATAGATTTTATGTAACTAAACCTAGGAGACTATCTTATTCTAGTGGTGACTAAGATGTTGAAGAAGGTAAAATTAGAGGTTGATGACCATAACGGTACTCATTTGATTGAGCTTCCCATTGCTTTTATGGAATAGATGGAGTATCAAACTGATAAGGTTGATTTTTTAATTGATTTAATTTTTGATGTTAAATTAGACCAAGTCATTATTTTCATATTTGATACTTTGACATGATGTCATGACACTAGATTTTTGAGTATGTGGATATTATTTTGGCAATGTTTAGTATATTGTATGGTATAAGTTTTATTTTATGAAAAAGGCATATTTACTAAATGTTGTAGACAAATTCTTATGAAATTTAACATTAGGAGTACATAAATGTATTTGATTGCTAACATTTATTTATGTTATTATGTATAGTTAAATGTTTATTTAAATTTTATCAAGTGAGTCATGGGCCCCACCCATTATGAATGTTATTAGTCTATTATATTTTAATTTGATATATTATACCTTTGGTTAAGTCTAAATTTTTAAGTATCTAAGCCATAAAGTTAAGTAATTGACTTTAAAATGTTAATTAAATTTATCAGCAACTAACTAAAGTTAGTTGTAACTTATTTCCTAACTATATTTAAAGGATATTATTTTATAAATATATTAAAGAGACATTACAAGAGGAGGAGAAAATTATACAAGTGAATATATTTATTTTAAGTTTCAAATTTATCCATCCTTATTTTATTTTTTGTGCAAACATCTCTAAGATTAAATGACTACTTGTAGATAGACCAAACAATACATTCTCTAATAGTGAAGTAATATGTTTCTTTAGCGTAGGTATATCCAGGTTTCCTTTTTATTCCATAAACTTATTATTTGAAGTCAATTAGACTTAACGTATTTTTATTATTTTATATATGCATTAATTTGAGAATAAATCCATGTAATTGACCTAAATAATGAAAAATACATCACATTTTACAAACTTTTATTGATATTTTAATTGTAATTTGTCATCTTTTTAAAAACTATTTGTATTCATAATTTATGTTTCTCGATAAATCATATTTTAATTATATTTTAAGACGAATCTTTTTTCAAGAATCATAATTTTTATTTATTTAAAGTAATTATATTTTATTTTTTTATTAGATTATTTAGATTCTAAGTTTAGATTGAATAATTGAATAATTTCTATTTCTTCATTATCTTAATGGTTTTAATTTCAATTCTATTCATTATTGCTTTCATAGATTATTATTATGTTGTTATTTTTTGTTATTTACTTATTTTGTTTTAGTTTACATTTAATTTATTTAACTTTCTATTTATTTCTTATTTTTTAAAAAGTATTGTCATTTAATTGTAGTTTGATCTTAGACTATCATGTTTACATGATATTAATATTAATTATTTGCTCTTTAATAAATTTGTTTTTTAGTATTAGCTTAAGGTTGATTATTTTAAGTTAATATTTGATTATATGTTATTTATGTTATTATTAAATCATTCCTTAATTTAATTTTACTTTAATTATTTAATCTTATAGAACATATTAGTAAATCTTTTTTTCTATAGTTTAGAAATAATTGTAGTTTTTATTAATTTATCTAGTTAGCTTAGAGTTATTAATTTTAATTTAATCTTAGATTTATATGTAAGTGTTTATTTCTATTTTTGCTTTTTGATTTTCAATTTAATTTATATTTTGGTTTGTTTCATTTATTTTATTTTGATCTGATTTGCATTTAAAAGACCAAATATAATTTTATTCAATAAAATTATAATGGATCATAAATATTTCCTTTCAGCTACTACCTTTCCTATAATTTTTTCACTATCAAATAAGTTAGATTATAAATTTGTAACTTGATTCCTATAAATATTTAAATATGTGTGATTTTTAGATTATATTTATGCATTGTTCAATATTTGACTTGTTTATTATTTCTCAAAACTATTAAAAAATTCATTCTACACATGATTAGAATCAATTCTCATTCCTTATACCCTTATAATTAGACTAGTATGATTCCATATTAAACTTCATGATAGACAAAAAGGTTAATTCATTAGTGTGACATTTTTCACCATCAACATTATCTAGTTCTAAGGATCTTATGAATATTCCTTTTGGCTAAATAAAAGCCTCTTCCTTGGTCATCCTTGTAATCTCTTAAGATGCCATAAATTTCATATTCTCTTACACAGATGTGAATCACCGTATTAGGTATAAATTTAAACAAAATATTGTTAATATATTTATAGTTATCACTATTTATAACCAAAAACTTTCTTTATTTATGAGTGAAATCACCGAGAATTTTTCTTGTGGATATATAGTTAGCCACATCAACAAATTTGTTGTGTGTGTGTGTGTGTGTGTGTGTGTGTGTGTGTGTGTGTGTGTGTGTGTGTGTGTGTGTGTGTGTGTGTGTGTGTGTGTGTGTGTGTGTGTGTGTGTGTGTGTGTGTGTGTGTGTGTGTGTGTGTGTGTGTGTGTGTGTGTGTGCATGCACGTGCATGTGTGCGTGTTGGAACTTTGAAAAACTACTCATTTGGGAAGCTATCTTATACTAACTCATCTTATCCTAGAACATTCAACCATGACAATAATTTAGCAACTACATTATCCTCTCCTAGCTTATCAATGATTTTGATATGAAATTCCTTCAAGAGTAGTAACCATCTAATCATCCTACCTCTTACTATTATTATTTTTTCATTAGACGCCTTATAGACAAATGATATGTTTGAACATATAATTTATATCCAGTGATATAATGATAAAACTTGTTTATGGCATAGATGACATCTAGGAATTCCTTTTCAGTAATGATTTAATTCCTTTTAGTAGTATTTTAATTCTTACTATTGTATTAAATGGCATACATCTTACCTTACTCATATTTTTATGCAATTAATACCCCCATATCATTATTAGAGGTAGGCATATGTATGTATATATATGTGTGTGTGTGTATGTGGAACTCTCAAGATTGGGGCACAAATAATTTTTATTTTATTATTTCCAACTCCTATTGACACTTATCAACCCATACAAATTCACTATCCTTAGTGAGTAAGGAAAACATGGGTGAAACTATCTTACTAAAATCTTCTATAAAACACCTATAGTATCCTAGGTGTCCTAAACATCTTTTGATATCAATTTGGTTTTTTTGTGTAGGCAAATTTGAGATAAATTCGATATTTTTTAGGATCAACCTATATTCCTTGATCTAATATGTTATGACCTAATACTATTGCTTAATTAACCATCATCAGACATTTCTCATGCCTTAGATATAATTGATGTTGTTCACCCTTGGTTAACATTTTATCTATATTATTTAATTTTTCATTAAGAGGATCACCTTGCACTATAAATTCATCCATGTACACTTCAACACTCTCATTCGTAAGATTAGTAAATATATCTAAGACTACACTTTGAGAATGATATGGTGAATTTCATAGGCCAATGGGTATAAATCTATATGTAAATGTCCCCCAGGGAAATGTAAAGGTTGTTTTATCTTTGTCCTCTAGAGTTACCCTTATCTAATTATATCCACTGAAAGCATCCAAGAATAAAAATAGTTTCTTTCTAGCTAAGGTATTTATAATCTAAAAATGGTAGTTTAAGAAGATGCTTACTAATTACCTATTATCTAGATAATTTAATGAATTTCTCAATTTGTCATATTTTTACATAAAAAATATTCTTAAATGATTTAAAATCATTATTTAAAAATTGAAATTAAAAACATGTACTGAAGAAGAGAGATAATACATAAATTGATTTGATAATGGACTTCACCCAAAATTACAGTACATCTTTGGGTTAACTCAAAGGCTTAACTAATCGATTAAAATGACGTAAAAATACCATTTATTACATCAAATTATCTCAGTAAAGGGATCTTGATCTACAAACAAGTGTTTAATGTCTTATTTGAGGTCTGGCTCTAGATTTGTATCTAGTACTTCCAGACTATCTCTTTCTTATCTTCCTAAAATCAAGGGATACACAAGCTCATTTTAATGTCTCTTAGAGGTTTGTATAATATATCTTACCTTGTAATTTATATTATGGTAATATAGACCTAAAAAATTTCTTTCTCTCTAAATAAGGGGCTTAAATTGACCTCTAATGTCTCTAGGAGGTCTTTCAAATGGGATCTTAGCCTTCAATGTGCTACTCCTATAATGTCATACATAAAAACTTTTATTTCTCCTCTTTTTCTTCTTTGTAAGGGCTTTAAATCCTAAAAACTTTATTATGTGTTGTTTAGTTACAATATTGAGCCTTTTATAGTGTTTTAAGGCATTTTTTATGGGCTAAATCCTTGTCTCTTTTTCATAGGGTTAGGGATTGAAATCCACTTGGAAATTACCTCATGTCCTTTTTTTCAATCAATAAATCCTAAAATTAAGGGATAAATACAAAGTCTTACATTGGTCTTTAAAATATGGCATAACTTGTTATTAGGCCTTAAAAATAGGCTAATTGAGGTGAGGGAGTCAAGCCCCACAATAACCCCCATGCATTAACTCATGATGAAGATTTTTTGGTGCTTTAGATAATGTTTTATCCCAATTTAGTGGGGATTACAATCAAAATTTATTTAAGAGATAAATTTCATCCCTTGTAATTTAGTCATGAGGCCATGTATTATGTGAAACCTGACTTAAAACTCATATCACTTGGTGGAGCTTTATGAATTCCATGTCGAAGGTTATTATTGGTCCATGTGTTAATTCTTATATGTCTAGTTAGTTGATGATGTCAACATTGTGTTAATTATTTACATATTTGTTGCCACCTTTAACAAGACATAATTTTCACATAAGATGCATATTTAACCCTATTCAAATTGTGTATAAATATCTCAACAATATCTTCAATGTGCAAATAGTTTTGGGAAGATTTGAGATCATCTAATTTTTCTATATTGAATATCCTCCCATATTATTGCTCCCAATTAAAAAGATTTTGGATCACCAAAATTTTTATTCATTCCTCTTGATTATGTTAATAATAACCTCTTCTTATAAGCCATCAAATAATCGAAAAAAAATTGAAACATAGATAAATATTATCACCTTGATTCATGACCATATGAGGCTAAATTTATTTATCTCTCTTAGAGGCTCACTAGCCAAACTGATACCTGCAAACCGAAGTTAAAAATAAAGCTCATGAATCCCTTTCATCTCTACCTAATGGCCTTATACACTCTTGGTGTCTTGGTATTATTATTTGAATATTATCTTAGCCACTTCAATGCACTACTTGTAAGATAACACGAATCTCTCCCATTAAGTGATGCTTTTTACATTTTACTTTTGGTTCAACATTCTCAATAAAGGTAGAAGATTACATTGCATAATGAGTAAGTGGTTTTATTATAGGTCACCACTAATATAATTTTTCCTTCTTTGGGTCTTACAATAAAATGAAACATACATGGATTGTGAACACAATTCCATTTATGAACATTGCTTGAATTTATGTCTTTACAAAATGTACATACAAAAATTACACATACATTGAAAGAACATATATCAATGAAATAAAATGGATGCCATCATTCATCCATAAAACAACAGTTCTCTTATTAAGTGATACTCACCAATGAATCACTTCTCATTTTGATTTTATGTCACTTCATCTCCCTCTTGGAATAACACTTCATCCTATCAACATATCTATACTATTGTCTAACTTAGAGAACCTTTGTTTGAATTTATCTCTAAATGGAGTGATTATTTACCCATCTTTCCAAATGATACAAGAAGAAATAATAAAAACATGTTAATTTGATTGTTAAACATGAACATGATAATAAAAAATAGAAAATTATACAACCTCTTATAATGGGTTGATCTTAATGTGCTTCTCAACTTGGATATTTGATATGTATTCACTTTGAATTAGTGATCTTCCTCCACACTTGATCATATACATGAGGTTAGTTTACTTCATGATTCATCAACAATGTAAACCCAAAAGTGGTTTAAAGGTGATACATAATCATGTTAAAATAAACTCATCTATGCAAATATGTTATCCATAAAACCAAAAAATCTCTTACTAATCCAATCTGGTGGATGTTCCTCTTTGATTCTTTTCCTCTTAATGGGATATTATATGGATAGGTGGGATTTTTCATGATATAACTCTTATACTATTGGATCTTGACAAACTCTTTCATGTTTTACCTCTTCCTTTATAGTGGATTGAATAATCTCCTTGATTTTAGGTGCTTGCAAAACTTCATTCTTTCATGGATCATTAACATTATTTTGATGAAGTTGTGGATGAAGTTTCCAACACTTGTCAACCCAATGACTAGTCATATTACAATGAGATCAATATTCTTTTCCATTTTCTTGGAAAATAAGCCTTTCTTTCCATTCTCCTCATTTTTACTTGGAGAGTGGTCTTTTCAATGAGTCTCCTTCCTCTTTAAGGACATGGACTTCTTTAGTATGGAATTTATCTACCAACACATGACACACAATGGTTATTTATTCCATAAAAATAACATGTATATGCATACTAATTTTTTTCTGTTGTATTTCCATTATTCTCATAGTTGAAGTAATCAGCATAACACTTATGCTTTCCATATCTTTTAGGATTATAATTTATGAAAGTATGATGATGGGAATATGTTTTACCTCATATTTTGGGATGTTCATCTCTCATTGGAGATATTTTTAATTATTTATATATAGTTTTCTCATTATTGAATGGTTTTCCCTTTCTTTGTTATAGCTTGCACTCACCATCATAGAGTGATTATGTGTCAAATACTTGTATGGGTTGTTTTTGTAGATCTAGTGGTTTGGGATATTTTATTTTAGAATATTTTATTGCTTCATCTATCTCGGAGCATTTTCTAACTTTTTCTTTTCCACTAACATATCCCAAACCCTAATCATGGTTTTTACATATGTGGTAGAGGATGGTCTCCTTTTCATGGTAGATTATTATTTTTCCTCCAATTTACCATTATGTAACTTTAAAAAAATATCTTCCTTGCTTTGAAACTTAATTTTAAACTCTTGAATGATTCCCATGAAACATTCTCCATAGAACATCACCTGATCTTGTATCTCTTGCAGCTCATCCTCAAGGGGCTATAGTCTTTGTCTTAATAATTTTTTTCATCCTATATATATTGGTTTATGATTTTAATTTCTTAAATCCTTTATCTCTTTACAGTTTTGCCAATGGATATGCTTTTTCAACCAAGAAACCTACACTTCTAAATTAAAAATTACACAAATATAAGAATATTAATAAAAGTGGAAAACAAGTTATCAAACCCTTTGGACTACCACTCTAATACCAAACTTGATCTAAAAATTGGTTTAAATGATTAAAAATTAGTATTTAAAGTTTTAAATTAAAAATAAGAAATGAAAAATAGAGATAATCCACAAACCAAATTGATAATGGAGTTCACTCAAAAGTAGGCTCTATCTCTAAGTTCACTCAAAGGTTGAACCAATCAATTAAAATAATGAAAAAATATCATTTCTTACATCAAGTTCTCCTAATAAGGGGATATTAATATTTAAACAAGTGTTTAATGTCCTCTAGGAATCTTGTCTCTAGTTCTATCTCTAGATATTTTAGACTATCTCTTTCTTGTGTCTCCCAAATAAGGGGCTACACAACTTTGGTGTAATGTTTTTTGAAGCTCTGTGTAATGGCTCTTGGCTTGTATTTTATAATCTAGTAATTAAACATACAAAATTGATTTATCTCCTGATAAGGGGATTAAAATTATATGCTATGTCTCTAGGAAGTATGTGCAATGGTCTCTTAGCCTTCAGTGTACTATTCCTATAATATCATATAGAAAAACTTTGCTTTCTTTTCTTGTTCTTCTTTAAAAGGGATTTCAAGATTACAATCTTTATTATATATTATTAATTACAACATGTTTTTATAATGTTTCCAAGTTCATTAATTTATAGGGTTAAAACTTAATCCCTTTTGCATAGGGTTATGGAATTAAATCTCATTGAAAAATGCCTCATATCCTTTGTTTTTAATGGTAATTCCCAAAATTAAGGGATAAATACAAAGTCTTGCATTTTGTTTTTTAAATATGGCATAGCTTATTATTGAGCCTTAAAAAATATGCCAAGAGAAGTGATGGGGTCGATACTCACTCTAAATCTAATGCATTAGCTCATGAGGAGGCTTTTTTGGCACTTGGATAATGTTTTATCCAAGTTTTGTAGAAAAAACAATCAAAAGTTATTTAAGAGATAGACTTCATTAATTATAACTTGATCATGAGACCAATTATTAAGTGAATTTTTTTTATAACTCATATCAATTGGTGGAGATTTGTGAATGCCACATTTAAAGCTATGATTAGTCCACATGTGAGGTCATACAGGTCTATTTAGTTTATGATGTCAGTACTATGTTATTTTTTTATTATTTGTTGCCACCTTTAATAGGCCATAACTTTCACATATGATGTTCATTTAAATATATTTACATTATGTTGGAAATATATTGATAATATATTTGAAGTCTAGATAATTTTTAGAATATTTAGTAAAGTCTAATTTTGTCTCTAATAATATTTCATGGTGTCCTTGTTGAGCTTTGTTGAAGGGAAAAGGGAAGCAATATTTCATGGTGATTTTGTTGAGCTCCCTATAATATATACATATAAACCATTTTGCATGTTTCTTTGGTACTATTAAAAGTGGTGAGACCCATTAAATATTATATATTGGGTAGATGAGTCCTACTTAGAATAGTTTTTTTTATTTCTCTTTTGACCATGTCCCTCAGTGTTAGATTGATCCTTAAATGTTGTTGTCATGTTTGTTTGATGGTTTCCATGTAAATATTATGAGTAAAAAAACTTGGGTCAATGTATTTCATGTCACTATATTCCTAAACAAAAGATTTTGTATGGATTTTCATAAATAAAAGACCTTAGTTTCCTATTAATCATTGATCCAACTGTTATATTAAACATTTTCTTGGTTAGACTGCTAGTTGTTTTATCCCTAGATAAATGGAGCTAGCTTACCTAAATCAAATCATGAGATATTTCAAAGGGGAAATGATGAGATTTTAGCATGTGGAAGGTATTTATTTCATTATAAAGGATTTTCCTTCTGAAATCACACTTGCTAGTGGATAATGAAAAGCTAAAATAAGAGTTTATTTACTACTGTATGCCAAACTAATAATGCTCGAATGGAGAGGTGTGTGATCATAATTTTCATCTTGAGAGTATTCTATATTTTTTATTAACCTTACAAATATGGTCTAAAAATTTCTATCTCCAAACTAGGCATCTCTAGAGCTAGATTTGGCACATCTAAACCCAAACTAAGCATATTTGAAGCTAGACTAGGCACCTACAGAGCCAGACTGGGCATCTCCAGAGATAAACTCTACATCTTAAAATCCATACCAAATACTTCAATGAAATTAATTAAATATTTTAATTCATTCACATGATTTTTGATTTCCACCATGGCCAACGAGGAAATACTATTATTTTTTTGCTATGGTTCATCTACCTATAAGTGATATGTCAAATATGATAATAGTTTTGTAGATGGATATAATATTTTTTTTACATTTAATCCATTTGAGATGGTCATATATCTATATATATACTCTATGAGTTATACAACTATGGCCAACTATGGTCTCCCTAAGATCAATGGATAAACTATTTTTGACTCCTTTTGTTGAAGTATCATGAAATACATGGGGTATTCTATAGATTATACTAAACATATTAAAACATCCTCTATAACTCCCTATAGCTTCAAAATGAATTTATTATCCACTTGTAAGACTTTATTAGTTGGATTTACTCCAATTAGGGAGAGTGTTTTTAATGTTCATGATGTCATAACATTAATATTCGCTCCTATATTCATGAACACATTAGGTATTTCCTTTTTTACTAACTATAGTGATAACTGGACTCCTAGGGTCTCCATATTATGGTAGAAGTAATTTTCCCACTAAGAGGTTGACAAGTTTTTCATCTAATTATGTGGTCTTAGGATATTTATTTCTTCTCCTTGGGGCTTTAATCCACAATACTTTGATGATTTTATTGAGTTTTGGAATGAATTTTATTTCTTATTGAAGGGGTATCTCAGTACTCAGTTTTCTTTATTCTTGAACTAAGTCAAATTCACTTTTATTTGTTGTTTCCTTAAGTCACTCTAAAAAAGGGATTGGTGAAGGAGTAGTTTATTTTATTGGCTTGGTAAGATCTCTTAGACTTATTATTTTAATTAGTGTTTCTATAATAGGGATTGGAGGAATAGTCAATGTCTTTCTTGAACATAATTAGACATTACTATAGTCAATGGCATTGACCACCATAGTTCATTATTATTCAATCCCATAAACAGGGGTTTATATTTATTTTTGGGTTTTTCTACTAGTTTTATAGGCAATTAAGGTTGATATACTTGTTTATTTTATGGACGTCTAGTAGGCATCAACACTTATTGAGGTGGAAACCTATTTTTCTGATTAAATGTTTGATGTGCCCATTTTTTATTTATCTATGGAATCTATGGTTTGAGTTTTGTTGAGATACCCATGGGTGTGGTGATGTACACTCTTGTGGAGGATATGTTAGTGGTCCTCATGTTTTTAGAGGTGTAGGTCAAGCCTATGGCATCATCGATGGATTGGAAAGAGCTCTAGGAACAAAGTGATTTGGATTTTTATTATAATCAAAATTGTTCCCTTATCATTATACATAATTGAGTTCTTCGTATCTTGTTTCAATTGATTATTTAGGATAAGTATGAGGATACAATTAACTTTATCATGGTAATTTGTATCCTAAATTCCACAAATATGTCTTATGAAGAGGGAAATATTAGAGTGTATGTTTCAACCTACATTTTGGGTAATACATAGCTAGAGGCTTAGTAGTGACATTATATTTTGCTTAAAATCCATCAAATGTAGTATTTAATTAAACCAAAATGTCTATTTTAAGGTTTTAAAATAACTCCATCCTACATCATTTATCCATTTTCACTTTTTTCCTAATGTTATCTCTTAATCCCGAGTAATTATTACATAGTTCAATAATGTCATTGAGATCTAGTTTATTTATGTATACTTTTCCCATTAGGTTCAAGGATTATCTAAAATCATCATCTAATACTTTTAAGAAAACCATTTTCCAAAATATTCCTCTAATTCACATCCAAATATTCTATGCGCAAAGAAGAAATAATAAATATGGCCTTCCATGTTCTCATCTTATTTTTGTTTTATATAGAAGATTTCCACTTTCGTATCCCTTACTCTATAATAATATTGATATTTATCCAATAATCCATTTTTTATTTCATCCCATGTGTGAATATAATTTGATTTTAAACCCATAAACCATCTCATATATGAATACTTGAGTGTAGAAGGGAATAATTTCAGATTGTGATTATTAGTTTTGTAATAATAATTTTGGCACAAGACTTTAATCTCAAACAATAATTGCTTAGGGTCTTTTTTGGGTAATACCATAAAATTATGAAGTATACATGGGGATATGTTATTCATTTAAACATTCTCATCCTGATCTAGGATAATAAGATAGGTAAAATTTCTCCCTTGTGGTTGACCTCTACCTTTTACAACCATATTTTATGGATTATTTCCTAGATTGTCTCCCATAGTTTCCTAATAGATATTGTAGAGATTTATCCTAAGAGGTGTTGAATCATCATAAGTGGTTGGAAGGATACTTGAGGGATTCAAAAATATGGTTTAAAATATTTTTAAGCCTTAATTACATCATTTAGAAGGATACACCTACCTATGGGGAATGATCCCAAAGTTCAATTGAGTCTAACAATGTTCTCACCTCAATAGTCTAAATTTATTTTCCTATAAGGTCTTATAGTACACTTCCTTCTTGATACCTATTAGTACTTGTGTTTTGTTTATGGTTTTTATGAATATATCTTTAATTAAGGTTTTGTGTTTGTATAAGTTCAAATAAGGTTTTGTTAGGTTTAAGGTCTTTTACTAACCAATTTTTAGTTTAGGATATTATACCCTACTGAGACCTAAAAAGTCTTTGGAAATAGAACCAAGAATTATGGGGTCATCAATAATATCATTTAATCAAATAAGTTAAGTTGATGTCATATCAAACCATGGTCAATGTATAATGGTAGTCACCAGTACACTATGCTAAATAATGACTAAAAATTATATGTTCTTAGGAAATTGTGGATCATTTACTCATAAAGGTCTAATCTAATTGTTTTAAATTTAAATTTATTCTATTACTTGTGAAAGTAAACACACTTGTTAAATGGAAATGCTTGTAAGGGAAACATATTTTTTTTGAAATGAAAATGCTTGAAATAAACACAACTAATCTAAGCTGTTGGAATTAAAGTTATTTTGAAGCCAAAATTATTTTGAAATTAAAAGTTCTAAAATTAAACTTAATTTGAAACATGTGCATAAACACACAGACCTAGAAGTTAAAATATATAACACAATACTTTACATTAAATAATGAATGACAAACTTTAATACACACAACAATATGAAATAAACATATAAATACCAAAATACATCATGTTTCTATTGGATATTTGTCAATGATATTATGGTGATGTTATGAAGGTGTCCAAGTGAGTGGATGAAGTACCTTGATAGTCTACGTGACAATCACAAAGTGTGCAATGTGATTGTCCTACTATGCTTACAGTTAGCTTGGATGATCTTCTATTTTATCATGGTTAGAAGTAATTAGGGATGAATATAAAGTATTGAGCATGTGAAAGAGTTAACATAATAATTTTTATATGCTTTAAGTGATTTTTTAGATGAATGGATTTCATTTGATTGATCATTGTTTTCATCTAGACGTTTTGGGTCTAGTGGTAGAAAATCTGAGTGGGTAGTTTGTTAACATCATAATTTATATGTGTGGATGTGTTAAGGGGAGTTGGGCATATTTTTGTGATCACATCACTCCATATTTTTTATTTTCTAAATTTTAGGTCATACAATGAAGTGTGACAAAAAATTTGTGTACAAAGTTGGGCTTCCATGCATTTTGGTAGTGTTTTCTATTTTCAAATAAAGTCAAGTAAGTAATTTGGTGACAACAAATCTTGCACATA
This sequence comes from Torreya grandis, assembly GCA_037957365.1. Lineage (NCBI taxonomy): Eukaryota > Viridiplantae > Streptophyta > Pinopsida > Cupressales > Taxaceae > Torreya > Torreya grandis. The sequence goes on from JARHVA010009717.1 coordinate 243,348, forward strand.
TGAAAATTTCAAGAGTATCTTGATATATGGATGAATTACCTTATGAAAGAAGATATTATGCACTAAATCTTAGGTCATACAACTAAGCATGAAAAAATATATGCAAGTACAAAGTTGGGATACTAGGCAATTTGATAGTGTTTTCCTATACTTAGCCAAACTTGCATGTGATAAGAAAAATCTGAGTAAACATATTGATGAAGTCATATTTCAAATGTGTTATAGTTTCAAGAAAAATTGATAATATGGGTTTGTTCAGTTTTGTGACTAGTTGATATACACTATGTTTCATGTCATACAATGAAGCACATCAAGAGATATGCATGTGAAAAGTTAGCCTTTCAAGAAGTTTTAGGCATAGTTGGATCTATGGCAAAAAATTTTTAGTCATCAAACTAATGGATTTATATCTCACATGTATGAGGGTTCTAGGAGCGTATTGATATATGGTTAGATTCTCCTATGTGAGGAGATCATATGGTCCATGTTTCAGATAATGCATTTGAGTAAAGAAAAAGATGTGAAGGTGAAAATTTGACCTTAAAAATAGATTGAAAAGGTTCCCATACTTAGTCAAATATGTACAAGGTAAATTTTGAGCAACCCTTGAGGATATTGATTCCAATATATCTAGAAGCAACGAGATGAGGACAAGTGTTTGAATATTAACATCAAGCAAAGATTAAAAAATGAGCTTCTTCTAAGATCTAATAGTGAGAGGATGTTCATACATATACATATCAATGGTGAATATTTAGAGAGATTATTCCAAAGTGTCCAATTTTCAACAAAAATAAAGATCGAACTATGTACAAGAGATTGACAATACGCATTGAGTTAATATTGTAAGATTGCACAAGATACGGTCAATTATTTAAGGTTTAATACTTGAATAGTAGTGAACTATGAGTTAAAGTTTGAATAATATTTATTTTGCATCATTTATCTAAGCATCAATGACATAATATGATAGCATGGTGTTCAAATTTTAACTATGACTATTTAAATTTAATTATTTGATTTTAACAAAGGAAATACTAATGTATAGTTTTTGGGCTATATATTTTGAGAATTTGCTCATGATATAAAAATAAAATTTGTAGAGGACTCTAAGGCACATATATAAATATATATTTTAATGTTTTAAAGTGTGTAAAATCAAAGTTATGAAGGTTTAATGTTGACTATGTTTTCACGTTTGATCTGCAAGTAACTCGAGAAGGGTATTTGAGATGTGCTTGTTGGTATCTTGATGTTTAAATGTGAAATATATATTAGAGTATGTTTCAGAATCCATGATTATCATATGTTTGTGTTATAAAGGTTTAACCAATAATATGCACTATGAACAAAGGGTTAAAATTTGAATGTGTTTTCATTCATAATGACTATGTGTATAGATAAGTGTTTTAGCTAATTAGGGGTTAGCAGAAGAGTGATACAATGGATGTTGTAACTTAAAAGGGAGCTATATATCATGTGTCATTGGTCCATATGTTGGATAGTGTTCACATGTTCCTATTTTTCTTAAATAAATGTCAAAAAGGTGAATGGGTCATCATAGGACCTAAAAGATGACTTAGGCTTATTTGAAAAGAGAGTTGTGCTTAAGTGTGACCCATGTAAGGTGCATTATGGGTGAAGGAATATGTTATGTCCAAATATAAATATTGTATACATGATAATTCATGAAGTGTCTATAAATAGTGATTCAAAGATGATGATTTATAGACATTGGTGTGGAATTTACATTGAAAAGATAGTGTTGTGGAGTGAAAAAAAGGGTGGGTGCCCAGTGGATGATTTAAAGAGAATAAAAAATTGAGGATTGTGTATGACCTATAGGTCATAATTTCCTTTATATAATAGTTATCTTATAGGTTTATCATGATTTAATAGGTCTAGGGTGATCCAAAATGATGTTTTGTATGATTTGAGTGTGTAGATTTGAAGAGAGTTGATATATTTTGTGTCTCTATTAGATTGGAAGGCAATCAATGTTTAAGAGATGTTTTTATCATAGGTTTTGTTGTGGTAGCTCAAAATCTAGGAGGTTTCAGGCTCCTTTAAAGGTGAAACTTGCTAAAGGTCTAGTTGTTGTGGTAACTTAGCTAGACAGGTGTAGTAGCTCCTTGTGGGATTGTAATCTCACTAATAAAAGGGATGGTAGTTCCTCAATCAGTTAAAACTAGTCTAAATTGGTTATTTTTATTATATTAAATTAGTCAAATTTTAGGTTCCAATGGGTTTTCTCCCCCAATAGGGTTTCCCACATATGTCATGTGTTATATGCTTGATCTTGAATTGTCTCTTGTGTTTATTTTTATGAATGATGTGTATGCTTCATGAATGCTTGTGGTAATTTATTAAGAGTTTTGAGGTGTGCTAAATTTAGATTATTTGTCTCACTAATTCACCCCCACTCTCAGTGATTGGACCTCTAATAAATGGTAATGGAGTACATCTTTTGGAAGAAGTTTGATAGCTTGAAGGTGATCCAAGACACAATATGGGTAGTCATGAATGAGGTTTCTCTACTAAGAAAGTAATGATGTTCAATGGATCCAATAATTTTTTTGGATTTCAATGATGAGGACATAAATTATGTCCCTATGGTTTGATGTATGGAAATCTATTGTGGATGGTTATGTTGCTCCTAATACTCTTATATCTAGTGTTGTAGATAAGAAGTTGTTTGAGAATAATTCTAAGGTAATGAATACCATTACTTGTGGTCTTATAGAGATTGATTTCACCAATGTAATCCATAGTAAATGTGATAAATAAATATGGTAAAAATTGAAGATCATTTATGAAATAGATTCAAAGATTAAGTTGTCAAATTTGTAGACTCATCGTAGATAATTTGAGTCTTAAAATGAAGGAGGAAGATTCTATGGTATCATTTCTATTGAGAGTTGATGAGATTGTTAATATCATCAGAGGTTTTGGAGATAACCTTGGAGAGGCTATTTTAGTTCAAAAGGTATTAATTTCTCTATCTCTTAAGTTTGATCCAAAAGTATCTGCTATAGAATAAATTCATGATCTTCCTCTGTTAAAGATGGATCAATTGTAAGACACCCTTATTGCCTATGAGATGAGAGTAAATGATGATATACCACCTAATAATAAATAATCATTCAAGATATAAATGAAGATAAATAAGAATTTACAAGGTAAAAAACCCAAATAGGATGAGATATCTAAAATTGATGAGGATGAAATAATTAAATTGATTACTAAGAAATTGAAAATAGGCTCAAGGAAGTATAAGGGTAAAGTACCCTTCAAATGTTTCAACTATGGAGAGATAGGAAATTTTTATCATAAGTTCCCTCATAAGCATGAAAATAATGATGATGAAGAATATGGTGATGGCTAAGAAGAAGACATACATAAAAAAAGGATTCAAAAAATATAACAAGAAGAAGTTCTTCAAGAACAAGAAGAGTCTCTACACCAAAGAAGATTGTAGATCATCAGATGAGAGTGAAGGTAGTGACTCAGAGTATGATCATGAAGATGATGGTCCTATTGAAGATGAATTCCTATTCATGGCTAAGGAATGAATTTTCTCAGCTCAAAAGGAGTCTACTTAGAGTGATTTAGATGATGATGAAGATGAGGTGGACTATGAGACTAAATTGACAAATGCTCTCAAAGAACTAAAGATTGAGAATAAGATTAAAAAGAAGATGAAGTCTCAACTCAAATATTATGAGGAACCATTTAGTGTGTATGAGGAAATAATGAATAAAGACACCAAGAAGTATGAATATATGGTCAATCATCTTAGTTGTCAATTGGAAATCCTATCTACAAGCTTGAAATCTAAAGAAGATGAATGTTCAAGGTATATAATTAAAAATAAGTGATTGAAATATGAGTTAGAGAATACATATAGTAAGGTGAAGCCATTTGTGATATTTCAAAACACATCAAGTGATCTAGATAATATTTTAAATGATCAAAATCATGAAAGTGATAGAACTGGTCTTGGATACAAAGAAGAACTAAGAATGTAACTCAAGACAAGATGAAGATTAATGTGAATAAGGGAAATCATAATTTGAAGACAAATCATCAAAAAAAGAATGAATGTACTAGAAAAATGAAGTAAATTTAGATTAGATATCTAAATTCCATGAGGTATGTAATTTTTGATGGTTACTATTACACATGTAATCAATTTGGGCATAAAGCTAGAGATTGTAATAAACCTGTTAGAAATGAGTTTGCATGGAACTATGATAGGAATCATAAGTCAAGAGCTATGAGAAAGGTTAAGTGTTTCCATTGTTATGTTGTGGGAAACCTTATAAAACATTGTCCATATAAAGTAAGGCAAGTTGAGTTCAATTTAAGAAGAATGGTTTTTGACAACTATGAACAAAGAGATCACATTATTAGATTCTAAAAGCAAAGGTCCACAAGTTATAATAGGTTTAATTAGGATCCTAAAGTGTAAGAAAGAATTTAAGTCAACTCATGGAAGCAAAAGGTGGTAAGTATAAGTCATGATGAAACTGCATATCCAAGTAATCTATTTTCTATGGTGGAGAACACTATAGATGTTGAAGAGTGCCAAGGGATCTCATTGTTTTCTCATGTTGTGGATAAAGAGATCAAGCTCAAGGAGAGCACCAAGGTACTGGTTGAGGCTAGTTTTAATATGTGTATGGATCCAAGTGAACATTCTACCATTACTGAACATGTATCATGTAATAAAAAAACATCAATTTTAATTTCTTCGTGATAAGGTTCCAATCTACAAGGAATATTATATAGATGAAAAGGTTTGTCATAAATCTATATTATCTTTATGCATTATAAATACAATCATAGAGGAGAATATTTTAATAGATGACCATGTTGTTTATCTTAATCCTAATAAAAAGAAGAAGAAATAAAAGTATGAGATGACCAAGGAGGAGAATGAATATGAATATTTGTGGGAAACTCTTGGTTTCATACTATTCTAGGACATTGTGAAGTAGGGTGTCTCTATCTATTCTTCTTAAGAGACTCCTTTCAGTAGAGAAACAAGTGTTGTTATATATGTAGTGTTTATAGGGTTAGAATGGATGTTTTTAAGTGGACTAATGAGATTGATGCAATGTCAAGAAGAGTTTGGTCCTTAGAAAGGTCTGTGCACTTCTTTGTGATGAGCTCTACGTGTTTTTTGGTCTAAAGGTATGTTGAAGTCAAATCGTAGATTTTTTGAGTACTCTCAATTTTCTTAGTTTTGTATTAAGGGAAATTAGGCCTAAAATGGGTTATAGGATGTTGGGTTCTCAAATATGTGGAATCTTAAGTATTGGTCTAGAAGTGTGTAAAGGTTGTCTCCAGGTGTATAAGAAGTTTCAAAGGTAGACATTGATCAGAAGATGGTTTGTTGACTCTATTTATTTTTGAGATTCTAGGGTTTTAAGCTATGATAAAAAAGTAGTCTCCCTTATGAGTTAAGGTTTGAGGATTATTAATAAGCTAAATGAACCAAATGGGTTGTCAAATCAATCTTTATATATATTTGAAGATTTGTGGTTTTCAAATTATTCATGTATTTACAAAGATGGAGGCCTAATTATCAAGTTGGTTTGTGAATTACGTATATTACAGAGGATGATATAGTTATTTAAAGTTTATTTGATTGAGGGGGACTATGAGAGTGATCTAGATATAAATTTTTAGTTCTTGAATGTGTGTCTACTGAAAGTTATGGGCTTTGCAAGTTCTAGGTAGGGTTATGAGGATACTAGATATGCATAGTAAGAATAGTGATTTTTGATCATTTTATCCAAAATATAAAGGTATGAGTGTTTATTAGAGGTTTATCAGGTTGGTTTAGATCATTTTTTATATTTGGTGAGTGGTATGAAGTTTTTTTGGTGGTTCTTGAGGGAGCTTGAGAGAGAAGGCTAGTAAGCCTATGTGGTGGCTCTTCATGGTGTGTGGAGATCTGAATATGCTCAGGAGGTGAAATTGATAATAAATATTATGGGGAGTCCCTCTTAGATGTTTTTTGGTGATTTATATGAGATTTCATATTTTTTGTGTGTTCTTTCTTCATTGGTTGCAGTGCTTGGTTGAAGAGAGTGTTGACATGGAATAAGAGGAAGTTGTTAAGGCAAGAAGAGGTAGGCTCAAAAAAAGGGTTATTTTGTAATATATTTATAAGATAGTATTATCCTATCATTAGTGTTTTTATTTCTTTAAGATTATTTTGTTCCCACTTTTTCATTGTGTCAAAGGGGGAGAAAGTTCCTATTATGAGAGTGCTTGAAGATTGATAAGGAATGTGAGTTGTATATTGTTTTATGTTGGGTGTTGACATCAATGAAAAAGGGAGACATTTTTTTAGAGTTGTAAATGATGTTGTGGTTATGTAATGGAGGTGTCTAGGTGAGTTAATGAAGTTCCTTTAGAGTCTAAGTGATAATGACAAAGTGTGTAATGTGCTTGCCCTAGTATGCTTGAAGTTGGCTTGATTAATCTTCTATTTTGGAATGGTTAGAGATAATTAGGGATGAATATTAAGTATTGAAAATGTTATATAGGTCCTATAAGAAGTTTTATATACTTTTAGTGATTTTTTGCATGATTGGATTTCATCTAGTTGATCATTGTTTTCATGTAGACATTTTGGGTCTAGTGGCAAAAAATCTGAGTAGGCAGTTTGTTGATGTCATAATTTCTACATGTGGATATGTCAAGGGGAGATGGTCATATGGATATTATAACATTAGTCAAAAATTACTATTTGATAAATTTTAGGTCATGAGATGAAGTGTGATAAAATATACGTGTGGGAAAAGTTGGGCTCCCAAGCATTTTGACAATGTTTTCTATATTCAAACAGAATAGAGAAAGAAATTTGGTGATGCCATATCTTACACTTATGAAAGTGTCAGGAGTATATTGATATATGGATGAATTCCCCTATGAGAGAAGATATTATACACTAAATCTTAGGTCATGAAACTAAGCATGACATAATATATACAAGTACAAAGATGGGATCCTAGGTAGTTTAAAAGTGTTTTCCCATAGCCAAATTTGCATTTGACAAGAAAAAGCTGAGTAAGCATATTGATGAATTCATATTTTACATCTATGGTAGTTTTAGGATATATTGATCATATGGATTTATTTATTTTTTTCCTATTTGATATGTGTTATGTTTTAGGTCATGTGGTTAAGTGCATCAAAAGATATGCATGTGCAAAGTTATCCTTCTAGGAAATTCTAGGCATAGTTGGATCTATGGTAAAAAAATTCGACTGAGAATATTAATGTAGTTATATCTCACATGCACAAGGGTTCTAGGAGAATATTGATACATGGTTGGATTATCTTATGTGAGGAGATCATATGGTCTAATTTTTAGATCATGCATTTGAGTGAAGCAAAAGCTATGAAGGTGTAAATTTGAGCTCATAGATAGATAAAAAAGGTTCCTATAGTAAAATATACACAAGGTAAAGTTAGAGAAACCCTTGATAAGATCAAAAAATCACATTTATTCCAATATATCTAGAATCATCGATATGAGGACAAGTGTTCAAAGTTTAACATGAAGTAGAGATAAAGAATAAGCTTCTTCTAAGATATAATTGTGAGCAGATGTTTATATATATATATATATATATATATATATATATATATATATATATATCAATGATGTGTATTGAGCAAGATGATTCCAAAGTGTCCAATGTTTAACATAGATAAATACTGAGCTACAAATATTCAAAGTTTAACATTAGAGAAGTGGTGAACTATGAGTTAAAGTTCAAATGAGATAGATATTGAATGATTTATCTTATTAGATAAGACATGATATGATATCATGGTGTTCTAAGTTTAACTGTGACTGTTTGAATTCAATAAAGGAAATACTACTGTCTAGTTTTTGGTTCATATCTTTTGATACATGCAAAATTTTCTCATGGTATAAAAATAAAATTTGTAGAGGAATCCAAGGAACACATAGAAATATATATTTTAAGGTTTTAAAGTGTGTAAAATCAAAGTTATGAAGGTTTAAATTTGACTATGTTTTCATGTTTGCTCTACGAGTAACTTGAGAAGGGTATTCAAGTTGTGCTTGATGTTATCTAAATGTTTAAAGGTGAAATACATATTGGAGTATGTTTTATACTCCATGAGGACCATATTTTTTCATTATGAAGGTTTGAAAAATCATATATAATATAAACAAAGGGTTAGAAGTCAACTATGCTTTCATTCATAATGACTGTGTGTACAAAGAAGTGTTTGAGCTAATTGGGGGTTAGTAGAAGAGTGATATGATGGATGTTAGAACTTAAATGGGACATATAAATCATGTGGCATGAGTCTATATATTTTAAAGTGTTCTTATGTTCCTAGTTTTCTCAAAGAAGTGTCAAAGAGGTAAATGGGGCATCATATGACTGACAAGGTGACTTAGGTTTATTTTAAGAGAGTTGTGCTTAAGTGTGACCCATGTAAGATGACTTATGGGTGAAGGCATGTGTTATGGCCAATAGGGAAGATTATATAAATGATAAATCATGAAGGCTATATAAATAGTGAAATCAAAGGTGATGATTTCTATACTTTGGTGTGGAATTTGCATTAAGATGATAGTGTTGTGGAGCAAATTAAAAGGTGGGTGCCTAGTGGATGAGTTGAAGATAAAAATAGATTAAGGACTATGTGTATGACATATATGTAATAATTTTATTGGTATAATATTTATCTTTTAGGTTGAGGATGAGTGAAGAGGTCTAAGGTGATCTAAAAGGATTTTTGTATGCTTTTAGTGTGCAGAATTGAAGAAAGCTGATATACTTTGTATCTCCATTAGATTGGTAGGAAATAAATGTTCAAGAGATGTTGTGATCATATGTGCTATTATGGAATATTGACATCTAGGGGGTTTTATCCTCCTTACAAGGTGAAACTTGCTAAAGGTCTTGTTGTTTTGTCAACTCAAATAGATAGGTGTATTAGCTCCTTGTGGGATTCTACTCTTACTAAAATAAGGGATGGTAGTTCCTTGATCAGTTTTAGCTAGTCTAAATTAGTTATTTTTATTAAAGGGTAATAGTCCAATTGTAGGTTCCAGTGGGTTTTCTTTCCCAAGAGGTTTTCCCACATATGTAATGTGGTATATGCTTGTTCTTGCATTGTCTCTCTTATTCATTGCTATGAATGGTGTGTATGATTCATGAATGCTTGTGGTAATTAATTAAGAGTTTTGAGAATGTGTTGATGTTGGATTATTTGGACTCACTGATTCAATGCCCCTCTCAGTGATTGTACCTTCTAATAATTTCCTTGGTTGAGGTCCATTGATCTCCCTTGAAAAAGGCTTAGATCACAATATACATGTATAAATGTCATGAAAATAATTATTAATTAATTTTTTATGTTCTTAAATGTTGAAATTTTTTAATAATACATTTTAATCCTCTACTTGTTACCTAATATCATTTTATATCTTTTATATCAGTAGGAAGATATTATTAATATGTGACAACACTTATATAATATTTGATCAAAATATACTAACCTCCTAACAAGACAATAATTAACTAAGATATTTTTATTGAAAATAAAAAGATAATAACATCCTTTTCATGTTTCAAGTGATAAACTAGTATAAAAGTGTTGATATTAGTATTCATGTGTTACCTTTGGTCTATACTTGTTATAACTTATTTTAGTTGAAACCATTTATATTATGGAAACATAACACATTACATTACTTATATTTTCTTTGATAAAAAATACTATAAATAGTTATGGCTAAAAATAAACATACTATCTTAGGAAATTTCATACATGGATTCAAGAAATGTTCCAAAAATAGACTAGGATGATTCTGATCATGCAAATGTAGTTTTCACCATGATGTAAAATATTAAAAATTTATTTTATCGGGCTCTTCAAATTCATTAAGTCCATTCTAAGCATCTTCAGACCTAGTTTGAGCATCTCTGAAGCTAGACAAGTGATCTCTAGAATAAGACAGGTGATCCCCAGAGCTAGACTATAGATCATAAGAGCCAGTTTGAATTTATATTTTAAAGTCATTTTAATTTTTCATAACACATTATTTTACTCTAGTACATATGGATGACCTATATACATAAAATTGGTGGATTTTCATTCAAAACATTAGAACAAAGTGGTGTAAATAGGAAACATTAGCTTGTACAAAATAATCAAGGAAAAGTACTTATTTTCTATTTTGAACTAATACTAAGTTATAGGATTTACATATAAATCCATATAAAAATAATATTCTTTATGGAAATATGAAGTCATTTCTTTGATATAGTGAGCTATTTTATGGGATCATCAACACCTACAATATAGTTAAACACCAACATTGATGAAACTGTCTAGATCTAGTGCAAGCATCTAAGGCCACAAAAAGGATATTCCTATAATCTAAAAAATATTCCATGTTCATATTCTATTCCACTTTTAGTTTGTTTATACCCAGACTTACATGTGCACAATAAACTAGTTAAGTATTATTTATTTCTAATTTAGTACAATATCTATCAATAGTTGTATTTTACTATTTTAAGAAATCTTAGTTATATAATTTTAGAATATTATTTGTGTGAGTTTTATATAAATTATCTTTCTCATTATATTATTTCACCACCCTTGTGTAAAATTTAATCTAATCCCATTAACCCTAGATGTACCCACTTATCTAAATTTAGGGTTAAACATTTAGTGAACCTGATTTATGAGTTTCATTGTTTCATAATTATTATATATTTTATGATAATTTCTCTATTTTACCTTGTATATTTTTTTATTTATTTCATCATGGATTTTATATATTGTTTTTATGATCATGATTACTAAATTATCCAACTTTGTATCAAGGAAGGAGTGAATATTGATTATCATTATCTTATTCCAAATGCTCAAGCAGATCATATCAAATATTTTAATGGTGTTATATACCATACCTCTAACCATATCCATGACACCAATATCTCAAGAGATAATTTAAATAGTATTAAATAAAATATGCAAAATTTTCCTTCATCACCTACATCCACATTTGATTCATATGAAAAAAGCTTCCATTGTATGATCATGATATTTTTCGCCAAATGTATATGACATCATGGATGATTTGAAAACTAATCATAAATGGAATCTATGTTCAAATACATTTATACAAACTCCCAAAATTCCAACATTTGTAAATAATATCCCCCTCATTAAGGGTGATGACTCTTTTCTTCCTTCATTTAATATTGAAAAATTTTAAAAATTAAATAAAAACATCACGGAATATTTACAAAGTAACATTAAGGCACCATGAAAAAGAATGAATTACAAAACTAAAGTTTAAAAATATCCTAATTTTCTAAAAAAATCACTCTTACCAATATCAACCATGGTTTCTAAACAAAAGGAATTTTATCTTCCAGAATATTCATTCATGCAAAAAGTTCCTCACATACCAAAAGATAATTTACCAAATCTACCTAACTTTATAATTGTCATATCATTACCAAAATTGGATGATACTTTAAGGAATATCAAAATATAAATTGTTCCAAACTCTCCAAAGGATATTACATTGGTTCCAACATTCAAATATCTAATACCATTAGCAACATATCCTAAATTTATCAATTCCAAACTTGCACTTGTTATTCACGAGGATCATAATAAAAACATGCCTAAATTCAAAAGAGGTGGTGGATTAGAACTAATGATAACACCTTTTCCAAGCACCACCATTCCTAATTATTATCTCATGTCTATGATAATTTTTATTAGAGAGATTCAAATAAAATTACATACACTTCAAATGAAAATGGCATACCATAATGATAATGCAAATGTTACCTCATTCAATAGTCAAGACACCAATGAAAATGTCACCATAATGATAATGCACAATGTATACCTGAATATGTTTATCTTCAAGGTTGTAAACTACCACATTTACCACTCTTTTATTGTCACAAATATCCTTTTGATCACATGATTAAATGTGTAAATTATTTTGGTCAATGTGCTAAATATGACAAACTATTTATAAAATCTCTTCATATGAGTGTTACTGATGAAGCTCACAATTGATTCTATAGCTTACCAAAGGGTAACATATCCACTTGTGAATATTTGAAATATATGTTCTTTATTGATTTAAATATCCAAAAGGTGCCAAGACTTAAATTAGAACATTTGAATTTTTTCAAATAACATAATAGTGAATCCCCTCAATATTATGCTACTCGATTTAAAAGTACATCATACACCTTAGCATTTAGACCCTCATATTTTTAATTTAAATTCACATTTAGTATAGGTATTATTTCCCCATTAAGTTAAATATCATTGCATACACAATATGATTCATTTTCCTATTTATACTAGTATATTCATAGATATGCTTCATTTATATTCAAGTATCCAGACAAACTTAACATCTCTCCTTTCAAATACAATTTTTTTATTACACATATAAATGAGGAATATGAATTACCAAATGAACACTATGATAAAATGTGTGGTGTCCCTAACATTCACATGGTAACTTTATAAAAATTAATCAATATGGAACTAATCAAGGATACACATCAAAACACAACACTTCAAATTGAACAAATAAAAAATCATCCATACCAATAATATCTAACAATCACATTATTCATGGGTATTACTTATTTTTGGCACAACCATGTTGATCCTACAAAAGGAAAAAAAAAACATGTAAAATATAATATGTTTGCAACAACTTGGATTTGATCTAAAGAGCTAAAAAAATAAGGAAGGTTGGAAAGACTCCTTGGGTAACATAATAATACCAATTAATTGTGGTTATAAAATGACACATAATAATACCAATTACTTATTACTAGTCTGGCTCTAGAAATATTATTAGAAATAAGTCTAAATTATTTGAAAATTTCAATTTCTAAATTTTCTCTAGTACAAAACATGGGTAATAGATCTAATTTTATATCATATTCCTAGTTCACTTTAATTAAAATATATGAACATTATTTTGTTTCTAACATTCTCTCCAGTCTAATATAGGGTGAATATGTCCATATTATATAAAATATTACTTTTTGCTTTATGCCATAAAAATCTCAATATTCATTCATGGTGGGAACAAATGGAAATTAAAATTGACCAAAATCAGCAAGGTATCTCATTTTTCCATGAGCGAAAATTGATCCATATACCACATGATGGTATTTGTTCTTCAATTTCACATAAAAATTATGATTAATAACATTCCATGCACTATTTTCACCTATATAACCACGATCCAAACAATTAAAATGATCTAACATAATGTTGAAAACATCTAAATATCCAATAAATCAAATATTCAATAAAACTCAAAAAATGTTCAAAAATACCAAAACATATAGCATGTTCCAAGTTGTATTATTTATTATAAATATGATGTTTTATCCATGTTAGAATATATAATATCATTCATTTCTTAAATACATATATGTTCCACACTTTATTTAAGTGTGATACAATGATATCTAGATACACGGTATATGCACATACAGATGTTGGGCCTTCCCACTACTAATGTCAGAAGTACATTGGGGGAATCAAGTTATTTTATCATGACATAATTTTTTTATATTATTATATGATCACTTTCCATTATCATGTTTGAGCTTATATACTAAAACGTGCATATATCCATGTTTATACCTTTCAAAATTTACTTGATATTCTATAAACTTAGCATTTTTTTATAAACACATATTTGTAGGAACTAGTATGTTATGTTCATGTTGGTTTTTTATATTTCATGATTTAATTTATGAATTTCCTTGAGTGTGATCCTTTCTTTTTATTGTATTTCATTATATTTCTTTTTTGATAATTTGAATATTCTCCATTAATTATGGCCCTTATGACTTTATTTTCCTATTTAGGCATTTAAATATGTCATTATATGATTTGTAGACATTTAACTAAGTCATGTCCCTTTAATTATGAGGAATTTTAAAATGTCCTTTTACAAGTTCTCTTTGGACCATTTAATTTTGTTTTAATTTTGAGTGATCTTGTGTATGTACTCTATTTCTTGTTGAGCTTGTAATGCTACTTTCTAGATGTTACCATGATTTACATCATGCATCTTAGGACTTTATATGATCACATATTACATGATTCAATGATATATATACCTAGACATGTTATTCATCTATGATACATGATCCATACACTCCTTATACATTATATTATCCTTTTGAGGTAAGGTAACTACCACATTATATTTCCCTTCTCCTCAAAAATGGGGTGTGTCATATAGGTATGACTTCCACATTTTTAGAGTTTTAGGTTTAAGTGAGAGCATGTCAAAAGGCATGACCTTAACACTTATCTAATACTTAGCATCTCTAGATTATAGTGGGGGAATATTATGGAAACATGTTATCCACATTTTCAAAAAATATCAAAATCACTAGATTAAGTTAGGGAATGTCATAGAAACATGTCTTCCACACTTTCACCAATTCCATATTCACTAGATTTCATAGTTATATGATTCAGTTACATATATGTGACAATATTCTAAACATTGATACTATTATTATACCTAAATTTTAACTTGATACATATATTAGGTGCATATTCCATACAAAGAAAACACAAATAATTAATTTTTATATTTAAAATACTATTATCATACTAGGATGGACTATTATGGATTGTTATTAAGCCAATGTATTATAGTAATTGGTATACCTTTAGAATATTAAGTTTATAAAATCACTCAATCTTACCAAAATTATAAACTATATTTAATTAAATAATATAACTTCACTATAATTATAGGCTAGCTTTTATTAAATCATCCACCCTCACTAGATATATAATTTGAGTTGATTAAATCACTCACACTCAATAGATTATGCACATATTTGGGTTACATAATTGAGATGAAACAAACTCAATGTTCATGTTGTAACTCACCTTTACACCAAGGTTGGGGGAATTTTTTCCTCTAATATATATATATATATATATATATATATATATATATATATATATATATATATATATATATATATATATATATATGCACTTTAAGGTCATTTTTTTCCTAATATCAATTTTAATACTTCATAATGAGGCATCCTTTTAAATCAAATTTCCAAAAGGAAAGATGGTTGCATCGACACAAAGGTGTACTCTTAACCTTAATCTTATTAATTTCAATCATTTAAAATTATTTAAATTTAGGATTTAATGAAATAATTATAAAACATAACATTCTCTTGGTTATAGGTTAGTCACTAAAAAAGTACTCAATTTGGGTTCATGCAAAGGCAAGGTGTGTTATACACACCTAGGTATGCATTTCTTTCTCTTAAACTAGAAATTTAATTATTAGATTAAATGAGGGAGAAATGAAAATTATAAAATCTTCTTTATATATTACCTTAGTATTTCACACTTGGAAAATACCTACCATGGTTGTACCTTTTAATTCTATACCTTTTCACTACTAAAAGGCTCATGTTCACTATCTCTTTATGCCTAATTATTTATATCTTAGTCCAACCATTTTTATTCTAATGAATACACCTTCTATATTGTGAAAAAATATCTAAACCTAATTATTATCCTTTATTACTATTTTTTGACATGTACCTTTTTCTATCTCTTTGGACAATTTCATCTTAAGAAAACACATGTATTGAGGCAAGGGTCCATTTTCCTACAAAGTGTCCCATGCCCAAAATTCATCTAACTTTGAAAATAGACATATCCTAAAGGTTAACCTAATTGTTTTAATGTGATATATTTTCAAAAAATATTTTTATATATAAAATATCAACCCTCATTTATTCCTCCCCTTGAAATAACCTAGTAAATGTTAGAGTATATATTTCTCATATTTACTAGTGTATTAACTAGCTATTTTATCCTTTTATGAGTTTATCCTATGTGAATATTTATCTCAAATTGATTATTTAGGCAAGTTCATTTTTGTTCCTTGTATATTTATGCATGGGATTTCCTTTGTACTAGCATCTTATTTTTGAATAACACTTTATTTGCATTGACTTGCAATCATTTGTCTACAACTTCATTGTGTGATGTTTTTGTTGTTAACACTTATGAATATTAGGTTGGAATGTTTTTTCACCCTCTAATTTTTAAGCATACCATGGTATTATTCACCAACATTCTATTTCACATATTCCATAAAAAAATGGCTTAGCATAATGAAAGAATCAAAATTTTAAAGGGATGGCTAACTACATGATGCATTAATGAGATTTACCTCCTATCTATTCGGAATAGGTAGTTAATTATAAAAAATACAATCATAAACACACACCACATTGAGAAATTAATCATATGACTTTGAAGGAGGGTTGGTCTGGAACCAATCATGATGTCTCATTTTTTTGAGTCTTTGGGAGCCTTGTTTGGGCATTTGTACCAAATAAGAAAAGGTAAGCATTGGATAATAAGAGAAAACCTTTGATTTTTTTAGGGTATTGTGAGGACATAATAGACTATCATCTTGTAGATCTTGATACTCATGATGTTCATTTTCAAACACATATAACATTTGATGAGTACATTACATCTCATGACTCTTCATCTTCCTCCATTCCTTCTTATTATTTTGATGATTCATCACCTCCACTTGAGGATTCACTATTTGAGGTGAAAATTTAGGAGATTCATAAGGATGCTATAGAGGATGAATATCCTATTAATACTAATGTTTCCACTATGCCTAGGTAGGTTTGTACTATAGTTTTTAAGGTAGCACCTTTCATATAGGATTTTCCACCTATTCAAGATTTTTATGCACATTCTATGGGTATTGGACCTTTGTGTCAAGCATTATCTAGGGATCCAAAATCATTTTCATAAGATCATGTGATATAGGATTTAGATAATTCAATGATAGATGAGTATTCTTCACTAATGAAGAGTAACACTTGGGATTTGCTCAGTCTTCCTAAGGGAAGAAAGTTGGTTAGGTGAAAGTGGATTTACCATCCCAAGTGTAGCTAATGGTTCCATTGATAAGTATAAGGCATGTTTTAGTACAAATGGGTTCTTTTAGGTGAAAGGTATTAATTAAAATAAGACTTATGAACCTATTTCTAAATTGGATTCTATTCACCTTGTACTTTATATTATTGCATCACAGGGTCATTTAGTGTATCAAATAGATATTAAGAGTGCTTTCTTGCATGGATAATTGCATGAGGAAATATATATGGATAATATTAGTATGTTTGTTCATGATTATTCTCTTTTTTATCGACTTATGAGGTCTATTTATGGTCTCAAATAGACCCCTTGGGCTTGGTATGAGAAGATGGATTCATTTCTTCTCTCCACTGGCTTTGTTCACTACCACTCTAATCCCATAGTGTATATTAAATGTATTATGAAGGACATTATTATAATAATATTGTATGTTGATGATATACTTCTCATAGGTAGGTACTCATCTCAGATTTAAGCTATTCAAAGAGCATTTTTAGCATAGTTTGACATGACAGATCTTGGTCTTTTGCATTTCTTACTTGGTTTACAAATATCATAGTTAGATATAGGGATTTATTTGAGTCATCAAAATTATACCATTAATATTCTTTAAAAATTTTAAATGGTTGATTTTAAGCCAAATCCTTCTCCTTTTTAGTATAGAGTGACTCTCACTACCTCTTGTACTAATCAAATTTATGATCCTACATTGTATAGGTAGATGGTTTGGAGTCTTATGTATTTGACCCATACTATCTCAAAACATTTAAATGTAGTTAGGCTTGTATCTAAGTTTGTACATGCCCCTCACAATAGTCATTATCATGGTACCAAGATTATTTTATGATATCTATGATGCACTACATATTTTGGATTACACTATACCAAGGGTTCTACTCAGTTGGTTGGATTCAATGATTCATATTGGATGGGTTCTCTTCATGATAGGCATTCCAATTCTAGATACATATTTTGTCTTAGTTCCTCACCTATTAATTGGTTGTTCAATAATCAATAGGCTAATGTAATTTCATCTATAGAGGTTGAGTACAGGGCAGTAGTTATATCGAGTTAACAAATTCTTTGGCTTTGTAAATTATTGATAGAGTTTGGCTTCATGTTGGATTCACCCATTATATTTTAATATGAAACCCATAGTGTAATTCACATATTATTAGAATAAATATGATTGAGATGGTGGGGATGAATAAATATTCAAAAATTTTACAATATTTACCTTGTCATTTATGAACTACCAATACATTATAGTAAACCAACAACACGTTAAGATCCATGAACATGAAAGAAGAACAACACACAAAAATCACTTATTTAAGTGGTAAGAACTAAAGGGGAAGAAAAATCATTGATTATTAAAATTTAATACTATCCTATAAGTCAAAAATCAAAATTTAGTGAAGCACCAACTTCACTTCGAGAACCAACCCTAACTAGCCAAGTACCAACTTGACTAGGCTTTAACAAGTACCCACTCGCAAGGAGGTCCCAAACCCCTAGATGAATAAAAATAAAATAATACACCTCAAAAATTTAATAAAATTTATAAATCTTTGTTACTCATAAAATAGATGATTGTCCCCATCTTCATCTCTTCACACATACCTATCCTCCTCAAATGAGTCACTAACCTTCTTCGCTCAATTAGGTCTCTTCAAGACTTGGTTATGTCACCTGACCTTGATAATCATATATAGTAACCATATGACATATTCATGATGTTTTATATTTAAAATAATTATGGTATAAAATACCTCCTTTATCTCTTCAAAGTTCTATCTCATTTACTTCAATGTATACACTCACTCTAGACAATTAGGTCTATTAGGTTTTGTTCTTATACTAGGCTCTTGCTCATACACATCTTGGTAAGACATACACACTTTAAAACTTATTTTTAAAATAAAATTGGACTTAATACATTAAAAAAAATGAACCAATTATTATAATATGACTTTCATAGCGTATAGTACCAAAACCCCTTTTAGGCCTTAAGGAAGCCTAATTCAATTAGGCCTTCATTAGCACATGTTATCCTTTGAAAACATTAGAACACTCTCAAAATTATTACACATTAGTAAAATATAATACTTAAATTTAATACACCCATACCAATTTCTTATTATTTCCATGACACCTTTTATCTCTAATGACCACTTGAAGCATGTCATTAGCAATGTTCACAATTAGGCATGTGCATACCCAAAAAGTCTATCTTGAAATAGTGAACCAAAAAACACAATATTATTTAAAAAAATATGGATATTTTTATATAAATATAACCTTAAATACGTAAAATACTTCAAAAAAATTATTATAATTCATTACATAGGGCAAAATTAAACAAACCCTTCTCTGCAAGTAGCCCATTCAGAACTGTCAACTACCTTCAAAACATAGTCACGAAAACATGAATTTTTGATACATGAAAGGGAATAATTAAGAAATTTAAATTCATGAATAAAATATTATAACAACCTTAGAACAAATTAAAATAAATTTATCATAATCTCTAATATAAATATTGGTCTTACAAACCAATCTCATGCCTTCATTATACACAGACCTCACTGAGTTAGATAAGTCAATTTAAGAGAAAATTTATACTATATACATTAATATATAAATATTATATAAAATATGTACATGTATTATAGGTATTTAAAAAAATACCCATGTATTTGGATCCATAACTAATCCATGATAATACATCCCTAAACAACTTCTCACTCATGCTTGGTTTTCTCACTATCTGTACCATTAGGCATTTTAGTGATAGGTCAAATTATATGAATAGTTTAGAACACATAAGGTATATATCAGAGGATTCACCAAGGTCCAAATAACGAGGATGCATGAGTCATGGTTTCATGGGATGAAGCAAGTGAATACCATAAAATGCTAAAGTAAATGAAATCAAACAAGAGAAAATTGCATAGACAATTTGGAGAAAAGCCAATATTCCATTAACATAAGATGGCCAAAGTGAAGAATGCATATAGGAGAGCACGTAAGTAACTCCTCCACAAAAGGTGGTTAAGGAACCCCAAGAATAGACTGTAACTCCTTGATAAAAGGTGGTGACATGGTGCTAACAATAGAGAAGTAACTCCCATACCAAAAATAGCTGGTCAAAAGAGTTACTTATGACATTCTTATGACACCTATGAGACATCTATGACACACATATCCACATAAGCTAGCCTATCCCATGAATGTAGGAAAACTCCATGTAAGCACAAATATATAATTTCCCTAATTAAATAATAGGGAAAAATAAAAACCTACACTAACAGCCCCCCATAAGTGCAACTCAGGTGGGCAGTGTGGAAATATAAAATGGGTCCCAATAACTAAGCCTGATGAGGTACCCATGTATAAATGCAATCTCCCATAAGATAGAGAAAAGGACAAAACTCATAGGAAAAAACTCCCCCCCCAAAACAGAGACATAAAAGAAATGAAGAGGCTATAAGGCCCCCCTAAAGATGATGATGTTGTAGATGTAGACCACACCCCAAGAAGAGCTTGTAAATGAATGAACTTGCTCTCGGTGAAAGGTTTGGTGAAGATGTCTGCAAATTGCTCTAAATACTAGAAAAATATTAAGTCAATGACCTAACTATGAATAAGCTCCCAAATGAAATGCATGTGAATCTCTATGTGCTTGGTCCACTGGTGCTAAACCATATTCCTACAAATCTGAATGGTACTCTAGTTATCATAATAAATGATGGTGGGCTGCCTGATAGGAATGGCAAACTCAAAAAGAATCCCCTAAATCCAAATAGCCTCAATAGTTGCATTAATAACTCCCTTATACTATGCCTCTATGGATGATATAGGAATAACATTTTGCTTCTTGCTAGACCAATTGATAGAACCAAAACCTAGAGAGAAACTATAACCAGAAGTGGACTTGTGAGTCTATGAATCACCATCCTAGTTTGAATCTGTATATCCAACCAAGTCAACCTCTATGCCAAATCTGTAATGAATCCCATATCTATGTGAACCCTGTATGTAATGCAAGATCCTCTTAGCTGCTTTCTAATGCAGCTCATGAGGTTCCTGCATAAATCTAGAGACAAGTCCCACTATATATGATATGTCAGGCTTGGTGTGAGTCAAGTAGATGAGACTACCAACAAGTTGTCAATATTGAGTGGCATCAACCAATGGTGAAGAATAGTTAGCCTCAATATTGACTCCTAATAGAAAGGGAGTCATAGATGGCTTGCAATCAACCATGTGAAACTGAGCCAATAAGTCAAGAGCATACTTAGGCTATGTGAGAGAAATCCCTGAATCTGACTGTGAGATCTCAATGCTAAGGAAGTAGTGCAACAAACCCAAGTTTATCATGTCAAATATATCTTGGAGAGATGCCTTCACTACTACAATAGCCGATGAAGAACTCCCGATGATCAAAAGGTCATCAACATAATGAACCAGAATCAAGAGTGAGTCATCTTGCTACAAAAAGTAGACATTAGGATCAAAATGGCACCTAGTGAAACCCGCTGTGAGAAGGAAGGAATCCATATTGGCGTACCAGGCCTGAGGGGCCTATTTGAGGCCATAGATAGATTTCCTAAGTCTACATACTAAGGAAGAATCTTGAACAAATCTTGGTGGCTGCTCCATGTAGATCTCCTCCTCTAGGTCTCCATGAATAAAGACACTCTTCACATCCATCTGGTGCACATCCAAACCATGTGCTATGGTAATAGCCAAGGTGAGTCAGATAGAAGTCATCTTTGCAATGAGTGTAAAGGTCTCTGAGTAGTCAATGCCTACCACCTGTGAGAAACCCTTAGTGACCAGTCATGCCTTATACATATCAATTGACCCATCTGCTACAAACTTGGTCTGATATATCCACCTACATCAAACCATCTTCCTTCCCTTAGGAAGTGAAGTCAAGTCCCAAGTGTGATTTTTGATTAAGGAAGAATATTCTTCCTCCATAGCACTATCCCACGCAAGTACCACTGATGCCTCTCAAAAAGTCTATGGATCTAAAACTAAAGCAAAGAAGGTATGTGGATCTCTCTAAAAATCCCCCCTAGTTCATCTATCATCTACAAGATCTCTTACCCAAGTACCAACACTCTCAAGTGTCTGTCTAGCCCAAAGTGGCTCAAAAGTGGGTGAGTCAGGTGCTAACTCCTCATCCTCTGACTGACAAGAGGTGGATGACTCTACATCACTATCCTCACTATCTAAACTCAAAGAATAAGAAGATGTCTCTGGCTCAAGAACCTACTGTGGCTGATCTGAATTTGATAAGGAATCATCATGAAGAAGTAGATCTGATGAGGGAGAATAAGTGCCAAGTGTTGAGTCTCAAGGACTCTCCTAAAAATGGACACTTCTCTTGATGCATAAATCATGAGTGATTGGATCTAGAAGGCGATACCCCTTAACACCATCTGGATATCCTACAAAGATGCAAGGCTTGGACTGACATTCCATAGCTTTGTATTTCTTCTTTGATATGTGGGCCATGGCTAGGGATTTGAAAACCGTAAGGTGCTCAACATCAAGTTTCCTTTTATGCCAAGCTTAAAAGGGTGTTATCACTTTCAAAGCTTTGTGAGGAACCCAGTTTTGAATGTAGAAAGCACAATTGATGGCTTTAGTCTAGTACTGTGGTGCTAAGGATTTGGAGTGAATCATATAGCTACCCATCTCTTTCAAGAACCAATTTTTGCATTCTGCAACCCCATTATATGAAGGACTATAAGTGACTGTGCATAGAAAATCAATCCCCTCTATGGTGTAAAACTGCTCAAACCTGTTGCTGACATACTCCCCTCCATTATCAATTCAAAGAACCTTGATGGATTTCTCACTCTGTTTCTCAATAAGAGCCTTGAAGTCTAGAAAATTTTCAAACACTTCAGACTTTTATTTGAGAAAATATATCCAAGTGTACTTAGAGAAATCATCAATGAAAGTGAGGATGTACTTGACCCTTATGAAAGATGGTTTGGGAAAGGGTCCCGATACATCACTGTGGACTAACTCCAAAGGTTGTGAAGCCCTCTAAGCTTTGCCTTTGTCAAATTTTGCTTCGGGATGCTTCCCAAGGGAGCACCCCTTGCAAAGTCCTTTTGAGAATTGGACACAAGGCAAGCCAATGACCATGTCATTTTTGTAAAGTTGTTTAAGGTAGTGGTAGTTAAGGTGGCCAAACCATTCATGCCATAATTTGATAACCTCATCTGAATGAGTCAGCAATGCTATTGGAGAAGAATCATGTGCAAAATGTGAGAAGGTGTATAACCTTGCTTGGTGATCTGCCCTACCCACTACCACTATAGTATCACTATGCAACTCCTTGATAGCCACTGAATCTGGTGAAAACTCAACTCTCATGCCCCAACCAATGTGAGTGATTTGGTACACTGATAGGAGATTAGTTGAAAGAGAAGGAACACTTAGAACATTATTGAATGTTCCTCCTTCCATTTCAACTGACCCTCTCCCTACAATGGAAATTGATGTGTCATCACCCAAACTAGTTGAAATTATGCTACAAGGCTCTAAAGATGAAAACTCAAATAGGGAAGAGCCCATGTGGTGAGAAGCACTCAAGTCAATGACCCATGAAGATGTAAAAGCTACTGTAGCTACAAGGGCCTTACCCTTTTCTTTCTCCTTACCCTTGCCTTTTGCCTTAGTAGAATCTTGGGTAGATGAATTCTATTTGATGGACTCAGGAATACCTAAGTTGTGCTTCTCTAGAAGATGAGTTAGGTGATCTATTTATTTCTTCATGCATTTGTGTTCATCATGCCCTATCTTTTTACAATAAGCACACTTAACCTTCTCCTTCTTAGGTTTAGCATTAGAAGAGGAAGACTCAGTGTTTTTCTTGGCAGGATTGTTGTTTTCTTTCTTCTTCTCCCGGTCTGTATTCTTTCTCTTCTTGTCCTTTGTTGAAGTCTTATCCTTACCATTTCTAGCTATCAAAGCTTGGGGTTGAGTAGACTTCATTGTGCCCATTTGAATTAGCTTATCTTTCTCCCTAGTCAAGTTGACAATGAATGAATCAAAAGAAGGCATTTTCCATGTAGTGCCAAGGGCACTTTTTGTGGCATGGAAAGTGGAGACAAAGACTGAATAGCTTCGACCTAACTTTACAAGAATAGAAAAGATGAGTTGGTCATCTTTCTTCTCTATCTTTCATTCTTTCCATTGCAAGCTAAGGGCATTAAACTTAGTGAAGAAGTCCTGTAGGGTGTCAAAGTTGCCAGGACTTAGACTTATGAGTTCATTTTCGAGCTCATGACCTCTCATCTCATCAAGCTTCCCAAATAAGGTTTCTTGGGTATCCCATATGTCTTTGGGAGTATTAGAGGTTTCTAAATGGAAGAGAAGTTTTGGAGACATGGACAAGCTCAGTAATCCATAGGCTTCATCACTATGGTTGTACCACTTGACCTTTTTAGCATCAGTGATGGGTTTTACTTTAGTACCCATGGTGATCCTATACAACCCTTTGCTTCTAAGAATGATTGACATTTTAACCTTCTATTCATGATATTTGAAGGGTTTTATGGGTTTAAGTTGAAAATAATCCATTTTAAGCTTAATTTAGGTGAAGTTGTGTTGATTGCAAGTTGTGAAATTATGTAGAAAGGAGAGTGAAAACAAAGATTGCAAGTGCTGAAAATTAATCACACCCCCTAAAAATGTTGAGCCCCCCACCCAAATATGAAAGTGCATGCTCAAAATATGTCAAGCTCATCTAAGAAGGCATCTTAGAGCAATCAGTGTAAGACTTTAAGCAAACAAGACGTCAGACTCAGCTGAAAATGCGTCTCGGGAGACCCAAATTTTAGGCACTTTATAAACTAGTGAATTTTTAATAAATAACAATCCTACACTATGGATAATTGAAATAAAAACACTTTTTCAAAAAATGGCACCTAAATTTGAGCTACCGTTTTCAAGATATTAAAGATTCAATTTCTCATAAACTAGTGTTTTTGCAAAAAATAGCACTAAAACATTAAAAAATGCCTATTTTGAGAGAGAAAGTGGCCTTCCAACCACTTATTGGACTCGGCATGGAGTGTGGAATCCAAAAGAGGTATTTTTGAGGGGAAATTAGCCTCCTTCCAACTCGGGCCTCACCCTTCGTCTTCGATAATTGAATATACAAGCTTAAAAAAACTCAAATATTGCTCAATCAAAGAACCCCCCCCAAAAAAAATGATTTGGCACTTTATATTAATGCGTTTACAACTAACACTAGCAATAAATACTAAGTGGTCTTGATTTTAATGCATTACAAAACCCTCATAAAGAGCATATGCTGGAAATATAACTTTGGCATAATATCCAGAGAAATAAATAGCACCATTACGATCTACTCAAAAAATTGTGCACTTTCAAAACACGAATTGTCTCGATACGAGGTCTAATGTGAAAGTTATGATCCTCTAAAGTTCCCAAAATGAGAACTATGTAATGTCACAACTGAAAATCTACTATTTCTGAAAAATCTTAGAAGCAAAATCAAAAAGCATCTACACTAGTGCATAGAGCATGAAAAAATAGCCAAAATAAAATAAATTGTGGGAAAAGGAGTCCGTGTGAGCAAGAATAGAGCATTTGAAAATTGTCTTTAAAATTGCAACTGCCAACAGAGAGGGGTCCTAATGTAGTTTTCTAAGCACATTTATGCAAAGTATACAGAATGTATGCAAAAACTGAAAGATACCTAGATGGTTTTTTGGGCTGTGAACAAAACCCAAAAGGCATTTTTCTTGCTGATGTATAAAAGATGCAGATCTAGTGTAAAATAGATGCCTTTAGCCAAAAAAAATGACCCCAACAACCAAAAAATGGCATGCAAAGGTAGAATCAACTACCAAGAGATTGCAAAGGCATGTGACAACCTACAATTCTAATTAAAACACAAAATATGCAAGCCAATTGGTAGAAACAAGATTATTGGATCTTGCAAAATTCTGCCTACATGTATATGGAGAGACCAAACAAGCCATGGAAGGAATAAGAGCATGGAGATCTAGCAATATCTCCTAAATTTTTTCAAATTTCACAAAAAAATGCCTTAACAAAGCTCTATATTTCAATGAAAGCAATAGTAAAATAGACAACCAATTACCAGGGTGGCTCTAATACCATATCGAAGGATTCGCCAAGGTCTAAATAACGAGGATGCATGAGTCATGGTTTCATGGGATGAAGCAAGTGAATACCACAAAATGCTAAAGTAAATGAAATCAAACAAGAGACAATTACATAGACAATTTGGAGAAAAGCCAATATTCCATTAGCATAAGATGGCTAAAGTGAAGAATACATATAGGGGAACATGTAACTCCTCCACAAAAGGTGGTCAAAGCACCCCAAGAATAGACTTTAACTCCTCCATGAAAGGTGGTGAAAGGGTGCTAACAATAGAGAAGTAACTTTCATACCTAGAATAACTGGTCAAAGGAGTTACTTATGACATTCTTATGACACCTATGACACATTTATGACACACATCTCCACATAAGCTAGCCTATCCCACGAATGTAGGAAAACTCCATGGAAGCACAAATATATAATTTTCCTAATTAAATAATAGGGAAAAATAAAAACCTACACTAATAGTATAAAATATAATCAATAACCACCATGTACATAAGATACAAGTATCAAGATTTAACCTTGATCTAATTAGCAAATTTAACTTAGTCAACTCTACCTACTACAGTAAATTTTTGAGAAATAAGGCCTTTCTTGTAGGGTCTATTCTCATGTCAAAAAAAACACATCGAGAGATGCCTGAGAGACTTTAATACAAACTCAAATCACTTAAATATCCATTACAAATCTTTTTGGGCTATTTTGATCAATATCTTTCTCATCGAGTCAAAGTTAGGGTTTTAGAGAAGTTTAAACCACCTTAAAGTCTTACCGATCAGTCATAAAGATTATCCCCTTATTATAGAAACCAATACATGGAAATTTGAGATAGGACCACTTAAAATATACCATTAATGTATTAAATTCTCATGTAGAGGTTACACATGAAAGTCCTTAGGTTGAGAACCCTTCATTATGTGCACTTGACAGACCTTAAACCACTTTTTATTACCTTTTATTAAAAATATTGACCTCATAATTGGTCAAAACACATAAGAAAACCTATAAAACCACTTATAATTATCAAATGTTCATTATTACCTTGGAAACTAATCCTAATACCCCATTAGGACACCATCTCTCTCTTGGCTCTCTAGGCTTTTGACCTACAAGTCACATTAGGCCTTAAAACTAACCTTATATCCACTATCCATGCACTATCCACCTCACTCACATGCTCAAACAGCTTCTCACTTTCTCTAACACTACTTTACATCCTTAATATGTCTTGATAACACCTCATGTCCCCTTATTCGGTCAGGCTCTATTTAGAACTAGTCAGTTGCATGCTAGGTTTATAGGTCTTACCCCTATAGACTTATTTTAAGACATTCATGTGTGATCCAATGCCTAATATGAATCATTAAACAAACTCATAGATAATATTATGCCTTTTTTCATCCATCTCACTAGGCCACCATGCTCCTTCATGCATAAGACTAGGCGTCCTATGCACAAGACTTTTAAAGTCTCTTGCTAGGTTTAAACACTTGAAAACTTTGGAAATTGATTTTAAAAATCTTTTTGACGCTTATACACCTTGATCACATGAATTATATGTTTCTCAACTAATTTCATGCCTCTTGAGGATGAAATCAAATAAATAAATAATTGAATGACCTCATGAACAACCTTTGACATCATGATAATTTCAATGCCAAACCTTAATAGTAGATATAATGCTCAACAATATCCCCCTTTATCATTGATGGTAAACCAAACTAAAAACTACTCATCCTTATCTCCCCATCCTAGTCTTTCTCCTTCTTTGACAGAAATGACAAAGTGATGTCTACAATTCCTTGGATCACAATCCTTGCAATAAAAATACTCAACACAAAGAGCTATGAAATTAATAGCCATAAAACAAACATGATCCCCTATCTCCATGCATACCTTCTTAGAACAAATAACCTCTTTTTGGAGTGTAATGATCATTATTATCTCCCCCTAAGTATTTGTATTCTTCAATGATTAATAGGGGTAGGAATTACACCCAATTCTTGTATTAAGTGTTTAAAAGTTATCTTTAGAGGTGTTTGGTCAAGATGTTTGTAATTTGATCATATGTAGAGAAATGTTCAAGTTTGACACTTCTTTCACTTACATGATCTCTTAGAAAATGATATCTTATGGGAATGTGTTAGGTCTTTGAGTACATAATAGGGTTTTGTGAGATGCTTATAACACTTGTATTGTCACAATATATAAGGCTAGGACCATCATAATCCACCTTTTAGTCTTTTAGGGATTGTCTCATCCATAGGGCCTAAGTGAAATATGATTCTGTAGAAATGTACTCAGGCTCACAAGTGGTCAAATCTACTAATGGTTACTTCTTTTTTATCCATGAGACTAGGCACCCACCTAGGAATAAGGTTCTTCCACTAATACTCTTCCTATCATCTATATTTCCTACCCAACCTACATCTATGTAGGCTATTAATTTTAAATCCTTGCTTCTTGGATACCTCAATCCATACTCCATAGTCCCCTTGAGATACCCAAGTATCCTTTTTATTGCTTGTAGATGATTCTCCATTTAATCTTATTGAAACCTTTCCATAAGACCTACTACATGCATGATGTTAATTATAGAGGTAGTGTTGTACAACAAACTTATAATCATTGACCTATATGAGATTTTATTTAACTTTTAAGACTCATCTTCCTTAACTTACAACATATGATCATGGGTGTACAAAATACCTTACAATCCTCCATCTCAAACTTCTTAAACATCTCTCTTATGTACTTAGCTTGTGAAATGAATATGCCCTTTTTTAGATAACATGAATTGTGACCCAAGAAAGAATTATAGTTATCCTAGCATAGACATCTTAAACTCTATCTTCATCACCTATATAAAGGCCTTTATCATGTTCTCATTATTTCCACCAGAGATGATGTCATACACATAGACAAATACTATAAGATAATGGTCATATTTTTTCCTAATGTATATATTACTATCTGCAACTCCTCTTTCAAATCCTTGATCTAAAAGATACATGTCCAACCTAGAATACAAAGCTCTAGGAGCTTACTTTAGATCATAGAGAGCCTTCTTCAATATGCAAACATTGTCTTTGTCATCTAATAGTGTGAATCCTTTAGGTTTTTCAATGTACACTTCTAAATTCCCATTCAAAAAGGAAGATTTAACATCCATCTGGTATACCTTGAATATTTTGAATCATGCATAAGCTAGAAATAATTTGATGGCCTCCAATCTTGATACTAGTACAAATGTCTCCTCAAAGTATACTCCTTTAACTTGTGCATATCCCTTACATACCAATATATCCTTGTTCCTAGTGACTTCTCCATATTCATTCAACTTGTTTCTAAACACCCATTTTGTGCCAATGACATTTTTGTCTTTAGGCCTAGGAACTAGTTCCCAAGTCTAATTCTTCTTTATTTGATCTAACTCCTCATTCATAACACCTATAACAATTTTGTATTTATTTATTCTATAATAATCTTAGGTTCCATCTTGGATAATAGAGAATTCTATTGATTTATATTACTTACCAATCTTCTCCTAGTTTTCATACTTGCATTCTTGTTACCAATGATTTGAGATTCAGGGTGGTCTCTTTCAATTTATCTTAAGGGTCCTTTTGAGTCCTATCTCTCTTTAAATTATTATTCTTCCTCATCAACCTCTATAGTCTCATCTTCCTTCTTTAATTCCACATTATCTAAAGTGTTATTTGATTGTGAGTGAGATTTCCTTATCTCATTGATCCTCACATTGGTGCTTTCCACTATCTTTTATAGTCTCTTGTTTTAACATATATATGCTAAGAAAATTGATGAGTATCCTAATAATATTCCTTCATCATATCTAGAATCAAACTTACCCAAGTCTTCATCATCTCTTTTCAAGAAGCATTTACTCCCAAACACTCTCTAGTGTTCTACATTTTCAAGTCTGCCCTTCCATAGTTCATAAAGAGTCTTGTTTCCATTAGTCCTTATCTGTCCTGTATTCAATATATAGATAGAATTTCTTATTATATCTCTATAATATCCATTAGATACTATATACTCATTAAACTTAGTTTTATCCATCTCTTAAACTATCATATTCTTCCTTTCCACTACCCCATTCTACTAAGGTGTCCTAGATGCTGAGAATTGTCTCCTTATTCTATGAAACTCATAGAAGTCATCAAAATAATTATACCAAAACTATCCTCCTCTATCAGATATTAGGCACTTTATCTTCCCATTATTCTCATTCTCAATAAGATTTTTTAATACCTTGAACCAATGGCTTCTAATTTCTCTTTTAAGAATGTAAACCAAGTCATTATTATGTAATCATTAATGAGTAACATGAAGTAGCTGTCTCCTTGAATGCTTTTACTTCTTATACACCCATAGAGATCAGTTTGGATTAAATCCAAGGGTATTTTAGTAGATTACTCCTTGGACTTGAACCTTCTTCTAGTTTTCTTACCATGTTGATATGCCTTGAAAAATATGTTACTAGGTTTGATGATTTTAGGCATGTTCTTCATAGACTTCTTAGTGTTAATCCCAATAAGGTTGTCAAAGTTTAGGTGACCTATCCTTCAATGAAATAACTAAATTTTATATATCTTACTAATGAAACATCTCTCCTTAATCTCATTCAATATATATATGTTGTTCTCAGTCTTCTTGGCACTGGTAATTAGCCTTTTTTAATTTAGCTCTCCTTATCTCACACCCTTTTCATGAAAGGTTAGTGTGTGTCCTTAATTTCACATTTAAATCACACTAAGAAGGTTATGTTTGATACCTTTCACATACAATACATTTTGTGTCTTGGTATTTCCATTTTCCAAACTCAAGACACCCTTGCCAACTATATTGGAAGTTGTGTTGTCTCCAAACCTCATTGTTCCTAAAGCATTATTATTTAATGAGATGAACTTGTCTCTATCTCATGTCATGTGTCTTGAGAAATCACTGTCTATATACCATTTCATTCCTTCATCTTGAATGTGAATGGTAGTCTAAGATAGCATAGAGTCCTTTTTGGTCTTCTATTCCTCATCAAAAAATATTTCATCTTGCTTCTTTAGCTCAATCTAATCCATCCTATATTTCTTTGGCTTCCATATCAATGTTTTATCCTTCTTATTCATTCTAGGAGCTTTATATGTCTTTTTGAATCTTGTGGACCTTCTAACTCGATTAGATCAAAATCTTTCAATGCATCCTATATTATGATATATGTAGTAAACAACATTTTTGTACTTACCATGGTTCCATGATGACTTATTATTAGGTTGCCTAATTTATCTTTTCAAGCTAGTACTCTTGACATGTTTTGAATTCTCATGCTCTCTCTTAAACTTTCTCAAAAAATTTATGAGTTGTTTATGCTCAACATTCAATGAATCTAGCTCTATCTTCAACTAGTCATACTCAACTTCCTTTGATTTACACCTTCTGTTTACCTCTTTTAATTAACTATTAATATCCTTGATAGTATTATTTTAGCATTTCAAATCATCAAGGGTATTCCTAATATTAGCTTCAATATCTACTTTAGTTTCTCTTTCTTCACTTTCATAGTAGACTTCTTCATCATACATGTTATCTTCTTCCTATTGTTCACAATACATTCTTATGCTTCTTAGGATCACCTTCAAGTGATTAAACATGCCTCAAAGGACCAAGGTCTTTTACCAATTGATGTAAGAAATGTGATTTAGGGTGAATCAATATTTATAACTTTTATAATCTTTACTTTTTCATTCATGAACTACCAAAACAATATAGTAAACTAGCAACACATTAAGAGCCATGAACATGAGAGAAGAACATAACACATAAAAAACCTATTTGAGTGGGAAATCCTCAAGGGGAATAAACCCCACTGATGATGAAAATGTACTACTATTCTATAATTCAAACATCAATATTTATTGAAGCATAAACTTCACTTAGATCACTAACCCCATCTAGCCAAACACTAACTTTACTAGGTTTTAGCAAGTATCTACTTGCAAGGAGGAACCAACCCTCTAGATGACTCATCACCAACTAAAAAAACTACAAACTTTTATCAACCTCAAAAAAATTTGTTTCTCATACAAAAAATTATGATTTCCATCTTCATCTCTTCACACACACCTATCCTCCTCAAACTGGTCTCTAGCCTTCTTCGATCAATTAGGTCTCTTTAAGACTTGGTTAAGTCATATAACCTTGATAATCATCTATAATACCCATATCATATCTTCATTATGGTTTATATAATCACTCTTTATGGTATACATACCTCCTTCAGCTCTTCAAAGTTATATCTCATTCACTTCAACTCATACACTCACTCTAGATAATTAGGCCTATTAGGCCTTGCTCTTATACTAGGCTCTTGCTCATACACCTCTTGATCATCCATATACACTTTCCCACTTAATTTTTAAATATAATGGGCCATAATACATTAAAAAAATATTAACCAATCATTAAAATAGGTCGGTCATAAAATTTAGGACCAAAACCCCTTTTAGGCCTTAAGGAGACCTATTACAATTAGGCCTTCATTAGCACATGTTATCCTTTGAACACCTTGGAACACTATTAGACTTATCACATAGTAGGAAAATATAATATTTCACTTAAATATACCCATAAAAATCTAATCTTGGCTCCATGACACCTTTTAGATCCAACCACCACTTGAAGCACATCATTAGCACTATTCACAATTAGGCCTATACATACCCATAAAGTCTATCTTGAACAACTGAACCAAAAAAAAAAAATTGTCAAGAAACCATGGAAAAAAATTATATATATATATAACATTTAATAACTTGAATACTTCACCAAGTTCAAGTTAATTAAAATTCGTTAAATATGGGAAAAGGACTTAAACCCTTCTCTGCAAGTAGCCCAGTCATAACTGTCAACTAGCTTCAAAACATAGTCATGGAAACATGAATTTATGATAAATTAAAGGTCATAATTAATATTTAAAATGGATTAATATTATCTTAAAATAACCTTATAAAAAATTAAAATAAATATGATCATAATCTCTAATAAAAATATTGGGTCTTACTGGACCAATCTCATGACTTCACTATACACAAACCTCACTAAGTTAGATAAGTAAATTTGAGAGCAACTCTATATTATATACAATCATCTCAAAATATTATTTATAATATTTACATGTATTAAAGTTATTTAAAAAATCCCCATGCATTTTTATTCATCCCTGATCCATGATAATTACATCCCTAAGCAACTTCTCACTCTTGCCTAATTTTTCTCATTGTCTACACCATTAGGCCTTTTAGTAATATGTCAACTTGTATGAATGGTTTATAATCAATAAGGGATATGACCTAATAAATAACCATAATTTACATAATATGAAATTTTTAAGCTTTAAGCTTCATCTAATTATCAACTTTGATTTGGTCAATTCTGCCTACTATAGCAAATTTATAAGAAATAAGGCCATTCCTATAGGATCAATTCTCTTGTCAAAAAAATCACACTTGGAGATGCCTGAGAGAGTTGAACATACCTAAAATAAATTAAATATCCATTAAAAACTATTATGGGATGTTTTGATTAATATCTTTCTCATGGAGTCAAAGTTAGGGGTTTTGAGAGGTTTAAACCACCTCATAGTCTTAACGATCATATATAGATCTTAGAT
>JARHVA010009718.1:0-100000 GCA_037957365.1 Torreya grandis
CCAAGGATTTAAATCATGTTATACCCCTCATTTATATTCATAAACATCCTATAAAAACTCAATATGTCAAAATTAAAACAAAAATTTCACGCTTATTATGCAAAGATTTCCCTTAGTTATAGGTGTACACTAGGTTCATTTGACTAAAAATTTAGGAGAGCTAACTCTTCGATGGGGTTTATATAAACCTTGGTAATAAAAATAGGTATTAAAATGTTATATTATTTATCCTATAATAATTTTACACAGCTTTTCTTTCATGTTTACATACCTTGTACAAAAATGACACCTTTTCTTGAAGAAGGCATATAGGTCTTGTATGCATACTAGGCTCCTAATCTACAATTTTGAAGTGATCTACTCCATTCAATATCAATGAATTTAAAAAATAGGTAATCACCTAAAGATCCATTATACATAATCTTAATATATTTCCATAATCAATATATCTATATAACCTATAGGTTAATGCCTTTCTTCACACATAAGCCTCAATGATCTACAAATACTCATTCTACCTATAATAGGCCTGAGGATTGGATGACTCTTAAACGTTAGGCTTGAAAATAAATATATTGAAATAGAACATATCCTAATGATAGTATTTTAAACTCACTATAATCCCATTCAAATTCATACTTAATTCCTCCTTAGACTACCCATGACTTCAAATTCAATGCACACCAGTTTTTATCATGTTTGAAATGATTTGAAATCTAAGTAGGCATGTATGTGGTATATTGGGGTTTATTAGGAATAATAGAGTTAATAAACTATTAAACAAGTTATTTAACACATAATGACCCATTTTTACATATGTATTAAACCTCTCAACCTCATAACATACCCCATATCATTAGCATGACTGCATATATCCTAAATTTTATTTAAGGGATGGTTATAGGTCTCTAAGGTCTGAGTGGCTATGAGGTTGAAATAATTTTTTTTTGTATTACCTTTTTTATTATTTTCAACACTTTATTTAGGATTTATTATTAATTATACATATCCTAATTACTTACTTAAGCCCATATTTCATACAATCATTTCCTTTTTCATTTACAATTGGTACACACAGGCTTGACTAACCCTTTTAAGATTGATAAGATTGAATTAGCTAATAAATTTCCCTTTATTTCATTATTGTATTGTTCAAAACCCTATGGGATTATTTTAAGATTTCATGACCTTATCAAGTCCTCTTATCCTTGATTTTACCTTTAACAACATTTAAACTATCAACTCTTCACACTTAACATGCAAACCACTATATTTTATAGGTTTAGGCCTAATATGGTCTAAACAATCTTACCAAAACTTTGACATACCTCTATTGGACCTCTTCCTTAATATATAATTATCATCAAGTAGATTATTATACTCTATCCATCATGGAATTCAAAAATGTGACATCTAGGATCTTATGCAATTCAATCATAAACACCTCTTGAGCTCACACATAAGCCTATGTACTTGTTTAGACTTTATGATCCTAATCATATTCTTACTCTTTCTTCAATCTTAACATTAAAAATTATTTAAAACTCATAAATATCTAATAGTATTCTTAATCACCTTAATTTTCTCTATCATATGCTTCTTAGTTGATACTCTTACACAAACTTGTATGACCTAGGGTCATTTGATTAGCATTCTTGATCCTTATTTTTCCACCAATCACTTGTGAGTCCTTTGATAATGTGAGAGAGTGTTTAAGAGATCAATGATGCTTATAATACCTTTCAATTCTTAGACTAGTTTTGTGTCTTTAGGGTCGTAATGGATATCTCAAGTTGTTATTTAAGACTATGGGACTATAGGAGCACATGAGATGAAGTTTAGAACTTTACCATACTAGCATACTTTTAGACAAGGCTCTGCAACACTCTTTCATGCCTTCTCAAGATTTGAGCGTGTGGAAATAATAATAACTTTATCATATATAGTTTGATACACATTAGAATACAATTTAGGTTTTTTCACATGTAACTTGACCTCCTAAATCTATATTAGTAACTTTGATCATACTTATTTGTAATTAGCCCTACCTATAGGTCGGTTTAGATGTCTTGACAATGAGTCATAAGAACAAACCTTATTCACTAGTTTAGACATATAAAAACCTATTGTAAAATATCATTGAATTAATTTGGAGTTATTCAAACCCATATTTTATATACATTAAAACATAATTTATCCTAAAAATACAAACATATAGGCTAGCAGGCTTTTAGGTCTGCATTCATCATGGTTTTGAACTTGACTTGGTGTAAGTTTGATCATCTAGCTTACTAATAATGTTTTTACATAACCTAATTACACTTTCATGAGGTTAATAAATTCATATGCCCTTTTTAAGTCATTTATATATAGGTAGTCATATACCATAATCTTCAAAATGAGAAAACACTACATACTGCTTGGAAAGGATTGTGTCAGAGTGATGAAATGGAGAATAAATTATGGATTTGTAATTTAATTTAAAAGAGTGTAAACATGATATGAAACCTTCTTCCATTCCTTCAACTATTGAATATGTTAAAAAAACAATAAACAATGATTATCAGCTTACAAATGTGAATAAAATGGAGTTTTCTTACCCTCTTGAGCCCACACATGCTAAATGCAGCTTTAAAAACATGTGAGATGATATAAAAAGACCCACACATCTCCCTAAATTTCCATTATGAATTCAAACTTTTTTAAACTTCCATTTCAAAGGATAAAAATGAGCTTGTGGTGTTGACTAGCTCTTTCAGACTACCCTACCTTCTTTGTGATTATTGATAAAAGAGAGGGGATGGTTCTGATGACCAATGACACAAATTTAAATATTACTAGGACCTCCTACTTTATAAAAAATTTAGGACCCAATGCTCTCTCCTCTATCCAAACCAATCACTTAAAAACTACCCTTGTGAGTTTGTCAATGGAGTGATGGAGGAGAAGAAGTATGTTTGGCACTTTAATAATCTATGATAGCTTGAAACTCATGGATATGACTTGTATAAGACCAAGAGACATATTTAAGTCATTTTCACCTATGAATGACTAGCCCAAGTTTATACAAACTCATAATACTTTCCTTGTTAGTTTTGAAACTATCATACTAACCATCTTATGACCTACACTGACATATCTAACTCATATTCACATTGTACACTTTATTTATGAGCTTGTAAAATCCATTTTTATATACCTCTCTTCATATTTTATTTTGAAATAATATTTTGATCCTTATGAATTATAAAAAAGATCAACATAGTTAAAAATGACCTCATAGAGATGGAGTACACCTTATTAAGACTTAAACAAGTTTGAAATTACCTATTGATCACTTGATTAAATGTTTCATGCAATAATGACACCTTGAAAAGTCTTATTTTGGTCACAATTGAAACCTAGGTTTCTCCAAAAACCTTAAAATTTGCTAAAATACCTTAATTTCATAAAATAAGACTAATGAACTCTAAACTAAGTGACTAAGTGAAAGAACTTGACCTGACATACTATATACACTCTTGACACCACATGACATACCCCTAGGACCCACAAGACTAAATTTTAAGGGACTAGAATGCTTGGTAAGGACACTACCTTAAATAATGCTAATAAGACCTTACAAAGACCACTTGAAGATTATCAAATCATGATAAAACTTATGAATAAGGTTGTACAAGCACGATAAGCATATTTTGAAATTATAGGGTTGATAGTTTGTCATGTGAGGTCAAACTTGTCGACAATTACAATCATTAAGAGACCTAAAAGTGGCCTATATTCCTTAAAGTGGGTTATATATATAATTTAAGTAAAAAATACATGATATATGATTAGTTTTAAGCCATGTGTTGCATAGTTTATACAATTAATTGAGCCATAAATTTGGTTTAGGGGATCAATTTTTCCCAAATCACATCCCTAATTTCACCAATTAACTAATTGGATAAATTCATGATAGAATAAAACTTAATTTTGCCTTCAATCATTTTTTTCTATCGTAGTTAGATTGAATGTGTTCAAATTGGCCTCAAATGCCTCCTCAATTGAATGAATCAACTCTTTGATTCATTATATATGATGGCATTAGGATTAATCTCACTCTAATCACATTCTATAAGTTTTATGTATGTGTTTAGTGGGTTAATATTGTCCTCAATTTCCTTCATGAACTTTTATTTATGATAAAATTAGGGTTTAGGGTTTATATTTGTAACAATTGACTAATTGGTTCAATATTTAAGGTAATATGAGCTAATTTAACCCCAAATCACATCATAAAATTACAAAACTAGGTTCAAAAAGTTCATATTGGCCCCAATTACCTTCATGAAAATGGATTTATGATGAAATTAGGGAACTTAGGGGTTTTATTCAAGTCATAAAATTAGGGTTTAGTGTAATAGGTTTGTATGCATGTGATGAAATTAGGGTTTAGGGAAAATTTATCTATGATAAAATTATGGTTTAAGGTCAACATTTCATGAAACATGAGATAATGTAGACCCTTTAATCACTTCATATACTCATATTTATGTTTAATTAGGTTCAAATTAGCCACAATTACCTATATGTTAATTAAGCCATATGTTGCATATAATATATAATAGATTGGGCTATGAATTTGGTGTATAGGCTCAATTTCACTAAAATCACTTGCCTAATTACACCAATTGAATAATTAGCTCAATTTATGACATAATCAAACTCAATTTAGCCCTAAATCATATCACATGATTTTATATTTATGTTGAATGGTTTCAAATTGGCCTCAAATGCCTCCTCAATTAAATGAATCAACTCTTTGGTTCATTATTTATGATGAAATTCTATGGTTAATTTCACTCCAAATCACATTATGTATACACTTAAAAATAGGTTCATATCACTCATTTTGACCCTAACTATCTCCAAAATTTAACCAATTGATAGTTTAATTCATTATGTGATGGTCCATTCAAGTTTATTGAGTTTAAAGCCACATCCTATACATGTAAAACTTGCATTTAATGTTTTTTCTTCAATCTGTCATGAAATTAGAGGTCATTAACCCCCAAATAAAATTTTATAATCATGAAATTAGGTTGAAGGGGTTAAAAATAGCCCCAATTTCCTTTATATTCAACTATGTTTGTTTATTTTTTTATTTTTTTATGACATTAAGGTTGACATATTAGACTTAAACTAAGTCCCAATGTCTCATTCTTGGTTTAGGTTGTATGTTAAATATTCTCATTACATTATCACATTCATAAATTTTCATCATATCTTCATTTATCCTATCAACTGAGGCCATAGATCCTATCAAAGTATAATTACATCCTTCTTTTGGAATTGTATATAGGTTAAAGTTACTAGTAGTGACTTGCACCTACTAATAGTTGAACATGATATTTGTTAAGGTGTGATCTATTTATGGAACATGTATTAGTTTGTATACATATTAGTTTATATGCATTAGTCTAATGTGATACCACAAAACCTTAATTCACTATCCAAAGTTAGGGACCTTTCCCCTATCATGATACACTTCACTTTACAATTGAAATTATCATGACACACCACTATTAAGAAGGTCGAGATAAAAAAATGTGTACCCATAAAGAAAATTTATTTTTTTGGTGTTATATACAGATAATGGGTATGCATTATAATGTGTACACATTATAAAATGTATGCGTTACTTAAATTTTAATTTAAAAAATAGAGCCGTTTGGTTCAAAAAGAGCTTAGATTCCCAAGCTAATAGATTGGACTTGTCAATCTACAACCAAGTCCAAGAGTTTTGACAAATAATAGAAAAATTGAACTTATATCACCAAATAGACTATGAATTTCAAAAAAAAAAATTAAAAAAAATAATACCATGATAATTAACACACTCTCCTCTTTCCAAATATATGATTTATATATTTTTGGACTATTTTAAGGGTTTGAACTATGTTGGTTTCCAACTATACCTTTTTAGGCCACTACATGTCATAAATAAACATACTCTTCATGTTTATGTATTTTTTTCATTAATCTAAGTGAATATATATATATATATATATATATATATATATGGTAAAAAACTAGGCCTAATTCTACACGCATTCAAAAAAAATCATTTTTTAGGTACTTAGGGAGATCTGCACAGCTAGAAATTCTTTTTTTGGTTAGTTTTTTGGATCTATTTATTTTTGAAAAATTAATAGAAAAATATTCATTGAAAAAATATTTTAAAATATAGGTCAAAAAGTATAATATATTATCTAAATATTGACCAAAGGGTTTCAAACAATATTAAATGGTGCTAAAAAAATGGTGGGCTACATAAACATTTATCTACTCTATTTTCTTTAAAAATAGTTCTTAAAATTTTAGATGTTTGACCTAGTTATACTTAACCATTTTTCAAAAAAACTTAGTGTTTTTGGAAACTAGACTCAAAATGATACAATTCATGTTCTTATACCATCTTGAAATTTTGAGTGTAGCAATCTCAAATTATCTATAAAAATTTAAATTTCTAAAATTTTAGGAAAATCATGTCCATGAGTAGGCCCTTTTTTTCCCCCCAACTTTGTGTGCTTACCCTTAAGTATCAATGGGATATATTTTATTTACCTGATCAAAGTTTGGATATTTAGATAGGATAGTTTTAGTTCAATCATATATCATTACATATATAAAATCTTTGTCTAATTTCTTTCTTCAAGAAAGATACATGAAATCCAAGATGTATTCAAGTGGACTGGGATAGTTATAGATTTTATGCCACACTACCAATTCTTTTATGAACTAATAAGGACTATAACACTTAGGATAAAGTTTTTTATAATTTTTATTTTACTCAAGATATATGATTATATGGTTTAAAGTGCACAAACGCACACTCACTTATGTCAACATTCCTTTCACTATAGTGTTTTTCACTTGTTGCTTCATTTTATTATGTGCCATTGTTACATTCTATCTTAAACTATCTAGTACCTCATGATGATGTTGAATGTGTTATTCAAAAACTATAAAATATGGATAAACCTTTAAGGATGAAGTTATATATGGGGATGATAACCATGGAGTGACACAAATGGAGACATTTTAAAAGATGTATGAAAGGAATTGTTAAACCACCATTCTAATAATGGAAACCAATAAACACATTGTTTTTATTTACCTTATGTAAAATAACATAGACACCCTTATAGGAATTTTTTGACAACCTTTATTTTCCCATTAGATTAAGGATGATATGATAATATACGATCTAATTAATTACCCCAACATGTGAATAAATTAGTCTAAACATTACTAGTAAATATGGGATCATAACCACTTACAATCATCTTAGGAGTA
Organism: Torreya grandis; assembly: GCA_037957365.1. Lineage (NCBI taxonomy): Eukaryota > Viridiplantae > Streptophyta > Pinopsida > Cupressales > Taxaceae > Torreya > Torreya grandis. Next base: position 7,342 of record JARHVA010009718.1, read on the forward strand.
CCATACGACTTTTGAACTATATTGAGAAAATTATTAGCTAATGTACTAGCTATAAATGGTTGTGATAAGGAATTAAAATAATCAATTTTTTTAGCCTATCCAAAATTACCATGATGTCATTTTTACCTTTAAGAACTTGTCAACCCTATAATGAAATCCATGTAATCCTTCTCCCACCACTTATTAGGGATGGATAAAGGTTGTAAAATAACTATTGTATTAATTGTTTCACCTTTTTTTTCTTAAAACACCATTTAGTCTACCATAAATATATTTATCCCCCTTACGTCCTTCCCAAATTAAATATATCTTGATTATATGATAGGTTTTGAAAAATGTCTATTTCTCCCCTATTGGAAATGCATGAAGTTATTGAAGGATCTTATTTTTGATGGTATAATTATTACATAGGTATAATCTATATGTATAACATAATGCATTCCATTTCCACTCAAAATTTTCAGTGGCACTAGAACCTATTGAATATTCTAAATTACAACCTATGTATCCCTGTCACTCTCCCATTTGGATATTACCTCTTCTAACCAATCTACCTACTAAATGGTCATTGCATATAGAAATGCCAAAATTGATTTATCCCTCTTGGATAGTGCATCTACAACCACATTCTCTTTTATTTTATTATACAATATTTCAAAGTCATATCCAAACATTTTAGTCACACATTTTTATTGTTATTCTAATGAAAATCAATGTTCAAAAAATATTTTATACTATCATAACAATATTTACCTTAAAGTTTCTACCCCTTAGATAAGGTCTCCATTACTCACTACATAAAAATAACCATCATCTCTTTCTCATAGATTGGATTAAGATTATTTTTTCCCTTGATTTGATGACTCTAAAATGCAATAAATATTCTTTCTTGCATAAGTACTACCTTCATGCCATATCTTGATTCATTATATTTAATGACAAAAGTTTTATAAAAATTAAGGCCAAAACTGGAGTGGTACACATAACCTCTTTTAGCTTCTAAAATTCCTTGATAACTATTTAATTCCAATGGAAGGAGATTTTCTTCAACAAGGTTGTGATTGTAGTTGTATTCTACCATATATATATATATATATATATATATATATATATATATATATATATATATATATATATATATATAAAATTAAAGATAGTAACATGTTATCACCAAAAATACATGAAAGTTCTTGAGGGTATTTGGAACTTTCCAATCCATCATATATTTGATAAAATTAGGGTCAAATTTGAATCCTTAATGTGAAAAATATGACCCAAGTACTCCACCTCTTGGACTCCAAAACTACATTTGGAAGGTTTGGCATAAATTTTTTTCTAGAACCAATAGAACCTATTTCATGTGTTTCAAATGTTTTTTCTTAGTTATATTATATATTAGGATGTTAACTAAAGACACCAACACTAAATTTTTTAAGAAATGCCTAAAAATAGTATTCATCAAACTCTAAAATGTATATGGTGCATTTATGAACCAAAAATCATAATGATAAACTTGAAATTACCTTCATATGTTCTTAAATATTTTTTATGGAGATCATCATCTCTTATCTAAATTTTATGATACCTAAAATGGATATCTAGTTTGGTAAAATAAACATCACCTTGTAATTCATCTAAGAAATCATCAATTACTAGATTATGGAACTTATATTTTATGTACTATTTTATTTATCTATAGTTTGGGCACATCCTCCAAGTATTATCCCTATTGTACACCATGATTATCAAGAATTAATATTTACTTTGGTTTTGTTTGATAATACCTACCTCCAACATCTCCTGCACCATATTTTTAATTTCACTCTTCTAGGCATATGGACACATGTATGGTCTGATGTTTGGTGGTATACCACATGGAATTAGTCTTATGGCATGATCATGTTATATTATTTATGGTGGTCCATATGGAATGGTGCCAAAAATAATTTGGTGGTTATTGTAGACACATAAATTAACATTTAAGCTAAAATAGGGCACTTGTAACCACCCTTTTTACACTCTTAGCTCATGACTTATTCCAATGCTTTTGACCATTTTCCTTCACTTTCCATGTAAATTAATCATTATTATAAGAAAAAAATGACCCCAAAATGTTTGTATTCCTTTTTAAAACTAGTTTAAACTCACATGTACTATTCTTATTACTTATATCACTTATCTATGCTCCTCAGTTAATAACATCCTAACTAGATAACAACACATCACTCTTGTTGGCTCAAAAATCTATTAGGGAGACAAATTGGTGACTTTGAGTCAATAGTGTGGGAACTAAGTCCTCACATTAGTTAATAATACAAGGAAAAATTCCCTCTCTTATTATCAATTAGAGATACCTTTATTAAAATCTTAAAAGGGAAAAATAGGGCAAAAGCTATTCATAGTTATTTATAACAAAATTATTTTTTATGTAGTGTTTCATACTTTTAATCAAAAATCACATAAATCATATAAAAATTAAATGAGTGAATGAAAGGAATTATTTTAGTGAATTTTATCTTATATTTTGATAAAGGAATAAGGGGAAATTAAATATGAGTATGGTTGGAAAACTTGTTTGGTTGTGTGTACATTGAATAGATAATTGTGAAGAACTCCTCTTTGGCTTGGGAGGATGACCTATAAGTAAGACAACACTAAATAAAATGGTTGGTTAGATAGATAGATAGGTGGATTACCTAGCACTAGCTATATCCCAGAAGTAAGAGCTTACTTAGGGGATATAAATCCACATGTTTTAAATAATTAAGTTTATAAATAAAATGATAAAGTACTTGCATCAATAATCAAAAGGTATTAAAATTAAATACAAGAGATGACTGATAAATAAATAGACTATAATGAATATTATAGCAATAATAAATTAAACACTAATACTAAATAGATCTAGTGTGCTTCAAAAAATAGAATAAGAAGTTGTAAATAGGCAACTAGACAAAAAAATAGATTTGGTTGGGGGGAAAGAGAGTGAAAATAACATGTTATTTTCTACCATAGTGACCATTAGTAGTTGAGATAACTGTCAATGGTCAAGGTGGCCATCAGTGGTCAAGGTGACCATTAGCAATTGGATAGACCATCGATAGTTGAGATAACCATCGATGGTTACTATGTGTAGGATTGGATTGATAAATAGACTGATTGATGAGATTGTAGAAAGGAATTTTGGGAGGTTGGATTATGCTAGGCTGATTACAAAATACAAATAAAGCAATTAAATATTGGAAAACAAATACTTATCTTATATAATATTGATCATATGGGTGGTTAATGTGGTTGGCTCATTGATAGAGTCTAGCATGATTTTTGGTAGAGTAATGGTACTTGGTTATCGACTGAGGGATGGAAATAAGGTGGATCTCTAGCATGATGGCTAGATCACTGGATTTTTGAAAGAATACCTACAAAAGAAAGATATAGATGTAAAATCTCTTAATAATTGTGGATGTGGTCCCCTTTCACCTCTTTCTCCTCTCTTCTTATAGGCAAAAAAGAAGAGGTGAAATAAGACATTAAATAGTCTTTCTAGTTATAATTTGTGTATGTAATGGCTTACATGTGGATTTATATAAGCTAATTTTAGAAAATCAAGGTGGATATTTTCATGTTAGTGCTTAAGATAGTAGACCCTAATTGCTGGTGGTTAATGTGACCATCTATGGTCACCCTAACCATCGATGGTTAGGGGTTAAAGGTAGGGTTGGGTAAAATGTGGGTTTTAGCTAGTAGGTCAACTAACTTAGGTTAGATGGGTTAGGTTGAGTTAGGGGTCGAGAAGGTAAAAGTGGGGCCTAAGGGGGTCCTAAGGTGGTCTAAAAGAATTTTGTTATTTGGAATCATGGTGTGTAGATGTTTTGTGTTTACATTTTATCCCTTTTTGTTATATATCTTTGAATCAACAAGTTACAAAACAAAAATAAATTGCTAGTCGAAGGTCTAGTTTCCTCATGTATGGGAGGAGGTATTCCCCCTCAAACTTAGAGTCGATGAGGTATAAAAAATCAATTAAATTCTTTATAAGGTGGATGAATGTGATGATTTAGGTGGACATAATGAAGGTGGGTGATATGTTGGGCAATGAAGCATAAATAATCACATAAAGTGTGAAAAAAATGTGATAGCCAAGATCATGCATTGACTAGGTTGCCATAGTTGGTAAAAATAAAGGTCAATGATAGAAGGATAAGTAAAAACTAGATCACATGACCACATTTAGGTTTGGAAATTGGGTACACTCATAAATTCAAGTTTCTTAGGCAATGTCTATGTTTTTATGGATATCTAAGGCAGGAAGTGCTCGTAGTGAAAACACAAACTAGTTAGGTGAAGTCATGGGTATCTAAGGTAAGAAGTGATCTCAATAAAACACTAATTATTTAGGTGTGTGTGAGGTGGTATAAGCTAAAAAAGTGGTAAAAATTGTAATTTTTTCATTATATTCAAAGGACCAGGTAAAATTTATTATAAAACATGTGTAAGCTAGGCCAAAATGGACCAATGATGAGATGATGAGGTGGGTAGAGAGGGTAGTCTCCATGGGTGTGAGTGTGGTTAATGTGCACCAAAATTGTGTGATTGAAGAGTAAATGGGTAAATAGGTTAAGACCCTAACCATAAATGGTTAGGGGTCCAAAGAGTGACCATCGATGGTCACCCTAACTATTGATGGTCAGGGTGAAAATCCTAAGCTGTGAAGGTTAAAAATAAAAGTGAATGTCATTTTCACTCATTGTAACTTTTCACTATTGAGCTCTAGCATTAGTCATCTTGTGAAAATTTTGTGTCAATGGTGATTATTGAGGTGTACTTACTATTTTGGATTGATCAAGAAGATCGAGGTAGGATGTAAGGCGAGCATAGGCACAAATGAGGATGGGTAGGTCCATAGATTATTTTTTGATGGTGGTCAAGGAATGAGGTAGGTGGTGACATTAAATTGGTAGTTATATTTTACTTTGGTTATAAGATTAGAATTAGTAGTTGATTGGTTGGGAAGTTATTTTATTGGGTTGGGTTTTATGCTTTATTGTTTTTTAATTTGTCCTTGGTAGGGTTTTTTATTTTTGGTCAATTTTTTAGGTAAATTATGAAATTGACAAGGTGGGGTAGGTGAGCTAGGGTAGGGGAAGGTATTAAGTTAAAATTTTGAATATATTATGGTTTCTTGGGTGGTTGTTGGGTAGGTTAGGTCTATGGGTGTTCCACTCATAGAACACCCATAGTGATCATCGATGATCAAGGTAGATCATTGATGATAGACATCCTAAAAGAGATGGATGCTTGACAATTGGTAGTCACCATGACCATTGGTGGTTAAGATAGGTGGAAAAAATATGGGAAAATTAAGGTTAGAAAAGGAGTCATGATTGTGCAATTTTTGAATGGTAATTTTTGGTTACTGATGCAAATGGGTAGTAGTTTTGTTTAGGGTATAGGTAATGTGGAATATGAGTTTAAGGTAAATATAGGAGAGAACAAGTGTTTGGTTTTGCATAAATTATCAAATAGGAAAGGTCAAGTAAGTTTTAAAGGGGGTAATGGTATAAGCTAAATGGAAGTGATTAAGGTATGGTGAGCCAACTTAGTCACATGAGTGACTTAGTAACATTGTTAAGTTGAAATAAATTTGGTCAAATGGAATGCAAAGGGCTTGATCAATAATTATGTTAGTAAGGTCTAATAGATTAGGTATGGGGTAGCTGTAGAAATTGACATGGTTCATAAAGGTGAAATAGGTGTTATTAGGTAGGGTAAGGTGAGAAGGTATAGCTCATAGGTAGAGTGCATCAATGAAATAAGTTATTTGATACTAATTCATAGGCATGAGAGTAGATTCAGATGCATGATTAGGTGTTATGCATCTTCACAAATATTCACCAAGGTATGACCCCAACTAATTGAGTACATATGAAGGAGGTCAGCCTCAAAGTGATGATGCACTACTAGCATGTGCCCCATTATGCATCTATGATCATGACCCTCATCAAGAGATGGGATACAACCATGAACACTTTTTTGCTACCAACTGGCAACATCATGATCATATTAGAGGATATGCACTAAATTACATAGTTTCCCCTTGAGGGTGATCTAATTAACCACATTGAGAGGGATGAATACAATGATTTATTGGAGATGATATATATAGACAACCAAGATCATGTCATGTGGTATTCTAGGGTTTTAGTTACTCTACACTCTATCAAAGGGTGAGGGGAGTGAGGAGATTGGTGGTGGTGATGATGATGTTAGTGTCATGCTTTTCCCTTCCTTAATTGAGTTGTGGGAGGTTCTCATACTTACTCTTTAGGGTTTTAGGTGAAATGTTATTAGGGTAGACAATGTTTGATTGGGTACCTATGATTTTGGTATAGATATACAGGGAGTTATGGGGTTTTAGTTCCCACATGAGATATGGTATTAGTGTCAGTCTAGTTTTGCATTTTTGGGCCTATGAGTACATTAGGGTGTTGAGGATGATGAGGTTACCATGGGTAGGTTATGCATAGATAGAGTTACTAGTTGGATTCATGTGGTGGAGAGGTGATTTTACCATTTTAGGTGTAGGAGGATGAGCTCACGATGTTGATTGGTTTAGGGGTGCACTAGATACACTAGTTCTTAGAGAAATCACCTGAAGACCATATGTTGGGTTCCCAAAGTGGGATAGATATAGGAGATATAATTTTTCTTTATATAGTTATAGGTGGATTCTTGGAAGGTAGGATGGAGAGATAGATCTCATCCCATTTGATAGGGTGAGAAGGTATTTTGTCCTTGTTTAAGGTATCCAAAGTGTATTTTCTGAGTATAAGCATGAGGACACTAAGATCCTACTACCAGAGCCACATCTGGTGTGGACATTGCTAGATCATAAGGAGTTGACAACTAGGCCATAGATAGTTGATGTGATCTTCATAGATGGCTACATAGCATGGTACTAGGCTCTTTATGTGGCTATAGATTGTGGTAGAGATGATAGTGGTAGGTGGCCTATGCATGTGGACCTAGCTAGAAGAGGAGGATAGAGGGCACATGTATAGGGAATTTTCATGGATATATAGGTACGAGCAATAATAGCCACTACATAGGCATAGGTCATAACACTATAGGGTCAGGTGGCTGCCTTACAAGGCTAGGTTATGACACTCATGGGTGATAGGAACTAGGTGAGAGATTCAATAGCCTTGGTCACATGGTAGATAGACTCCTTGAGATAGTGAAGAGGGGCTTCATAATTTATAGGATACCATAGCATGGTACCTGGGTATAGTTGATGAGTTATAGTACTATGAGGCTATAGTTTTGAGATGGTGTCTTGATGAGTCCTGATGGGGTGAGTATAAAGAAATATTGAAAATTGGTATCAATGTGGCAACACCAAGCCAATGGATTGTCTATAGGTGGATAGATAGGTATTACAAGGGGATAGTCACTAGGACCTAGTGGTGCTCTAGGAGATAGTGGTGCCCCTAAGGCATAGACTAGACATGGTTTATGACGTACTATATGTATTTTTATATATCATTTTGATTTTGGAATGTGAGCTAAAGTGATGAGATGTACATTTTTAGAGAGAGAGAGACATGTATACTTGTTTTATACACTATGATGTTATTTGACTCACAAGTTATATATATGATCTTTGTTTACTATTCACGATCATGGTCTATGGTTTGTTTTGATGTTAATGCTTATGATGTGATGTTTATATTGATCATGATTATGTTATATTGATTATGATTATTTTATAGATATTGGATATTGATGTAGACTCACCTAGATAAGCATGCAATGAGATATATCATTTTTTATTCATGGTTATGATTTTTGACATGTATGTTGATGACATGATAAATCTTAATGAGTATGTGCTTAATTGTTTAGATTTAGACATTTGGTGGGAAATGGCTGATTTCTTTATTTTTCATGGATTATATGGTGTTATTATGATTATGATGGCTATGATTATGGTTATGTGTTTATTTATGACATAGATTGATATGATACGATGATTATGGTTGGTTTTTTATTCTGCTTAGAGTAAAGCACATGAAGTAAGTTAATTAATAACACTAGATATAAGAACAAAGGATATAATCAAAAGACAAACATCTTTAGTGAAAATATCAACCAGTTAAAAGAGTAAAATAAGAGGGCATGATGCTTCTTCTTTGATAAGGACTAAGTCAAAACCAAAGTTAGATTGGCATAAGGAACTTAAGCCCTTTGAATGCTTCCCATTAGCATTTTTTAGTTCGTTAAAAAGGTGTCATGATCACATAATATTATGTGAGCTCAAAATCCCTTGATTATAGGGTATAAAGGGGAGATGGATGAAAATGGAACATTCTTGTGAGACTAGCATGCCTCTTATGTAGGTTTCTGAAGAGTCAGTATAAACAAGTCTATGTCATGCAAAGTGATTAATGTAGGAAGTCTACTTATGAAATATAATTATGGATTTTAAAATTATTTTTCCCATGAGAGTTGATTGTGGATTTCAATATTATTTTGATTTTTTTATTGCTTGAAAATGGGTCTTTTTCTTTTTATTGTTGCTTGGGGATTGGGAAAGTTGATCGATATGAGAAGCTTCCAAGAAATTACTTATTTTGATAAATGTTTTACTCAACCATCCTTTGAGGGAGTGGTGTAAGTTTGTATACTTTATTTAATTTTATTGATATCTATCCTATAAGGGAGTAGTCCACCTTACTTTTAGCAATTTCAAATATTTTTTTAATAGATATCTTTCAAGGGAATAGTGTATGAATGTTTAGGAATGACCCATGATTGCTATTGGTTTGGATTTTTATTTTTTCTTGTTTGAATTTTGCTTGACATATACATGCTTATATAGGCCTAGAGGTTCACCTTTATGAAGTCAAAACGAAAAGAACAATAAGGTTGATCAGGTGTAAAGAGGTTTAGGTGACAACAATCATAGGGATCCATCCTTGTGAAAAGGGGAGGAAAGTACCATGATAATCATGCCATGGGTAGAGCCATGGCCATGGTACCCATTATTCAAGATTAGGCTATGACTATGATAGATAAACACATGATTTAGTTTTAATTAGTTACCCCTAAAATAGGGAGAAGAATGTGTTTGAGATCAAGGGATGAGCTTAAGTTAAAACAAAAGGTGAGCGTGATCCTTCTTAACAAAATAATGAACACAAATGTGAAGCATTGAGGGGCTCAAGATCTAAGTTTCCATCAAGAGAGGACAAATATTAAGATCCTAATCCATACTTGTGGGTTATGATATAGGGTCCAAGCCAATTCAAAATAAACTTTTACCCTTGATTTTCTCCATATTGGTGACATATTGATTTTATTTTAGGATGGGGTCTTTGATGTTGAATTATTTCACTCTAAGGTGTTTTTTATAGGCATGTTTAACATGCTCTTAATATACATGAATATGAGTAAGGGTTTTTAAGAGATGCTTATGGAGTAGCTCAAGCTAGGATAAATGGTGTTGATGATAATCATCCTCAGTAATTAGATCCTTTAAAGATATGTGAAGAGATAGTATTTGGACTTCAAAAGGTAAGATGGCCTCCACCCCAAATAAAAGAGAGAAATGGGTATCACCTGTAGGGGTTCAAATTCTAGTACAATATTCCCATAAGGAAAAGGGGATATAGAAATGTTAATCTTGCCTAGATGCATTGACCATTTTAGTGAGCATGTTGTTAAGAGTTTTGTTAGAGGCCCTTGCGTATCCATTTTCTTAAGAGTGATTGATTAAGGAGAAACTTAAATTAATTACAAATACATCACAAATACCTTGGAATTATTTGTTCTTAAAATATTTCCCATTATTAGTGATAATTATATGAGGAACACTGAAGTGGAAAATGATGTGATGATTGATAAAGTTGATAATCTTCTCCACTTTAGCCAAAAATAGAGGAATATATTCTACCCATTTGGTAAAATATTCATTCATAGTGATGATAAAATGGTGTCACTAAATAATGGGGTTTAATTTCACTAATAAGGTCTAGACCCCATTGTGAGAAGGGCCAAAAATTAGTGGATACATGAAGGTTATGTCTAGGTTCATGATGAGATTGGTGTGTTTTTGACACTTAATACACTTATTCACAAAATCATAATATTCTTGGTTAAGGGTAGGATAGTAATAGATGAGGTGAAGGATGCATTTAACTATGGCAAGGCCACTAAAGTGTCCCCCATAGATACCATCGTGTGTTATCTTAATAGCATGAGAGGTTTCATGACTATGTAGGTAATGGAAGAAGAGACCATCAAAGCCACATTTTTAAATAATTCCTCCCATAATGGTATAACTTGAGGTACTATGGATAAACACTCTTTGAGCATTCCTAGAAAGTCCAAAAGGAATGATGGCAAGGCTTAGATAGTTGAAGGTTTGTTGATACCAAAGGTCAGGTTGGGTCTCTTTCACATTAAAAATCGTGGGAGAATCTAGTTTGACATAAGAATGCTAGGTAATTCTATGGATAATGATAGATAGCCTAGATTTAGAGGGTGAAGATGGGATATGAGAGGCAAGAGAAGCCATGGTGTCAATAAACTTATTAGTAGATTATCAGGTTAACTTGATGTGGTAGTGTTCAAATGATGCTAAGTGTTCATCAACTGGGTATTTGTACTATTGTAAAAAATCATCCTTATATTGGTAAGAGCCATTTATTTGATTGACCACAGGTTGGGAGTCACCAAAGATATTTATTGTTTTGACTCCCAAGGCTAAGGTAGTTTGACTGTATATGACTAGGGATTTGTACTTAACCATATTATTAGTACATTTAAATTCAAGCCATAAATATAAAAGAAGGGGATCACTATCAAAGGGAATAAGGATGATACCATCTCCCCCACTATGTTGAAATTTTGATACATCAAAGAACATGGTGACTTGATAGGTGAAGTCCACTTGAGAGAGCATCACAATGGACTCATTAGGGAACTCAAGAAGAGGAGGTTGGTTGTCTTCTAGTGGTGATTCAACCAATTGGTCAATAATGACTTACCCCTTAATTGATTTTTTCTAAAGGAACTCAAGATCAAAATTTGCTAAAAACATGGGCCACTTGGCCATACATTGGTTTTGGTATGGCTTGGAATACATATACTTGAGTGGGTCAGTATTGGTTATGACAAAGGTTTTATGGTTAATAAGGTAGTGGTGAAGTTTGGTGGCCATGAAGACTAAGGCTAAGTAGAGTTTCTCAGTGTGCGTATATTGAGTCTTGTACTTTATAAGTGTGCAACTAATATAGTAGATAACTTGTTCTCTATGTTGTTCATCCTAATGAGTAAGCATTTCCCTTAAGGAGTGGTCAATGGTGGAGATATAAAGGTAGAAAGGTTGGTCATACTTGGGAGGGGTGAGGATAGGTGGAGACAAAAGGTACTTTTTGAGTGAATCAAAGGCCTTTTGATAGTCTATATTACACTTAAAATACACATCCTTATTTATAAGGTGGTGGAAGGGTTGGTATTGGTCCAAAAGTTGGGAGATAAAGAGATGGATGGATTGGAGCTTCCCCTAAAAGCTACAAAGTTTTTTTAGGTTAACTAGAGGAAGCATGTCAAGGATGGATTTGATTTGTGTAGGATTGACTTTAATCACTTAAATGGGAATGATAAAGCCATGGAGATTTCCTAACAAGACTCCAAGAATGTAATTCTTATGATTAAGGTGGATGTGGTAAAGGATAGGCACTCAAAGATAATCTTGAGAATAGCCAAATGATCCTTTTGATATTTGGATTTCCCAAGGAGGTCACCTACATAGTCTTCAATAATATTATGGATAATGTCATGGAAGATATAAGTCATGACACATTTTTAGGTTGTACCAATGTTATTTAGTCTGAAAGGCATGACTCTATAGTAGAAGGTTCTTTATGGGGTGGTAAAGGTGATATTGTGTTGATATTTAGGGGCAATTAAGATCTAATTGTAACTCAAGAATACATCCATGAGAAATAACATCTTGTGTCTAGCTATAAGATCATCTAGCTGGTCAATGCTTATTAGAGGAAAGTCATATTGAGGGTAAGTAAAGTTGAGGTCATAGAAGTCCACATAAATGTGTAATTTACCTATGGCTTTGGTGATAGGTATGACATTTAAAACCCATTGGGGATAGTCAATGGGTTGAATGAAATTGATAAATAGGAGATACTGGAGCTCTTCTTTGATAATAAGGGCTATGTGAGGGTGCAATCATCAAATCTTATGTTAATGGGCTTGGCATCATAGTTGGTGACTATGTTATGGGTGGAAATGGTGAGGTTAATTCCTATCATGTCACTATAAGACTAAGAAAATATTATACTATGGTCTTATATGAAGGATGGGAAGTCTTGAAGCTCTTCAAAATTGAGAAATTGGCCAATTTTGACAATGCATAGGTTGTTTAGAGTTCCCAAGTTCATATATATGGTGGATTAATTCAACATGGTCAAAGTCTCAAGAGGAAGGGATTTGTGGATGGAAGAATTTGGTATACCAAGGTAGGTGAGAGTGGAATCATCATCCTAACACTAAGCAATGTTAATGATAGAAGAGTCATCTATCATCTCAAGATGGGTCATAGGGATAGTTATGGTTGACCCTTCCTTTTGATAAGTTAAGGGTCCTAGGATAATCATGTTGTTGAAAAAAAGTTAGGTGATATGATCTCATCATCCTCAAATGTAGGTGGAGGATAAGTTCGAGAGAAAGCGATGCTTTCATCAATAATGGTGATGGTAGGTGTTTTGGTCCTCTTCTTGGTGGATAAAATGAAAATGAGTCTATGTTTCTCATGAAGATTTTAGGTCTCAATGGAAATCATCTCATATGGGCCATGCTCATATCATCCAAGACTGAATTCTTTCCAAGCACACTTGTGGAGGTATGTCTTGACAAAACTTGACTTGTCTAGATAAGAGAATCCAAAAGTAAATGGTTAAGGTGAAGAGGAGGTGTTATAAGTTTTAAGTGGTTTTTTGAGTTACCCATAGGTGAAATAGGTTTGATAATGTGAAGGTCCAAAGGGAATAATAGTTTTGATAATGGTTTCATAACTAAGTTGGTGGTCAAGTTTCACATACTATTGGGGAGTAGGGAAAGCATCAAGGGCAAGGAGGTGATATTACACTAATGAAAGATATTAGAATGTGGATTCCAAGTGGTCTAAGTTGGGGATCTGATCAAAGGGGATAGATGAACTAGTTGATGCCTTCTTGGTAGAAGAAGGTATGAATTCTTCTTTTGTGGTTGAGGGCTTATTGTTAATTGATGAGGGTGTGATAGATAGAGGTAGGAGTATGACATTGGGTTGGTAAGTCATGTTTCATGATGAAAAGGGGCTTGGATTAGCTTGTATAGTGACAACTTGACCTTTGTGCTTAAATTTGATCTAATGACGAAGGGTAGAGGAAAGACACCCTATGGAGTGAATCCAAGGCCATCCTAGTAAAACATTGTATTGGAATTCACCTTATACTACATAAAAGAGTTTAGGGATCATGTGGGGACCTAAATAGATATGAAGTACAATAGTTCTTCGGTTAGTGGACATGGTATCATTAAAGGATCATAGTATGGCCAAAGTCTCAGACATGACATTGTTTGGTAGGTTGAATTGGTTATAGGCATGGGATGAGATGATACTAATACTAGCTCCCCTATCAATAATGACACATTTTATGTGGGGTTGGTTGAAGTAAGAAGTAATAAAAAGAGGGGTATCTAGGTCATTAAGATGGATAAAAGGTATTTCCAAATCCTTGAAGGTGACAAGGTTAAAATTTAGAGAGTGTCAATAAAGGTTGTTAGAGGTTGAGGGTCTTTAGGTTAGACATCTATTGATTTTAATGCTCTATAATTTCTTGGAAATGATGAGGTGAAGTAGTAATCAACTCATATAATTTCTTCTTCACCAGGGTCTAGTGAAGTTGTTTGAGCACCACTTTCCTAATGGATTTAGAGGGGTTTGATTGGGAGGTACCCAAGATAGATATCTTGGGTTTGGTTGAAGTTGAAGGTATTTGATTTTGGTTTGGTTGGGAGGTAAAAAATGGGTATGTCTATGGAATGGAAACTTTGGCCTTCCCCTTATCTTTTTATTGAGCATGTGATCATGTGATCACATGGATAGTATGGATAGAGGGAAGATTTGGGGCAGGAGATGGGTTTAGTTCCTCATCACTCTGAAGTGAGAGTGGGGGAATAGGTAGGTGTTGGGTAGTGTTTGTTGTTGGTTGGATTATTAGTAGGATCTTAAGAGGTTCCTCTATTTATAGATTGTCCTCATCATAGCGTTGATGGATAATGGTTCAAATATATTTGGTATTCTCCATGTCATGCCTTGGTGTCTTATGATAGGATCAAACTTATCAATCATTATACCAAATTGGTTTTGGACTAATAGGGTTGAATAGACTGATAGGGGGTAAGGTCAAATAAGAATCTTGAAATAACCTTTGGAAAATAATTGAGTAGGATTCAACTAAAGGTGGAGATTCTTTAGAGGATTTGGTCTTGGTTGGTGAGATGGAATTCTTTTTGGTAATGGGCCTAGTAGTAGGAGGTTTGGGTAAGGTAGTGATGCTAGTTTATGGTTTTGGTTTTGGTAAGGCAAAGGTTGATAAGTTATAGGTAATAGGTTTTAGGGTAGGTAGTCTAGTTAATAATGGCTTAGTGAAGATAGTTTTGTTTGAAAGCAAGTGTGTTGGTGTAACCAATAGCGATAGTTAGGTATTGGTTAAGACTATCAACTTCCTAATAAAATTGGAGTGATGAGGCCCCAAGATAAATGTAAATTTTGAGGTAAGTAGGAGTTTGGCCCTCTATCCCTTTAGTGGCTTTACTTCCTTGGTTGATTTAGTTTTGTGTTTTGTTGGGTTTGGTGAGGTATGTTATACTTTCACAAATAGGTGATTAAAGATCTGTGTAGGGAAGGTGCCAAGGTTTTTTTTTGGTTTGGTCGGAGAGGTTTATTTGGTTGTCTAGATTTGAGGTGCATTTATTGGTTGAGAAATTGTTGTGTTGGTAGAGGCCTTTATTGGTTTGGTTGATAAGATAGGGATCTAGATAATAGGAGTGGTGGGTTGGTTTGGTAAAGGTATAGTTAGAGGTTCCTAATTAGTGATGTAAGGGAGCCCTATTTTTTCTAAAAGGCTGCTCGATCTATGTTAGGTTTGGAGACAAATTCCAATTTCTATGTTAACCTAGAGAATGGTCTATAGACTAGTTTTTTTCCCTAGATAGTGGACTTGAAAGATAAGCTGATAGTTTAAGAAATGGGAATGGTGACCTCATATTTTTATTTAATCAAAGGATCCAAGGATTGGATGGGTATCTCTTGTATGGGGTTAGACATGGTGGCTTCCTCTTTGGGAATGATCTCCAAAGGGGCAGTAAATTGATCGATAATTAAGGGAGTAGGTAAAATGGGTGTTTGTTCTATTATGTTAGTTAAAGGATGTGTTGATGGATCCATTACCTCAATAAGTGGAGGAAAAAGGGTTTCTTCCTTGGTTTGGTTCTCCAAAAGAGGATAAGGTAACTCCACTCCTCAATAAGTGGAGGGGGTAGAGAACAAATAGATTGGGTGGTAGGTTCTTCAACAATGAACATGTTAAGAACCATATTGATAGTATGGTCATCATGAGAACACTCAGCCTTTTTTCTCTCATTTTTGGTAGGTGCATGATTGGGTAAAGGTTGTCTAAAAATGTCAAGGGCTTGGTTTTGAGTTGTATTGGGGTTATCCAACACAAGCTCCCCCTTATCAATGAGAGATTGGAAAAAGCTATTGAAGGTATTATACCTATTAATTACATGCCCAATTAATTGATGGAACGTACACAAGTCATTCTTATTGTACCAACTAGGTGCAAAACAAGAATAATCAAATTACTGAGGTGGTTTGATAGGAGGAAACTATATGATGTTGGCCTTTAATACCTTCTCTAGAATTAAATAATAATATTCTCCCAGTGGAATAAATTGCTTCTCAGTATTCTAATTTTGGTTTTTGATGTTTTACTTTGAGGAAGTAGAGGAATTTGGTTGGTTGATGGATCGTGGAGGAGTGGTTTTAAGGACAATCACATTTGTGATTCCTTTACTCTTAGAATTGGTGTTAGTTTGGTCAATTGGTTTAGAGGAAGAGGTATCATTGGTTTTATAGGTAGAGTTATTGTTTTTTAGCTTTAGTTTTCCTTCATAGATGGCTCTATTTTCTAGCTTACGTGCCATGGTAAAAAAATCATCAAATGTTTTGAAGCTTTGGATATGTAGTATAGAAGAGATGTGTTTGGCACATGCTTGAGATTTTTTTTTATCATTTCAGGTTGGGGTAAGGAGAAGGAAAGTTGATTGATTAGGCTCCTCCAATGAGCTACAAAATTAGTAATAGATTCATCATCAAATTTCCAAGTAGAGTAAAGGTCATTGATTGAAACCTTCTTGGAAATATTTATGAAAAAGTGATATAAGAAAGTTTGAGTTAGCTAGGTAAAGGAAAATAAAGAGTGTTTGGTTATGGCACTATACCAGTCTAACACTAGATCAGATAGGGACACGGGGAAGGTATGAAGAAGGAGGGAATCATCATAGGCAATAAAATAATATGCATGCCCAAATTCCCTAAGTTGTTTTTGGGGGTCCTTCTTACTCTAAAACTTAGAGAATTTGGGGAGATCCCACTAAGGAGGATATGGTGTGATATTGATAGATAGGTGGATGGGTTCATTATAGACTTGATCATATGATAATATGTTGTGAGCTCTAGAAATGGATGACTCTAAGGTATTCATCTTATCCATGAGCATATTCATTAGGTCTTCTTTGGGTTGTACACCTAGAAGGTTGTAAGGTGCAACTACTATGGTGGTTGAGTGACATATTGATAATTGGTAGGAGGTTAAAGAGCAACCACATGTTGGTATTAGACATTGGTGGTTGGGTAGATGTTATGTGGGGGTATGTGTGAGTAGGTGGTTGGGTATTAGGTAGAGTTTCATGCCCTTGTTGGTTAGGGATGTAACCTAGGTTTGGTGCAATGGGAACCTATTAGGTGGAACTAGTGGTTAGTTTGGTGATCAAATGAAGGGTAGTGGCCTTTGTGGTAATTGGTGGTAAGGTAAAAGGTATAGGTAACACAACATTTTGAAGTGGGGTAGTGGTTAATAGGTTAGAGGTAGTTAAAGGAAGGTTGGTAATGATAGTGATAGGTATTCCCATGGTGAGGGGTGTATAGGTGGCTAATGGTTGGGTTGTTCCTAGGGTGGAGGAGTTATTGGTGGGGGTGAAAGGTATAAAGGTGTTTGTAGGCTAGTTTTATATAGTAATATCAAAGGGATTATTGGTATATGAGGAAGTTTGGGTAGTCAATGGTTAGGTAATAACTATGGAAATAGAAATATTTCCCATAAGGTGGAAAGGCATGTCATAATGTGGGTCCATAGGTGGAATTGAACTAGGGGTATGGTGAGGCATGGTTTTAAGATAATGTTGAAGGGCCATAGGATTGTTATCTAAGAAGGTGGTATAATTTGTATCTCCTTGGGGAACTTACTAAAGGAAGGGAGGAATTATTGAATGGTGAGGAGAGTCTACTAGTTTAGAGATGTAGTCTATGGATGAGGAGGTAGAAGAGGTTGATTATCTTGGTGATAGGTTTTATTCTGCTAGATTCTTTCTCTACTAGTGCGTTAGAACCATTCAAGGTAACGGAGAGAGAATACACAAAAAATCTCACCACTCAAATAGAGAGAATATAAGAAATTAATGAGGAAATCAAACACATGTTAAAAAATTACATTAAGTCTTAAAGGTTCTTTTTATTCTCTCTTTTGGATTATGCCTTAAGCAAATTGTGTGACTGAAATTGGCTTGTAGAGTGGGTACTAGAAAGGAAGTCTATGGTTGGTTTTAGGTTGTGTTTAGGATCTCAAAATAATTTATATTGGGAATTAATATGTGGCTTGGTATTAGGTCCTACCACCTCACTTCACACACCACAATGATAAGGGTATTTGGTGCTTAGCCAAAATATATGAATTTCTAGAGTTTATACTCAACTAGAGAGCTAAGTTGGTTCTCCCCTTCATAATAACTTCCAAGTAGGATTGCCAACAAAGGGTAAGGTGACCTATAGGTGATTAAATCCTAGTTGGGCATTATCTCAAGTTGTTTTATGTTTTATGGATGAAGGTGGTTTGGTTTAGTGTGTGCAACAAGAGTGATGATACGATCAAATTACTTTGGATTAATTTAAACTATGTAAGCTAAACATGCAAGAAACCAATGTATGTAGTCAATTTTAAGCCCAAAAGAAACTTTGATGTCATTTATGAGAATAGAATAGAGATAAAAATCATATAGATGAAAACAAGAGAAAACATGAATAAAGACTCAAGGTCCCACCAGGCATGCCAAAATGTTTTATTGAATTATAGCTTATAGTTAGAAAAAAGGAGAAACTAAATTTGGGTATGCTTGTAAAACCTATTTGGTTGTGAATTCATTAAATCAAATGATTATGAAGAACTCTTCTTTGGCTTAGGAGGATGACCTAAAAATAAGATAACACTAAAACAAATGTTTTGTTAGATAGATAGCTGGGTAGATTACCTAGTGCTAACTAGATCCTAGAAGTAAGAGCTTCCTCATAGGTTATCAATCCACATATTTTAAATAATTAAGTTTATAAATAAAATGATAAATTACTTGAATCAATATAAAAAGGTACTAAAATTGAATATAAGATATGTTTGATACAAAAATAGACTATAATGACCAATATACCATTAAGGAAGTCAACACTAATGCTAAACGGATTAAGTGTGCTTTGGGAAATAAGATAGGGGTCTGTGAAAAATAAGGGACATAGAAAGTTTGATTTGGATGGGGGTGAGAGGGTGAAAATTACTTGATGTTATTTTTTTCCATAGTGACCACCGGTGGTTCAGATGACCATTGGTGGTTAAGGTGATTATTGGTGGTCAAGGTGACCATTGGTAGTTGGATAGACTGTTAGCAGTTGAGACAACTATTAAAAGTTACCATGTATAGGCTTGAGCTAATAAATAGAGTAATTAACAAGAATCTAGAAGGTAATTTTGGTAGGTTGGCTTGTGCTAGTCTGATTGTGAAATATAAATAAAGTAATTGGATACTAGAAAACAAATACTTAGCTTGTATAAGATTGATCAGATGGGTGGTTGAGGTAGTTGTCTTGTTGATAGAGTCTGGCATAATTTTGGTAGAGTAATGGTACTTGGCTATTGATCAAAGGAACATGACAAGTTTTTTTCTCTATTGTGATGGTTGGATGGCTAGATTGTTGGAAGAACACCTACAAAAGAAAGCTCTAGATGCAAAATCTCTTGATAGTTGTGGATGTGATCCTTTTTCACCTCTTACTCTTATTATAAGCAAGGAAGGAGAGGTGTAACAAGATGTTAACCAGGATTTCTAATTATGATTCATGCATGAAATGGCTCACATGTAGATTTAGATGAGCTAATTTTAGAAAATCAAGGTATATGTTTGCATGTTAGTGCTTAGGATGATGGACCCTAACCATCGATGGTCAAGGTGACCATCGATAGTCACCATGACTATTGATGGTTAGGGGTCAAAGGTAGGGTTAGTTAAAATGTGGGTTTTATCTAGTAGGTCAACTAACTTAGGTTATATGTGCTAGTTTGAGTTAGGGGTCAAGAAGGTCAAGGTGGGGCCCAAGGGGGTCCTAAGGTGGTTTAGGGGAGTTTTGACATTCATAATCATGGTGTGTGGATTTTTGGTGTCTACAAGAATGATGGGAAATAGATAAATAAAATGAATTAAAAAATAATGAGATTATTATATCCAATTAAACACAAAATCTACCATGATAACCTTGAGAAAAATGAAGGATGAATCTAAGCCTTCAAGAGAGAAAAAACTTGTTTTTCCATAATTGTATAGTTTAGTTCAGGACCTTGCATAGATTTGGTAAAGAAATATATGAGATTCTCATGACCATGTTCATTCTTTTTTAATAGAATATGAATAATATTATTATATGATGCAAAAGAGAATATCTAGAATGGATTTATGTAATCAGGGTTAGTCAAGATAGGAGTAGACTTTAAAGCTCCCTTGATGTCATTGAATGATTGCATGGCCTTTTCCTCCCACTTGATTATTTGGTCTTTCCACATCATATAAGTAATAGGTAGAGTGATCTATATGAAATTAGACACAAACCTCCTTACAAAATTAATTTTCCTAAAGGAGGATTGAATTCCCTTCTTGGACTATAGGATAGGCAATTTTTCAATGGCTTCTACCCTTTCAAGGTTAATCATGACACCGTCGTTGGACACTACATATCCCAACAACTTGGCCTCTTATACTCCAAAGTGTCATTTCTTAGGATTTAGAAAAATGTTGAACTACCTACATTTGATCAAGACTTTTTTTAGGTGCTCTAAATGTTCTTATCTAGTCTTGGAGTACACAGTAATGTAATATTAATACACAATAATGAATTTGTTAATGATCCCTACAAAAATGGCATCCATAGCTTTCTAGAACATTGTACTAGCATTCATCAACCTAAAAGGCATCCTCATATATACATACATGATCTAAGGCATAGTGAACATAGTCTTAGATCTCTTAGATTCCTTCAACACCAACGTAGTTGTACCTTGAGAAGTCATCTAATGTGAATAAAATCTATGATCTAGTAACACTTTACAGTAGGTTATCTATATTGGGAAGGGGATAATTATCTTTCAAATAATCTTTGTTCAAATTTTAGAAATCCACACACAAGTAGATATCACCATTATTATTCTATATAGGGACTAAATTTACAACCCATGATGATTACCTGATGGGCTAAATGATACCACCATCACTTAGCTTCTTCAACTCATCCCACATCTTGGTGACTAAGATGGAGTTAATAGGTCTTTGATTCTACCTAAAAGGCTTACTATCAGGATATAATGGGATGACATACTAGAACAAATATTCCCTGTATGCTTTCAACTCAGAATAAGACCATGCTAAATAATCTTGGTACTTTCTTAGTAGCTACATGTAAACTTTCACCCCATCTACACTTAGGTGAGTACCTAGCCAAACCTTCCTTGTATTCTCATGAGAGTCCAAATTACATTCAATTGCATCTTTTAATATGAATGAGTCTCATGACTTGATTATATTAGCACTATCAAAAAATGTTTCTAAACATACCAATCTTTTAGGGAGCATGTTTGTCTTTAGTTTAATTATGTCCTTCCCAAACAAGGTTTCATTTCCATCATAAAATTGAACCATAGATTCTAGGTTTATGAGTTGATCATGGAACTTAGCCTCATAATTTATAAACCTTATGATTTTATCATAATATTAAAATACCTACCAATGATGAACATTATCTAGGATTGAAGGCTTGAAAAGCACCTCCACTTGATACTGACAATGAGGGCTCTTATTTGTAATGTCAAATTGAGCACCTAGCCCTGCAAGTTTGTCCACCTCTTTATTGAAACTTCTATCATGATAAAAAATGTTGAATGCATCAAAAATTTCAATAAAATCCCGAAAAACTTTTTTATATTTTGTCAACCTCTTATGTTTATGATAAAGGCACTATAGACTTGCTTTACCACTAGTTCAGAATCACTCTTAACAATCAAGCTTTTAATTCCATATTTGTGGGTAATCCTTAAACCAAGCAAGAGTGCCTCATACTCAGTATTATTTTTAGTGCACTCAAAGGATAACTAAAAAGAAAACTTAAATAATTTACCATTAGTGGCATAGAAGACAACCCTAGCTCCATTTCCAAGATTGGATCAAGCCCCATCAAAACACATCTTCTAGACTGCATTTTCTTTGTCAGGTTCAACATCTAGAACAAAAGGTTATGCACTAGTATCAACATTCCCAAGAAAGTTTCCAATCTCAATATCCATATACAACACTTCATTAAGAGCATGTTTTGGATCTTCAATTACATGTAGGATATTCAGATCTCTATAAAGCTTGACCATCTTACCCTATAATAGAATGGTGGTATAGGAAAGGTCCATCTAAACACTTCCACCCATGATAGTAGCCCATTTTCATGACACCAACATCCCCCACTTAGTTAGGTAGTCTAAAACTACCATGTTCATATTCAGATACATACTAGGATAAACTACTAACTATACAGCTAATCCCTTGATTTGTCCAACAACTATAACCTGTCATGAGTCCATGCCATAACACTTGCCAAAGGCTAACTTAATCTTAAATCCAATTTTATTTAGGAAATTTATGGGCATAACATTGAAATAATATTTGGATTCAAACATGTGGTTGTGAATAATCATACCATTGATCAATAGGGTGTATAAAATAGATCCACATTTAGCTAACTTTCTACCAATATAGTCCCCAAATAGACCTCTAGAGTGGGTTCAACAACCTCTTTTGATTCTTCATCACTTTTAGGGGGTGTTTAGGGTAACTTAATTTTATTCCTAACTAACTTCTCACCAAATTTTAAGTAATTTAATGCTCTCTTCCTATGTTCATGTATTCTTAATAATTTAAAAAGTGGCACAGTGACTTTCAATTGGCTTAATATTTGGGCCATATCACATATGATATACTAAGGAAGATGAGTATTTGGTGGAAGAGTGACAACACCTTTAACTATATTATAGTCACTTAATATCTAAAGTGGAGTAGGCTAGGATGGATTTGCATTCTTATCACTAACCTTCAAATTTGGATTAGTTTTATCATCATTCTCACCCTTAGGGATACTAGACAATATGGGAACTCTATTCTTGGTTGGATCACCTCTAGGCTTAGTAAATTGGTAAATGGTTACTAGTTTGGAAGTTTTAAGGATTTTTATAGTTTTATTAGCATCCCCTACTTTTGGATTTGTAGGGGCAGTGTCTTGAGGAGTAGTATCTTGATATTTGCTTCTCAAGTGATATTCCTTCTCTCAAATAATTATTGGATTGATTAGTAGTTATCTATCCTCAATTGATAGAATTACCCCATCATATTTTTTAATCATCATATAACTTAAGAAATCAAAATCATGAATGGGTAATTCATATGCTTGTGCCATGTTAACATCATAAGTAAATTTAGGAGTTGGCACACTTACTTTCTCAATTATACTCCAAAATTGATCAATGGTAGTATCACTCAACAATTTTGTGAAGGTAGTCATCTCACTTTAGGGTATTTGATAATTTAACATGAAAATATCATCATCAAATGATGTAGACTCAAGTTCATCCACATCTTCATCAATTAGTTCAACATTATCACATGGGGGATGGAGAAAGAAACACTTGTCACACTAAGAAATTTCAATGTCATAATCTATATCATTCACCTTGGTGTTTAAAGGATCAAGAACTTATTTTCCATCTCCTCTATTATTGTTTCTATCTATTCTTTCTTCATGTGTAGGCCTCTTCCCTCTATCACTATCTTGATGGTGGAAGTTAGGCCTTCCTTGCGCTTGATTCAGATTTAGAGCCCTTTCTTGACTAGTAGACACATGAGCAATCCCTTTCTCAGATCTATCCAAATTGTATGACATTTCTTTGATAATAGAGGCCAAAATTTTAATAGTCTCCTCAAGGTTGGTTGTCTTTATAGACTATGTCTTTTCTAGATTGACAAATTTTATATCATCCACATGTTCATGGGCTTTCCCACAACCTTTATATTGGTTTGAATTTGGATAGACTTATTGAATGCCAACCATAGGTTCATGGGAGGCTTGTAATTCAATTATTATGAAACCTTCTTATCAAATGCATCATAGTATTTTATCAAGCACGTAGTATCACTAGGCCTAATTTTTTTGGGAAACTACATCATAGTTTTTTTTAACCTTGTATTTAAATCCTACACACACTCATTAGGATTCTTTTTGATGTTTTTAAACTCATCTAAAATAATCCTTGGATCAATCCAAGCACCATACTAAATTCTAAAAACATTATACATCTCTTCCTTTGAATCAATGCATCCAATGAGAAGGGAATTGAATCATTCATGAACATCTTCCTCCAACATGTACACAAATAGTTTAATACACACATCATCATACTCAACCTCATAATATTCAATGATATTTTGAAAATCGTTCAAGTGATGATCACCACTCACTGCATTATTCCCTTGAAACTTTGGAAGGCATTTCTTTACTTCATTTGGGACTTCATTAGGATAGCCTATGTTTTCATCAAAATTGATAGGCCTAAATCTAATAACATGTAATACATGATGTTGATTCTGATCTTGCTCCCTATGCCTCATGATTAGTTCAATGGGATTTTCAAGAACATATTGAAAATATATATGAGGAGGTGAATGAGGTGGACTTGGTGGATCAAACTTGCAAGGGGATTCATCTGGTTGAGAAGGACTTGGGTAATACATAAGACTATAGGTTTTAGAATTGTTATGAGAGCTAAGATAGTCCCCAAAAATGGGAGGGCCAATAAATAGTTTAAGATTATCATAATATTGACAACCCTTAGTAGTTAAACTCTACTTTTCAATAGGCTTCCAAACTTGTCTCCTTCTTCTTTGAGGAATACTTAAAGGAGAGATGAGTTTCTTTGATGGGTCATTTATAAAGGATGATCTTAATCCTTTCAGATTTACCAATAATAAAATACTCAAAGCTAAAGGTTAATAAAAATATTCAAACTAGGCATTGATCTTCCTTAAAAGCCAAAAAATAAAGTTGGATTCATCACTAGAATCAAACTTCTAGAATATAATAGTTGATAAAATATTGTGATACATGCTAAAATTAATGATGAGATATAATAAAAAGACACTAAAATATTTTTAATAATGTTCAAAGAGGAAAAAACACCTTCTAACATGCAATCTTAATAGCTATTTACAATAAATGTAGTAAAAATCAAATTTTCAAGCCTTAAAAAAATTATTGGCATGTCCCTAGTGGAGTGCTATGTCATTGACAACTAAGATAGTCAATATAATCCAATAACAACAAATAAATTCATAACTTAAAACTTACAACTCTTTGTAAGAGTCCTTAGTAATACACAAGTAACTAGGATTTTGGTTTAGTCCCTAATAATGGCACTAGTTGAGTGTTGTGGTATTAATGGCCACAAGATGGTTAAATCAGTAGAAAGATATAGGCAAAGAACTTGAAAATTTTATTTATCCAATCAGCTCTCTTCAAGAGTCCCTGATAACATGGGTGGAAAGAAGTGTCCTTAGTAATGTTACTAGAAGAGTGTCGGTTCCTAGTTGTATACTTCATACACTTAGATATACACACTTAAAAGAAAATTGTAAAATAAGATGAAAAACCTAATAGTATGTCATTATAGATAGGGAAGGGTTTCGTATCAAGACTAAACTAAATACAAAAAATTACTAAGAGGTCCTTATAGAGGGTATGGTCAGCTCCTTACTATTTTTGGCTCTACCTGAACCAAAGTGAGAGGACTTATGGGGTAGTTTGGTCACATGGAGAGATTCTAAAACTCAACCTCCATGGGGATTTTGGGCATAAGTAACAAATATGACCAATTCTCAACCAATATTTCACACTTTATTTATGGAAGGTTGTCACATGAAATGCACAAATGCTCTAATTCATATATAAGCTACTAGAGATAGATGGAAAAGTGATTTTAGTCTTCATTCTATATAATATTCAATAGTAAATGGATTGAATAAAAGACCATAGTACTAAAAATTAAAACACAAACTAAAAACACATGTAAAATATGCAAGATCTTATGTGTTTGCATAGCAAATAAAACTTATAGTATGAAAAAGGGTGTATTATTTTTAGGGTAAGATAGGGTAGAATAGTTGGATAATTATAAAATGGAGGGTGGATTATTGGTGGCTTCCAAACAATGAGGTGTATTATATTATTTCATGATAATATTCCTTAGCAAAGATGCAAAAAAAATGTCAAATTCAAGATAACAGTAAATACCAAATCATCCTTGAGAGACTAGAACATTCACTAAAAGTAATCTTTCAAATGTTTTTCCCTATCAAATCCATAAACCTAGGGTGCCCTAACAAGTTATTCAACAACCTATCCTAAAGTAATGAATAAATAGTTTATAATATAAATATATGCTCAAAATGACAACCAGTACTACACAAACCCAAATGTCCAATTAGAAATTATTATAAAACATGTCATTGCACTTCATTTATAGGAAATAACAAAGAACCGCAAGCATTTTCATTAACTTTAAAAATAAATATTACACATATTATTATTACAAAATATTTCCATGGAGACAATCATGGTGAGATTGCTCTTTTGATAAGGGAGACATAAACATGCCCTCAAAGCTTGTTAATGGCTATACAAATGTAACCACCTTAGAAAGGGAGACAAAATCTACACATAGAAATTGATCCCAAAAAAATTTATTCAGAACCTAGACTTGGAGAAAATGGACACCTAATCCAATGACAAACAACACAACCAATAATCAACTAACCTTGAATAGAGGAGAAACCCCCTATTTGTATGTTTTCAAATCTAGAATTATGGGTCACAACTTTCAAAATTTCAAAACAATATTTTTATTCCACCATGATGCTTCTAATTGGAAAATATTCCCTAGCCATGCCTAAAATATTCATCCATTTGCAATAAAAATCATTGTTGTAACTACCTTTGCAAGTGATGATGAATATTTACAACAAACTTTTGATTTCTTGACTAGAAATGCCGATGAACATGAGCTAGAAGCTGGAAATTGGTGATAGAGGTTGAATAGATTATTTATCATCATATGAAACCACTTAAATATGCTCTTGACCATGAGCTGGAGGGAGAAAATAATTTAAGTAGCTAAACATAATTTGTCCTTATGTGTAACCATCTGGAGATGCTCTCTTGTTAATTGGTTACTTACCTGTACAACTAGAACCTTCTTGACAATGTCCTTCCCTTTATGCATGCTATGGAATAACCTACTCTTATAATGATCTCCTAGGAATATTCTAGATTCATGGCTATTTGAATGATATTTTTTGAAGTGGCCCACCTTGGACTTGTAAACTTACAATATATTTCTATGGAAGAGCTTGGGAAAATAAAGCAAATGAAAATGCAATAATGTAGGTTATTTTCAATTTTTTAATTTTTGGCTCCAAATTGTATTTTCTCATTTTGCATTTTGTAAATTTCTATTTTTCACATCTAACCTTTTAGGGATTCACTATATATTTTTTAATACAAAAAAATGCATTATTTTCACCCTTGGATTTACCATGCCTTATTTATAATTTTGCCAAATCAACCTACTATCAGTGGTGTAAGCTCCACCAATTGCCTTATACAGGTCCTTAAATATGATGTATATGCCTATGTGGCATTACCATGTCACATCTACACACTAATATATTTGTTTTACACTAACCTCAACATCACTTGTCTCTATATATGGTTGAACTTAATCAAAATTTCCATGATCATCTTATACCATCAGATCTATGTGCATGGATCGACATAGAACATCAATCTTGATCCAAAAGACCAAGCATTATTGGATGCCCACTATGGATTAAATTTTACATTTTTGCACCTATTATTTGACATCCACTTGATCATCAATGATGTTTACATGACCATCAAATTTAAGCTCTAATGGATGATTACCTTTTATGACTTGTATTTGACATCTACATGAATATCTATTATGTTCCTATGAACATCAATTTTAAGCCATAAATGATAAGTATCCATTAAAGCTTAATTTTGACATTCTTGTGATCATCATAAGATTTTCATGTGGCTATCATAGACATTCATACAACCATCACACTACAAGTTCCACTTGTTGAGAGTTTGACACATAACCTTTTCATATTCCTCCAAAGGTTAATTTGATTTTCTTGACCCCTGTATGCCATTAGATCATATCATTCCATGTCAATGTGTACCATTTGATTATGATCCACTAGCACAACTATGATTATCTCAGAATAAACAAGGAAAACTACCAAGTTTTGAGCCTGGGGCATTGTTTATTTTGAGACCTTTGTCTTTGAATTCTCTAGCTTCGACATCCCTATTTTCATTCAGCCATTGGTCCTTAGCATTCCTATCTTTGGCATTTTTGTCTTGTTGGTAATTATTATAGGCTTCTTTATTTTTGATACTTCTACTCTCGAGCCCTCTATCTATCAGGAAAATTGTTTCAAACATTTTTTCCAAGATAATTTTTCCAAAGAAATGAATTCTCTCAGACACTTTTCCTATAAAATTTTGATCTTTTACATCTTTGTCTTCATTGAAACAATTATTTCAGACATTTTATCTAAAATAATTCCCCAAAAAAAAATGATCTTTGCATTTTTTCTAAATGAATTGGACATAGCTCTTTTGCTGAAGAAATTGGAACTTTGCACTTTTTTTGAGGGAATTTGGACTTTTGCACTTTTTCCAAAGAAATGACCTTTGTCAAGATTTTTTCTATGATCAAAATGCTGAAGGGTAAGTGCCCTTTGGACTTTTTGTCATAGATAAAAAGTTTGAACAAATAAGGACTTGAATTTTTCACAACATGATGCAATTCTTTCAAAAAAATTGTATGGGCAAAATGCCCAAAGAAAATAAACCTTCAGACTTTTTGCCACAGATAAAATGTCTGATAGAATTCCTTCAAGATTTTTGTACAAAACATTTTGGCTAAAATAAAATAAGACTTTTCACTTTTTTTGAAACTTCACAATTATTTAAATATTTTTGTTAGATAATTTTCCTAATGTAAATAAGTCTTCAAAAATTTTGTCCCACAAAAATAATGAAGACCTATTTCCATAGAGCAAAGTGTTCATGTAAAAAACTCAAAAAGGTCTAAGGGAAAGGTACATACACCAAGTAAAGACCAAATTAGGACTTAGCCAATCTAACATGAACTTGACCTTTGACATGAATAGTTAAAGATATAAATTGGGCTATGAATTTGGGCATTCTGACTCGACTCAGGTTGGACTTAGGACTTTACACTTGCCAAGGGCCCAATTACTTTAGTGTAATTTTGGGCACTAACATATAGTCCTCAGTCCAAGTCATAGTTTTAAAGAGGTGAGAACTTGTAGTAGAGGATGTATGGTGACTTGAAGTTTCTTGGCATGTAGGAGGAGATCTTTTTATTCAAATTCATGACATTATTTTAGTCTTTAGGTCCCACGACTTCAGGAACAATCAATTAGAAAGCATAAAACCAAGTTTTGCTTAAGAAGGAGCTCAAAGAGGTCACTTTATTTGCTCAAATATTGCATGTGGTTTTGCATGGTAAATCAAGTGCATAATATATGTTAGGGGGATCCTCCTAGTAAAAATTAGTGGTGTTTTTTTTTTTTAAAAGACCCATATCCTTTATGAACCATTATTAAGAACTAAAATCCCTTTAAACCCTCATTAAACCCTTCAATTGGCCTGATTAGAAAAATATGCTTCTTAATGCCATAAAATGAAAAAATTTGAATTCAAAATGGTCTTGATAATGTTCACAACTCTCCTAAGCTTCACATCTAGGCGTTTTTTCATAGGTGTGGGTATAATACCATATGGTACAAGGAAAAATAGGTAGCTTTTGGCTTGTTTAAGACGGTATAGATAGAGGAGTGCCATCCAAAAACTTTGAAGAGATTTATGTGAACTTGATATAGGTTTAATGATCATTAAAAATGTTTTAAATTTATCTCAAATATTTACAAAGCTCCATCAAGTTGGCCACTAGCTCAATAGGTAAGAAAACTTAGTTTTGCAAGCCCAAAATCCATGGTGAAGGCTTGAGAGTGCAAAAAAGACTTCAATATCAAGGGATCAATTATATTAAGGTCTTAAAAGTATCATCAAGTTGCATTCAAGCATCAAAACCTGAAAATTTCTTGAAAAGCATCTCAAACTACCCCTCGAGCACATAAAAATGATTAGGCTTGGCAATGACCATTTTATGGTTTCCTCACCTACACAACATTCCAAAAATTGAAATTTAGCATGGAGGATGGTCTTAGGCCAAGTAAAGTGAATAAAAAACTTTTGGATATTTTCACATGTGTGGGTGGTCATTTGCATCAATTTTATTTTTCTAGGCCTAATTGGAGAGAAATCATAGAAAAAAGGTAATTTATCTTGGAGCTATATCATGAAATTTTCTATGAAATTTAAAGGAGATATAGCATACTAAAAATGTTCTTAGTTTTCTAATATGATATGTACATTCTGTTACATAAGGAACTTTACTAGTTTTCAAGGCTACAATGTGTAGTCATATAAAATGTGAAACTTGATAACTTGAGTGTGCCTAATGACACCCAACCCATAGGTCCCTCTTGCTTACTATCATGACCCTCAAAGAAATCTTTTCATTGATTTCCAGTCATCCATAGACTTCTAGACAATTATTCCACCTCCTTTAGGCAGCATTTCTAGTGATGATTCCATCCCCTTGGGTCTCATTCCTTAAGGACTATAGCACCCAACTTGGACTATAGCATCAGACCCTAGGGTGTCTATTTATGATGATCTTATCCAAGTACATTTTTACCTCTAATGGTAAGTTTATTTTAGTTCTTATCGTCCTTGTCAACCTAACACAAATACATTTGATCCATGACCAATAGGTCCCTATAAAATCCCATTCAAAGTTCACTTAGAATGGGTTGGAAATTATTAAAAAGCAAGCAAGAATACAAGCAAAACCACTAAGGCAATCTTTCTTATTTTTTGCATACATCCAACCAATACTATTACAAGATTATTCAAATCCTTGCACCAGTCCCTAGCCACCTCAAACACATCCATTTTTAGCATTTTGCATCTTTATACACATAATTTCAAGAAGCACATCAAGCAGGAGAACTACATATGGCTTGATCCCTTTTTGGAGTATGTATGTAGGTAGCGTGCCCACATAAGGCATGTGGATACACATTAAATGTATCTTACACACACTAACCCCACCCCTCTTCCCCAAATTTTGTTAAATAATAATGGAGTCTAGGGTTTGAAGACTAAATTAGCTCTATAGGGAGTTCCATGGACATCCAACAATTTCATAGGCAAGCTCACACAAACACATCAAACAAAACCCAAAAAGCTTGGTCATCCTAGACAATAGTAGTAAAAGAGGAATATAGTGGTTTACCTGAAGGTGTCCTATCTTAGTGCTCCTATCCAATCATAAAATGAAGGCCAAATCCTAATTTATGATAATGTCCCATTCCTGCACAGTGAATTTTAGACCTTGCAATAACTATCTCAGTCAGTTTCCAACTAAGTCTTATTTTCTCTCCCTTATTACTATTTTTAGAAAATTTCAAAATATAGTCAAATTATACAAATTAGTAGCTCAATTATTTCATATTTATTCACTAATTTTATTACTCTAGACCTTTAACTAAATTAGGAATAATACACCATTATTCTCAAAATTATTAAATCATTTGGTGAACCTAACTTACTTCATTTGCACATAAAAAATTGTAGAAACCCTAGGGTAAATTTCCTAATAACTTTTCCTATATATTTTTGATTTTTTACATGCATAATAAAATTAGAAATTAGCATTAAATCTTAAAATTTTGTAGTAATTCTAAAATAATTTTCTTTTAAACTTTAGTTTCCCATATTAGGTCTCGATATTTTTCCAAGATTTTCCCTATAATTTTTATAATGTTTTACTTACATATTTAAATTAGAAATTTGTATCAAATTTTAAAATTACTTAGTAATTTTAAAATATATTCGTTCAAAACCCTATTTGCATGTAATATCTCTTATTTTATTTTTGATGTATCACCTTACATGTTTGTGAGTTTCATATCCTTTTTATGCACTTTCCAGTTTTCTATTTTTAGGAATTTACATTTCCTATATTCAGTGCTTTACTTCCATAGCACATTGCTTATTACAAATTATTACAAAAAATGAAATCAATTTTCAATTTGTTTTCCTACTTTAACAATGGCCCGATACACTAGTTTTGATGAAACCATTAAAGGGGAACTTCAATAACTCTTAATTAAACACCGTGACATGTAAGATGTATAGTCACTCAAAAATATCCCCTTGATTAGTTTTTGATGTCACATCACCTTGTACCTATTCTCAACCCTTAGTTAACTATTTACCTAGTTAACTCACCCTTAGACACCTTTTCTACACACCTGGCTACCTTTTAAAACATCTCCTACTTTGACCCATTTTACCCCTTTTATATGTAGGGGTCAACCATTGATGATTACCCTTAGCCATCAATGGTTACCCTCGACCATCAATGGTTAGGTCCCCACTCTTGAAAAACTAAAAGCACATCCAACTATGGGTGAGCTTGCAAGAGCAAAATAGAAAATTTCCCATGTATACCTTGTAGCTTTCCTTCCCCTAAAATGGCATCTTTATCCTGACCCAACTTAGCAACTCTCTCTCTCTCCTTAGTATTTTTATGCTATAAATGTAAGGCTCTTAGAAGAGATGAGGATCCATAATTTGCATATAATCTCTCTTATTTTATTTATGCAGGTATTTAGTATCCCAAAAATCTATCTGCATGACCTTTAAAGGTTTAAGTACTAGTATACCACCCAAATTTACATCACATAGGTATCATCTACTTGTTTTAGTAATTTCTTCTATCATTTGAGTTTTCTATCTTGATCAGTGTATTTGCACACCCTTCCTTACTGACAGTATCCATATCTCACATTATACCCCTCAACTACCTCATCTTTATCTCCCTTTTAATTCTTCATAAGCACCCATAGGTAACCATCATTGATTTTTGCAACCATCATCAATCACAACAACCATCGTTGGTTACCAAATTATCACCAATTAGCACAACCATCGTCGATCACCTCGATCATTGACAGTCACTGTCAAAGATAATAATATATTATTATTTTCTCCCCTTTTCACCCAATCAAATTCCTATTTATATTTTTTACCAATAAGTACACCCTAATTAGACTGTCTTGACTTAATCATGACCTACTTATGCATGGTATTGACCTACTATGTCATACCTTCTATCAAATAGGTACATTATTTATTTTCTTGCATGTTTACTTTCTTATCATTTAAACATATGTATATTTATTATATCATTTTTGACTTAATTGCCTTAAAAGTGGTTTGACAGCCTCCTAGAAAGCCTTGTGCTTTTTGGATCTAGCATACGCTCGGTAATCCACTCAACCCACCATCTAACAAATCCCCTTCTAGTTTTCTTGTGATTTGTAGGTTATCCTCCTTACCCAAAGAGGAGTTCCCACATTTGTCTGGATCAATGCATGCATTATACCAGGTATTCATCTACACACTTTAATATTCCTTTTCTTTTATCTACTTTCAAAACTAATAAATGAAAGAAAGAAATTGAAATAACTTGGCATGACTGGTGGGACCTAGTTCCCTTTCTTAATTATTTACTCATCAAATGAAATCATCTATTTTTGGGCTAAAAATTAACCATTTGCATTCATTAATTTCTTGCTGATTTTAGTTCATTTAGTAGCTTAGGAGGCAAAGTAATCTTATCATAGAATTCATAGTTTTTATCACACACAAAACTAAAACACAAAATAATTTACACATCAAAACAATATTTGAGATAAGGACCAACTAGGATTTCATCACCTGGAAACAACCTTACTCCCTCTAGCTATCCCACTTGGATTTCACCACCAAGGGGAGAACCAAATTAGCTCTCTAGTTGAGTATAAAATCCAGACTCAGTATATCTTTGCTAAGCACCTGACACCCTTATCATTATAGGATTTGAAGTGAGGGCATAGGCCCCAACACTAAACCATATAATAAAGTTCAACATAGATCTTCATTTTGAGAGCCTAAACAACCTAAAAACATCCATAGACATCCTCTTTAGTACTCATTTTATAAACCAACCTCCCTTGTCTCACTTTATAAGGAATAAGACAAAAGTGATTTAAAAGTAATCCTAAGGTTAAAATTCACTTCTTAGTGTATGTATTGATTGCTTTAAAATTATTTTGGGTTTGCTCTCTGTTTGAGGTGTGAGTGTCATAATAACATTCCCTATTTTCTCATATGGTTTTAACTAGACAAGAAGTGAGAAATTAAAACAACCAACCACCACCTTCATGTTCATCCATGGATTATACATCAAATGTTGACAAATATCCTCACCATTCTCCTCCACCACCTTCTCCTTCTAGAATCCCAATCATATCTAAAGGAGATCTAGAATTTACTACCTTTTTTGAAAATAATCTAGGCATTTTACAACATTACCTCAACACCTTTCCTCACCATGTCCCCTCTTCTTTGATTCCTTCTTATGATCCTTATCTTAGAATGTCATCCCACCTTATGGTAGGTACCACTTCAACCCAACCATTGACCCAAGCCTCTTCCAACACCCCATCCACCCAAAATCAAACTAGACTTCCACCTCCCAACCAAATGCCTCCAATCAAACTCCCATGTGTGTTTAACCTTGCCATTAGTCACCTATGCTCCATCTACCATGGCATTATCTTCCACTTTGGCTTCTATCTTCCCTTCAGTTGTAACCAATCCCTTCTCCATAGTTCCACTTCAAAACCTAGTGCTCTCCATACCTCAAAACCTTCCCCCAATGAGCACTAGGGTAACTACCCAACCTCAACCTTCCCAACTTCCTCCTACCTCAACCATACCAACCACATCCTTCTCTCAACAAGTGCCTATAACAACTTACTAGTATGTCCCTAGCCTACAAGGGTACATACCACCCTCCACCCAACCTTTTATACCTATTGGCTCTTATGTGGCACCATCTCATCCCCTTACCACCACATATCAATATGTGGCTTCTTCAACACCATCCACCACCTATTCATACATAGCCACAAACCAACCTCAATAGAATATGTCCCTCAATTATGTGGCTCCTCAACCTCAAACTGATCTAATCAAAATGATAATGGACAAAATGACTAGTTTAGAGTCATCCATCTCTGCCTCAACTAATATTTTGTCTTATGAACAAATTTTTAATGAACCTATCCACCCGTCCATGCCCATTCATGCTTACCCTTCTCAATGGGGATTTCCCAAATTTTACAAATTTGAAGGTGAGGAGGATCCTCAATAGCACCTAAGAGCATTCTATCATGCTTGATACTTGATCACTTATGATGATTCTCTCCTCCTTTAAACCTTTGTTATGTCATTATCTGGGGCTACCCTTGATTGGTTTAGTATCCTTCCCACTCATTCTATCTTTTCTTTCTCTTAATTGGCACAAACCTTTATGGATGAATTTTCTATAAACATATCTAAAAAGGTTTCCATTACTGACCTATACTCCATCAAACAATTTGAAGATGAATCCATTATTGATTTCATTACCAAATGGAGGGACATCTTTAATCAACTCACCTTCCCATTACCTCAACCTAAATTAATTGAATTATACTCTTAGGGATGTGCCAAACACATTACTCCAAATCTCCAAGTCTAAACCTTTAGGACCTTTGATGATGCATTCACCATGGCATGCAAATTAGAAAACCATTCTATTAATGAAGGGAATTTGAAGCTTTAAAATAAAAATTCTAGTTTCAAATCTATTGAATCATCCTCCACCAAGACCATGAACACAACTAATTCTAAAGCAAAATCATCAGCACACTCGGTTGTTCTCAAAGTTTCACCACCTCCAACCATCAGCCAAACACCTCAAACTAAAAACTCTTCCAATCACCAAAATCATACACAAAATTGGGATCCTTGAAAACCATTTACCCTAATTAGGGAATCCTATGCATCAATTTTGGATAAACTACTTAAATCCAATCTAATCCAACTTCCACCCATTAATCCCCCTCAACAATTTGATACTTCTCATCCCCTTCTTGGGTGGTATAATGAAAATGATCACTATTATTATCATCAGGTCATTAGATATGATATTGATAGATGCAATACCTTTAAAAGCATTTTCCAAGACCTGATTGATAAAAGGGAGCTTGTGTTTGATAGCCTAAACACTCCTTCTAACCAATCTCTTGATATTTTCAAAAACATCCCCAGATCTTTCACCCTCAGTCCAACATCATGAAATATAACTTAAATCCTCTAATTCACATGAGGCACATGTAATTAATCTCATCATTAATTTACCCACTACTAAAGAAGACATCACTTCTATCACCCAAATAGAGGAATCTAACCCACTATTCATTCTTTTAGAAAACCCAATGGAGGAATTAACTACCCCTTCCTTTTCTATACATAAAACCACCATTACATCTACCACTCCTATGGTATAAATACTCAAGGAGATAACCATTCCATCAACCATTTCACCCACTCCTTCAATCCAAAAAGAACAATCACCTACTTATTTAGGTATCCAAACCAAGGAGAAAACTATACATGCCCTTCCTCTTGAAACCACTACCCCTACCTCTCTTATTACATAACTATATGTACCTCCCTTTGAAATTGTTTCTAGAGAGATAATACCTTCATCTACCCAATCATCACCTTTGGAACCTTCCACCAAAGATAGAAACATTGAAACTACTCCTTCTTGTTCCCCAAAAGGCTTGAGATTTGAAACTAATGATCAAGGAATAAGACCCATTTACAAACCCTTTTCTTGGCTAGTTCAAAGTTTAGAATTCACCTCCCAACCTAACTTTGATACAATTACCTTTTGGCATCAGCTTGGACTCCCATATCAAAATAAAATTTAACCTTCTAATTCACTTGAGTCTACTCTCAAGCCTATTATTATGACTCTACCAACTACTCCTCCTAAAGTCACCAAGGAACTATCTCAATTACTCCCACCTCAAATTCTCAATTCAACCTATGCCTCTCTTATCAATCTAATCAAAAACTTAGGGGTCCTTCCCATACCTAATCCTACTCACCCTCCTTTGAGATTGGACTTAACCACATCAACAAAACCAAAGTCAAATCCAATTCATCTTATTAAGAAGGAAGGGTTTCCTGGACCACAACCTCAAAGAAGGACCATACCAACTCCTTCACCTTTAACCTCTATTTTGGGACCACATCCTTCCACCATTCCCATTACCTACACTTCCTCCAAGAAACCATCTCCCCTTTATCCACCTATAACAACCCAATCCTCTAGTTCATCATCATTCCTTACCAACCTTTCTCCATTTACTTTCCCATCTATTAAACCCTCATCATCTAGACCTCCAATCTCTAAAATAATTATAACTGAGCCAATTATTTCTAAACCACCAACCAAACTCACTCCACTAACCACACCTCATATCAAGAAATATTTGCCCCATAGGATCTCAACACCCAAAGTCCAAACTCCACCACCTCCAAGATCTTTATCATAATCTTATACAACCATTTTATAAAGACTATTGCAAGATTATACCATTAGCTTACCACCAATCAATCCTTTTGACCCCACTTTCCAAAAGGCAACTTGGTTTAATGAAAATTTGATTTTTCTTTATCATAGGACCCCTGGACATGATATGGTGAACTATAAATATCTCCAATCAATTATTCATGGCCTTTTAGAGGAAGATGATCTGTTAGAAGAACCTTCCTTAAGCCCTTTGCCTCTTTTACCACCTATCCAATCTACCTACCAATCATCTACTTCTCTCCTCCCACTAAGGAGTCAAACAGAGGAACTGAAGTAAGTAATTAGTCCCCTCATCCATACCATTCATATGGTGGGTTAGTATCAATACCAATAAAAGGATAAGGGTAACTTCACAAAAAAAAATGAAAAAGGCAAGGCCAAGGCAACCATTCCATGGTCTTACCCTTAAACTCTTGCACCAACCAACCAAACCTAAACAATTACACCTTCACCTTCACCCTCACAACCATCTAAGTCCAAAGTATCCATTTTAGGAGCTCCTTATTCTTCCAATTTATCCATTCATCCAATGCTTAGTGTTTAAACAACTTCACCAAACACTAGTCAAAATGAGTCTTTATGACTTAATTAGCACCTGACCCCAACACGATCAAGCTTTAATCAAAGCACTACATTCTATAGAGGTTCAACCAGATGATCATCAACCTCTTACATTATTAAATAGATCCATCCAACATTCTTCCATGGTCACCTTTTAAAAATTGGAAATCTTTCCATATCATAATGAAGACCCTGATCCCCCTCTTTTCATCATAACATCCATCAATCAAACATGAATTAAATGAGTCATAATTGATGGGGGAGTAAGTATCAATATGATTTCCTCCCACACTTATGATTTCCTCATATTGTCAATATTGGCCAATCCTTAAACCTTGAGGAATAATGAGACTATCAATATTTTCTTCATGACCATAACATAGCATTTCCTTGGTCTTATCAAGATATGCCTAGCATTGACCCTTTCATTACTCTTCATAACATTGTAACCCATCCCAAAGTTAAGCTAGTTCAGAAAAAGATTCATTATATGCACCCTTACATAGATCTTTTCATCAAAAAAGAGCTTTAATGCCTTATATCCATCAACTTCATTCAACCCATTGACTACCCATAATGGTTATCCAATATCTTTCCTATTACCAAACCCACTGGGGGACTTTGCCTTTGTGTGATTTTTATGACCTTAACCTTGCATGCCCCAAAGATGACTTTCCCCTACCTAACATAGACCAACTTGTTAACCTCATTATTGGCCATGAAATGTTATCCCTTATGGATGGTTTTTAAAGATATAACCCAATCTTGATCACCCTTCAAGATCAACATAAGACATCCTTCATCACCCCATGGGGAACTTTCTACTATCATGTCATGCCTTTTAGCCTAAAGAATGCAAGGGTAACCTATCAGTGAGCCATGACAAATATATTTCATGACCTCATTCACAAAATAGTAGAGGAATATATAGATGATTTTCTTGATAAATCCAAGAATTGTCAGGATCACCTCACTATTCTCACTATCATCTTTGAAAGATTTATAAATTATCATGTTAAGCTTAACCCAAAGAAATGCATCTTTAGGGTCTTATCAAGAAAACTTCTAGGCTTTATTATTTCCCTCTATGGAATAAAAATAGTCTAGATATTCCTCTTTTTATTAACCTAAAATAACTACGTAACCTGTAAGACAAATTAGTCAATCAGCCACTTTATCTTTTAGCTATCTGATTGTTGTTAGCCTTTTCAGCACCTCCTTAAGAAAGATACCTCCTTTAAATAGACTAAAGAATGTCAATAAGCCTTTGATGAAATTAAGGATTATCTTCTCTCCCCATTAGTCCTTATTCCCCCAAATGAGGATCACCCATTTTATTTATACATATCTACCATTGATCATTCCTTAGGGGCCATGCTCACTCATCGTGATGACCAAAATAAGGAGCAGGTAATTTATTACATCAACTACACCCTCATTGATTATGAAACCCAATACACTCATTTTGAAAAACTTTTCCTTGCCTTAGTTTTCATAGACTATAAACTTTTTCATTATCTTCTTAACCACAAAACTTATGGCATTAGTAACATTGACCCCCTCAAGTATATGTACTCTAAGCCATAATATAAACAATGTATGGTTAAGTGGCTCATGCTTTTAGCTGAGTTTGACCTTGAATTTATTCCAAAAAAATACATTAAAGTACAAGTCATTATGGACTAACTATATGAAGCTCCTCTCCTTGATAATCAAACTCCCCCTCTTACCTTTCCAAATGAGTCTATAGCCATTTTTTCTTTGGAAGAACCCACCTATCAAATGACTATGTATTTTGATGGCTCTAAATGTCAAAATGGTGGGGGTGCTAGCATAATCCTCATTCCCCTTAATGAGTAACCTCTTCCTCTTTATTTCAAACTTGATTTTGAATATACCAATAATATATCTGAATATGAAGCCTTGGTGATAGGCCTCCAAACCACTCTAGCTTTGGGAATCAAAACCATTAGCATCTTTGGAGACTCTGAACTCATTATCAGCCAAGTCACAAGATCTTATCAATGCAAAAATGATGTCCTTATAAAGTAAAGACAACTTTTCAATATGTTTTTAGCATCATTTGACCAATACACTATCTAATCGGTTCCTCATTCTACCAACAAATTTGTAACACAATGGCTTCCCTTGCATCCCAAATTTCATTTCAACCTATCAAGTCTAAATTGTTTATCACCATCCATCACTTTTTCACACCATATTACCTCAAATATGATATTATTTCATACCATTTATAAGATATAAACATCACCTATAGACATTTGGTATAATCCAATCTTTAATTACCTTAACGTCAGTGTCCTCCCTTCTAATCTTTCAAGAAATGCTCATAAAGATTTCATACAAAGTACCTCTCACTATGTCATACTAGGGGGAATTATTTACAAACGAGGCTTTGATGGTCCCCTCCTTCATTTAATTCATATCCAGGAGGCTTCTCACACCATTAAAGAATCCCACGATAGGGTTTGTGGGGGATATTTTAGTGGCCTCACTTTCATTAAAATAATCCTACATCTTGGCTACTACTAGCCCACTTTTAATCAAGTTTTTTTTAACTATGTCAATAAGTGTCTTAAATTTAAATAACATGATAACATACATCATTTACCTCCTCATGGTCTTCAAGTATCAATTGACTATTGGCCCTTCTCATAATGGGGTCTTGATCTTATCGAAGAGATCATTCTACATTCCTCACAATAAAATCAATATATTATCACTGCTACCAAATATTTTACCAAATGGGTGGAAGCCATCCCCCTTATCTTGATCAAAGATTAAAAAAATCATTGATTTCATCAATCACCACATAATCTTTCATTTTAGTCTCCCTCACAAAATCATCACTAATAATGGCAAATCATTCAAAAAAAAGAAAGTTCAAGCTCTATGTGATGCTTTTAGCATCAAGCTCAGCCATTCCTCACCTTATCATCCATAGGGAAATGGATAGTCAAAAGCCTCTAAAAAAACTCTCATTAAAATGCTAACCAAGGTTTTAAACACCTTGAGATAGGATTGACATGTATACATCCCATTTGTTTTATGGGCCTATCATACTAGTATTCACACTACAATAAAGGCTACACTTTTTTCCCTAGTATTTAGTGTAGAGGCTATCTTACCTCTTGAATTCCATATTCCCTCTCTTCATATTTCCTTCCATTATTCCATTTATAAAGAGTATTATCATCAAGAATGCCTCACATGCCTTGAGTTTCTTAATGAACATCACCTTGCTGCCCTTAACCACCTTCATGTCCACCAAGAGAGTGTCACTTGTGCTTAGAAAAAGCATTTGAAAGAATGATAATTAAACATCAAATACCTCATCTTCAAGGAAGACCAACACATAACTAACATGGAAAATACCAAAATGGTAAAGTTTGATTTTAACTAGTTAGGGCCTTATATTATAACCGATAAGTATGGATCGGGTGCTTATCACTTATCCTCTCTTGAGGGTGAGCTAGAACTTGAACCCATTAATGCTTTGAATTTTTTTATCTTTCATTGTTAAAACAAATATTGAACCCACTTCCATGTCTAACTTAATCTCATCCCATTGAATCATTAACCTTCTTCTACCTCATTTCCTTTCTACCCCTTTTGGGATCAATTAATTATATAGAACCATGTAGTTCCTCCATCATAGTCATAGCCCAATCCTAAGTATGGTTAACTTGGATCCACCCATAGCATGGTTCTCATGGATAATTTTCATATTTTAATAGATAGAATCCCATGGTTAATTATTTCTCAAAACCCATTCCTCTAAAGTGCCTTCTATGCCTAGTTTTGCTTCTACATGGGTAAACCTTTTGAACCTAACTATACTTGTCCATGTCTAATTTAAATTTATAACATATCCAATATCCTAATAAATGGTATCATAATCCCTTAAAGGAAATCTACCCCATAAAATCAAAATTTTATTAAAATAGATTGTTCCTTTGAAGGACATCTATGCATAATAAAATCTTAGACCACTCCCTTGAAGGATGGCCAAACAATATTCATTAGAAGTTTCCCTTATCGATCAGCTTCAGAAACTTTAAATCAATAACAATAAGCAAAATCAATAATTAAGCTACAATCAAATCTTATATTTTCCATTTATAGACTTCTCATATCAATTAGTCTACCTATTTATCTATATTAAGCCATAATCAACTCTTATATTTTCCATTTTTAGACTTCATATATTGATCAGTCTACCCATTATAATCAAACATACAAAAGGCATAGATTTTTCCAGTATAGTTCTTTGGTCATCTATGTAAAATTAAATGCCTCCACTCTAATATTTACACCCTTACCTATCATCCATATCCTAATCACACCTAAGGGACTATCAGCTTACTTGGCACAAAGTGGTCAAGATGCATGTTTTCTTAATAAAGCACACTCTTATGGAACATTTGATGGGTTTGTGTTCACTAAGCTAATCTACCTATTGATTCTTATTATTAGGTTCTTGTTAGTGAAAGGCACCATGTTTCCTTTTCTTATCCAAAATAAGTGAACATGAATGTTCCTTTTCCCTACAAACTATCATTTTATATCATCATATCCATTCACAAAGCATAATACATACAATCATCCAAACATTAACATCATATTATAACCATCCTCATCATTCAACTCAAAATTAACATCATTCACAAATGGCATGGCTAACAACATTAACATAACATAACATTATCATCACTAACATAATAAACATCATCAAAATTCTCATCATATTTAAAATAGTAACATCATAACCAATAATATCATAGCATTATAAAACATCATCATAAATCCATATTGTTAACATCATAATCAATGACCTTATAACACTAACAACATTAATTACATTATAACATTATCATAAGCACATCATTATCATAACTGTATCATAATCAAATCACAACATTAATGATTTCCATCCTATGAGTGTCATAACATCAATCAAAATCACATGCCTATACTATGCAAGATAATCATCAAACCATAAGTCTCATACATAAGCATTCATGAAAAAACATAAAATCATCTCAATAATCTAAAACATTTATCTATATATATGCATTAGTAGGTATCAACAAATGTACATATCTCTCACTCATAAATATATCTCACATCTCAGCACATAGGCTAGTGTCAACATATCAAAATACATCACATAGGATCTCTACTCATGAACCTAAAACACTTAAACTAAAACCACTAGCACTAGAATCTAGTGGTGATCCCCGTAGAGTACCTCCCTATCAACCTATTTCCATTATCCACTAAACTAGGGCTGTAATCACTACACCACCCACCAAACCCACTTGATACTTTTCCCACCTTGGCTCATTAGGACACTGTTCTAACAGAATCACCTCATAATAGCACAAATATTGTATGACCACTAGATACTTGGCCATTTCCACAAAACTTGGTGGTGCCACCGTTAACTCTTATCTACCATAGAGAGTATCTCTCTTATGTCACCAAACCAAGAGAGATCGTTGCCTAATCTTGCTCTCCTATCACTGACATAATTTGTCCTTGTAAATTTGCCACCTGACCCTATAAAGTGGCCACCTAACCCTATAAAATGGTGATCTATGCTTGAGCCTAATATCTCTATATTATCACTCCTTCTAGTTGACCCTAAAGAGTGGTAATCTATCCTTGAAGAGTGTCAATCTACCCTTGTAACATAGTAATTTGGGCCTATGCTACTACCAACATCACTACTGCCTATGGATCCCCCTATGTTG
The DNA here is from genome assembly GCA_037957365.1 of Torreya grandis. NCBI lineage: Eukaryota > Viridiplantae > Streptophyta > Pinopsida > Cupressales > Taxaceae > Torreya > Torreya grandis. The sequence continues at coordinate 51,161 of JARHVA010009718.1, forward strand.
GTACCTATGCTAGGTTAACATCCATCAACCACCAATCCCCATTTCTAACACCAAAATCAATGGCTATGTACCTCTTTTAAAACTAGGTAGGATAGTCAACTATGTACCCTGCATCATCTCCATCCCTTAGGGGTAACTCCTCAAAAACTAGCTCCTCCTCCATTGCCTATGGCTCTGGTAGATAGAAATTTACATCCTCCCTCCTCTATCACATAGATTCCTAAGGGATACCCTACATAAGCACAAAATGATGCCATACTTTCTCTAATGAGATGCTCTCTACCTCACCCTCTTGCCTCCCATAGGCCCATCTCTAACTCTATAAAGATAAGGTGTAGTACATGTACCCAACCCATACAAGCCAAGTCTGATATGACCTCTAAATAATATTACTAGTGACTAATCCCTCTAAGCCTCCATTAAACCAATTAGTATCCCTAAAACCACCACCTACACCTATAATGGCTCCATTTCTCCTCCATCAGTAAAATCTAACTAAATAATCCATTGACTGGTATCCCACTATCAGAAGGCCCAAGTGTCTCAATACATATATGTGCTAATAGGCCCAATAGTGAAGAATGAATCCCACACTAATGCCCTAATGCCTATGTTCCCTTAACCCCCTAGATCTCTATATACTTGCACCAGTAAAACCTATGCCTATCCAAAAATAGTGCCACCTAGGACTAGCTCTACCAACACCCCTAATAATACACTAGGGAATATCCCTCCTATAGAATCTAGTAGTGTGTAACACATGACTACTAGCTACAACATAGTTAGTAAGTGTCTCTCTCTGGGAGCTCTCTAGTATAGCAACCTAATGCTAAAACCTCCCAAGTGAAATTATATATTATCTCTAGCATCTCTATATAGGATCTCCATACACTCATCTGTCTCATCCCCCTCTATGTGTTAGATAGGCTCTTTGTGGATAAGTAAATGCATAATCTAATGTACATCCTCTAAAAGGATGCTCATCTCCCCTATCAATAACCAAAAAGTGTTAGTCACTAGATCCCATCTCTCAATGAGGGTGACTATCATTATATCATCTGTAGGAAAGCATTGGTAGTGGTGCATCACTCCAAAACCCACTACCTCCACGTGTTTCTATTCCTCCATAGACATGGCATCCCTCACCTCTATGAAAATATTAGGAACTTAATCCTATAGATATATTTGATCCCAAGCCTATAGTAATAAACATATCACAAATCAAGTAATCAACCTATCTCTAACACTTCTTATATGCCTACCCAAAGTAATATCCAACCTACTTCTATACTGAATATGGTTTCATCTATCAACTTTCCCTTTGCACACTTAATATGTCTTTACACCCCTGTTAATTATTCCTATGAAAATTTCACCCTTTCTATCCTATGCAAACCCACATTTCCCTAAAACTCCTACCCTAACCTAACCAACCAAACTCCTACCCCAATCTAACTCCTCCCCCACCCATCTCTAACCCAACTCCTATTAACCCACCTCTCATCCATCCCATCCCACCTCCTATTCCAACCCAACTCACCCCCTACACCCATCAATCATTGATGGAGCTCCCCAGCCATTAATCATTCCCTTGGGGTTATTTTCCCCTAAGTTTGATCATCACTAATTGGATCAAACTACTAATAGTCACTAATAGGTGACCATAGGTAGTGAGCCTTGACCTCTTGACCTCCTTCTAAAACCCTAAACCCCCCTCTACCACCTAAAATTGATCCTTAACACCATTACATATGTCTAGATACCTCTTTACAACTAAAACATTTACCCAAATACACCATCCTATACACACATAGAAAAAATAACCAAAACCCTAGCCCCATAGTTAAACACACCCCTACTTCCCAAAAATTTAACCTATTTTTACCATTTAAATTTAGTTATTGTAATTTACTACCATATTTAAAACACCCCTACCTCATTTTAGGACCAATGGTACCACTTTAATCCATGCCCAGCCACTTGTCCACCAACACCTCCTACATCCATCTCGACCCCACCATCACTTTCACACACCACAATCCTCTAAGCCAACTCACCACCTTTCCAACCACTCACATAGAATTATTTTCCAAATGTTTAGACCAAACAAAACACTACTTCTCTAAATTGTAAATAGGGACAAAATAGACCTTGTTGGCCTTTTTACCATCAATTTAGGGTTTTAACCCAACCATTCATGGTTAACCAACCATCATTGGTTGACCTTAACCATCGATTTTTACCTCACCAATGTAGCTATCGATGGTTGCCTAATCATCACTGGTTAACCTAGCCATCGATGATTAGGGTGCTTTTTCTTCTTTTACCCCTATACACCTACATTTTTGCTACTTCACCCATAACTCTTAATACTTCTACATGATATCCTATTTACCACTGTTATACCTATTTTGGGAGTTCATTTTTCCCACCAAATAAGAACTACATTAGCCCTAAAGTCCATTTTAGATCAACTATCTATGAGACCATGTAGGTAGCATCCTCTTACCTAGCACATTAGGAGTCATCTCAGCCACACCCTACCCACCCAACCACCTGACCCATTTACCTTTGCCTATCCCAATATTGGTACCTATTTGTATACCTTGTGGTAATCTTGTTTTGGTCATGATGTGCACTTTAACCAATCTTTCCATTTTGACCTTTTGTATTACACCTTACCTTGTGCATGACCTAACCCATTGTGTTTTTTTTTGGGATTACTTCTTACCCTAAATACTTGAGTAAACACCACCCTTTTCTAAGACACATGAAAAGTGTAACCCAATTAGCTATGAACAATGTTAGGGACTAGTTACCTTATAAACTAATCCTAGAACCTGACCATATTTTTACCAACACGGTAATATTTATCTTTTTGTGATCATACTTATCATAATTAATTGCATTTTGTGCATGTACTTGTATCTCAAATTCCCAACCTTATGACCTTCTTTATACCTTTTATCAAACCCTATCCAAATTCAACCTTTGCCTCATTAGCTCCTGGTTTGAGGGGGAGTACCCTCCTCTTGTACTTGAGGCAACCATGCCTTAACTAGTTGATAGCTTATTTTTTCTACAACTTATTGACCTAAAAGCTACATAACAAAAAGGGTCAAAATTTAGACACTTGAAAATGTCCCCTCAACCTATTTTTGATGTCACATCACCTTATACCTATTCTCAACCCTTAGTTAACTATTTACCTAGTTAACACACCCTTAGACACCTTTTCTACACACCTAGATACCTTTTAAAACATCCCCTCCTTTGACCCATTTTACCCCTTTTATACATAGGGTTTGACCATTGATGGTTACCCTTAACTATCGATGGTTACCCTCAACTATCAATGGTTAGGTCCCCACTCCTATAAAACTAAAATCACATCCAGATATGGGTGAGCTTGTAAGGGAAAAATGGAAACTTTCCCATGCATACCTCACAACTTTCCTTCCCCTAAAATGGCATCTTTATCTTGACCCAACTTAACAACTCTCTCTCTCTCTCTCATTAGGAATTTTTTGTTATAAATGCAAGGCTCTTGGAAGAGATCAAGATCCAAAATTTACATCCAAGCTCTCTTGTTTTCTTTTTGTAATTAATTATCATCTTAAAACTTTGTTTGTGTGACCTTTTAAGGTTCAAGTACTATTATACAACCAAACTTTGCATCACACAGGTATCATCTACTTGTTTTAGTACTTTCTTCTATCATTTAAGTTTTCTATGTTGATCAATATATCTACACACCCTTCCTTACCCATAATATCCATATCTCACTTTCTACCCCTCATCTACCTCATCTTTGTCTCCCTTTTAATGATCCATCAGCAATCATCACTAATTGTTTCAATCATCATCAGTCATAGCAATTATCACTAGTTAGCTAACCATCACTGATTAGGCCTAATTCTCATCGATCACCCTGACCATTAATAATCACTATCAAATAAAATAATAGATTGTTATTTTCTCCCCCTTTCACCCAATCAAATTCTTCTTTATGTTTTTGACCTGTCTATAGACCCTACTCAAACCCTCTAGACCTGACCATGACTTAATTATGCATGGTATTGACCTACCATGTCATACCTTCTATCAAACAGGTACATTATTTATTTTCTTACATATTTACTTTCTTATCATTTGAATGTAAGTATATTTCTTATATCATTTTCAACTTAATTGTCCTAAAACTAGATTAAAAACCTCTTAGAAAGCCTCATGATTCTTAGATTTTGCATATATTAGATAATCCACTTAACCCACCATCTAATAAATCCCCTTATAGTTTTCTTGTGATTTGTAAGTTATCCTCCCTAGCCAAAGAGGAGTTACCACATTTGTCTAGATAAATGTGTGAATTATACTAGGTATTCATCTACACACCTTAATATTCCCTTTTTTTATCTACTTTCAAAACTAATAAATGAAATAAATAAATTTAAATAAGATGATATGCTTAAAATACTACAAGAAGAGCAAAAAAAAGTTAGCAATGGTTAATCTTCTCAAACCATAGAGTAATTAGTTACATATGACACTATGGGGGTAACTATGTCTCAACAACCCCTTATAGTAGCCCAACCTACATCTATGCCACCACTAGCTATAACTAGTACATCTTTTTCTCCTAATGTGGCAAACCTTGTATAAGAGATAAGCTCTCCTCAATCCAAGGTGCTACATCTTGAGCAAGGTGACTCTAGACCTACGTAGGTTTTGGATTCTTTTGCTCTAATGCATACACCATTGGCACATCATATTGCTTCTACACCCTTGTCATAAGGTTTTATCCAACCCAAGCTTACTCTATATGATGGTAAGGGTGATCTAGAGACACACTTGAGATATTTTCATGCAACATGCTTGGAATATGTGCCAAATGACTAGCTACTATCTAATTTATTTCCATGAAGTCTAAAGGATTATTCTCTACAATGGTTTTATAGTCTAATGAATCAATTGGTCAATGCATTAAATCATTTAGCTAACATGTTCCTATCTCATTTTAGAATTAACATTGGTGATAAGGTTTCATATGCCCAAGTTACATAATAAAAACAAAAGTCAAATGAGCATCTCAAAGATTATGTTCTTCAATATAAGACTATTTTGGCTAAGATGACTAGCCCCATTGCTAATCAAGAGGGGCAAGATCTCTTTAAATATAGTCTTATACTAGCTTTTCATGAATCAATAATATTAAAAAGGTTTTCTTCCTTCACTGAATTATGTCACACACTAAAATAAAGGGAATTCAAACTAATTTTAATGGGCAAAATCAAGTACATAATTATATCAAAAACAATAAAAAAGAGTAAAAATAAAGTCCCATAAAAATTCAAGGTTAATGATATAAATATTTAGGTTCAACCTATATTTAATATAGCTTTATATTCCCCTCAACATGTGGTTTTATTAACATCTCCTCTGTGAACCTTTACTAATCTACTAGTTCCTCCAGCCAGAGTTTTATAGAAGCTGTTGGAATGTAATATCATATCTCTCCCTCCTATTCAAGAAGTTGATCCAACAAAGACTCTTCCAAGGGGATATAATCAACATGTATTTCGTGAGTTTCACAAAGCACCAAGCCATACAACAAATAGATACATTAGTTTGAGACATAAGATATAAGACTTGATAGATGGTAATGTTATTAACCTTAGCAGTTTAGTCAAGCCTCCTCAAGCAAAGCAAACAAGGATAAAGATTTGAAATATTCTCAAATCCTTTTCACAACATTCTGAATAAGAGATAGGGGATACATCAATTTTTCACCATGCATATCATGCACATCCCTCACTAGATACATATAGGGAACCTTCAGTTGAGTTACATCCTTTGAGAAACATGATTAGTGTATACAATTCTAGAGTTCCAGTGAGACCTTCCATATCCTTCTTAGAGAAAAATATAGTCGAGGATGATTTGGATTATCATGCACTCTGTATCAAAATTTACATTCATAATTATCATATTCATAGTGTTCTCATAGATAATAGATCTAATATGAATATGTGCACTATGACATTATTGCAACATTTCAGATATCTAGAGTAGGATATTACCCTAGTGGACATAGTTATTAGTGGATTTAGTGGGAATATATAGATTTCATTAGTTGAGATTATACTTCCTCTATAGGTTGGTCTAACACATGTGGCCACACCATTTACTATTGTTCCTAGTTTAGGAGTTTTTGATATGTCACTTGGCCAACCATGGATTCAAAAACTTCAATTAGTACCTTATATAATTCATAGATGCATGAAATTCATTCATGCTAATTAGGTTGTCATACTTGGTGGAGTTCCATATGAGTTACCACTCCCCACTTTAAATCCATTTACTATTTTGCAGTCGCTAGTTTTAGTTTTTCCACTAGTTTATCTCTTTTGTTAGTTTATATTTAGACACAGTTGAGGCATCCGTCACTAACACAAAGATTTCATACACTTCCACAAAGGTATTTTTTAAAGAAACCATAGTTTTAGAATTATAGATAGCTTTTAGCTACTGTGTTCACACCTAGGATAGTATCATTGAGGTATCATACCTCAACACATAGAGTATATGTTCAAAGAGATTCTATTACTACCAGATGGGTCCCTAAGATCGCTAAAATTACATCCACTTCTCAAAGTTATAATGGGACCCCACATTTAGTTCCTAATTTAGATATTTTAGAGAATTTATAACATATACATCTTTTAGAGCCACAGTCTCAGCCCTTCCATTATGCTTCATGATCATGCATGATCTCTCTCCTTGATATAGGACACCATGATAGGGAGTCTCACATGAAACTCATTGATTAATATCATTTCTTCTCAACCTTACTTTTACATAGATTCTTTTTTCTTACTTTTACATAGTTTCCCAATATTTCTTGTACATAATTTCCTTATGATCGATTGTACATAGCTTATTATCAAAATACCAAAAATATGCAAATATATCAAAAATCCAAAAATAATATAATATTTCAAAATACCAAAAATAATACAAAATTTCAAAATCCAAAAACATTGAAATATTCAAAAACATTTCAATTGTATGCATCATCCATGATTTATATCTCTACTACAATGTTAGACTCATATTTGTTGCTCTATGTTATTGTTTGTTGATTTATCTACATTACCATGCTTCACTTGATCTTCTTTGAGTGTGTGCAGTGACATCCAAATCCTTGATTGCTTCACTCTACCCATTGAGGGGGCATCCTACTTCTACACTTGAGACATACATTGATATATCTACCCACTAAGGGGAATCTTCTACATGGCTAGACCATCTAGGTTATGTCATTCCTACACCACACACTCTAGTTATCATATTGATATACATTTCCTACTAGTACATAGAACTTGTGTATTTATTAGCATATACCAAGTCTTGTAATACATGTCTTGCATACTTTCACTTGTTTCTTTGATTAGTTAGATTTGATTATATTTATAATATTTACATGTTTTCCTTCTTACTTTGTGTAGCTGGATATGATTGCATTTATTAGTTCCTATTTTTTCTCCTGTATGTGCCTTAGGACATTTTCCAATGTTCTTTTATTTTATTCTTGTGTGTTCTTTAGGACATTTGCCAATGTCTTTTTCCTATAGTCTTCTATGTGATTGTGGCTTTCATGCCAACTTTTCTTGATTCAATTGTATGTGTATATGTATGTGGCAATTGAACATGCCTTGTATGCTTTCTTTCCACTTTGAGTGACATGTGCCCATGTCCCTTATTTGATTGGCCCCTTGGTCACTCTTATATATTTCTTGCTTCTTTCCTTGTGTGTTTTTTACTTGTTTACTTTTTCAATTATTTGTAATGCCATGATCGACATCATGCATTATATTACTTTCTTAGATGCCATGATGGACATCATTCTCCATCCCTCTTTGACAACTAACAACTAACAACTAACAACTAACAACTAACAACTAACAACTAACAACTAACAACTAACAACTAACAACTAACAACTAACAACTAACAACTAACCAACCTTCTAGTTCCAATTCATTAAATTTCACATGTTATTACATTGTTATATCTATCTAGGCATACCCCTTTTGATCTAACAATATCTCATTATAAACCATGTTATATCTTGAGATATCTTATTGATTATCATTACTATGTCATGTATTTTGTAGCATAACACACTTTTAGGGCTCTTTCTTTTGAGAAAGTCATTGCAGGGTCTTCATTCCTACCCCTAGAAGATGGGGAAACAAATAAGGGTTTTTTCATAGAGATCAAAGCTCCTATCAATCAAAAAGTCAGAATTCAAAATACCTAGATCAACAACCAAACTTCAAACTAGGTAGAACAGATCATAAAGATAGTGAAAATTATAGAATAGTCATTAGAATTAACCTAAGACAATAGTTCCAAGATTGGACTATAGATCCAGATAGTAGGGTTTTTATTTTTAGCACTCCTATTTAAATAGCAAAAAAACATATTTTCCAGACACAAGCAAAAAAGTAGGTTCAACTACAGTTTTGCAAATTTACACTAGTTTAGATATAATAATTTTAATATAATTTTTCTTAGAGAATATAGATATAGGGGCATCATGCATAACATGATGGCTCTCACTTTTAATTTTAGATAGGGTAGTTGGTATAACTTCTAGATCAGAATCCATGTTTTAGACACCAATGATTGGGAGTAATGTGTGTGATACATTTGTTTTTTTTTTATTTTCAAATTTAGTATATTACCTAAGCATTCTCAATAGTTAGGTGCCTTATTCCATCTATAGGTAGATAGCATCATTTTGGAGTGGCTTTTATACAATCCTAACCTCTACTTTTTGGAATAGATTTCATATAATCCTAGAGCCCAGTTTTGGAGTGACTTTCATACAAGCCCAAACTCCACCTTTTAGAGTGGCCAAGAGTGGCCTAGTTTCTAACATACATCTGGATATCCATGCCACATTATTAGATTTAAAAACATTCATTGGATTCAAGAACCATATCATACAACACATAGTTCATACTAGTATCAGTTCATAGCTTCACTTCACATAGTAAAGATGGAGCTAAAGGACTAGCTAGCCTTTGTATTCTTGAGCCACCTACTTAGAGGGATTGGACACTTAATACAAACATCGCTCAACACATGCAAGATCACATAACTTCACTTAGTAAGAAAATATGGAGCCAAAAGACTAGCTATCCTTTTTATTCTTGAACCACCTACTTAGAGGGATTAGACACATAGTCCAAACATTGATTAGCACATGCATGACCACATAGCTTCACTTAGTGGGGATGATGGAGCCAAAGGTCTAGCCTTTGCATTCTTCAGCCACTCTTGGGGAATTGATTACTTAGACCTATTAATGATATTATTATTGGTATAACATATACCTAGTATTACTCAACATCATCTAGCCTCACTCAACATCAAAATATGTTTTGTATTGGTTTGCATACTTGATGAGGTGTATTTGTTCCTTTCTCTTCCTCTCTCTCTTACCCAAATTTTGTGCATTCTTATTTTAGATATAGCATATATAGTAAGAACTAATATACTCTTGATTTTATTTTGAATACTTTCATTTCATAATGTGCTCTCTCTACACACACCCAACATCACACAACTTCATGAGCTTCACCCTTATAGGTAAGTTTAGGTACATTTTCTATCTTTACTTTATCCTAGTATTTCATTTTTTTACATCACTAGAATAAAAGGGGGGAAATATAGTCATAGAAAATGTGAAAATTGGTAACTTGAGTGTGGATAATGACACCTAACCCTTAGGTCCCTCTTACTTTCTCTCATGACCCTCATAGGCATCTTTTCACTAATTATCAATCATCCATAACCTTCTAGATAGTGATTCCACCTCCTCTAGGTAGAATTTCTAGTAATTATTCCATCCCCTACATCATGTTCCTTTTGAACTATAGCACCTAACATAGACTATAGCATCAAAACCTAGGGTGTCTATTTTTGATGCTCCTATTCAAGTGAATGTTTACCTCTAATGAATAATTTATTTTAGTTCATATCCTACTTCTTATCAGCCTAACATGAATACATTTAACCCATAACCAATAGATCCCTATAGAAGCCCATTCAAAGTTCACTTAGAAGGGGTTGGAAATTATTACAAAGCAAACAAGAATAAAAGTAAAACCACTAAGGCAATCTTCCCTATTCTCTGCATATAGCTAGTTAATACTAATACAAGCTTATTCAAATCCTTACACTAGTCCTTAGACACTTCAATCACACCTAGTTTAAGCATTTTTCATCTTCATACACATAATTTCACAAAACACATCAAGTGGGAGAACTACATATGGCTTGATCCCTCTTCAAAGTATTGGTATGTAGATAGTGTGCCCACACAAGGGGTGTGGATACATGTTCAATGCATCTTACACACACTAACCCCATTTCTTTCCCATTTTTTTAAAAATCATAATGGAGTATAGGGTTTTAAGACAAAATTAGCTCTATAGGGAGTTCCATGGACATCCAATAATCAAAATTTTATAGGCAAACTCACACATACATAATGAACAAAACCCAAAAAGCTCAGGTCACATAGACAATATTGGAAAAAGAAGACTATAGCATCAGACCCTAGGTTGCCCTATTTTGATGCTCCTATCCAATAATAAAATTAAGGTTATATCCTAATTTAGGATAGTGTCCTAGTACTATATAGTGAATTCCAGACCCTGCGATAGCCATCTCTATTAGTTTCCATCTAAGTCTTATTTTCTCTCCCTTATTACTATTTTTTTAAAAGTTTAAATTACAGTCAAATTATATAAATAAATAGTTTCATCATTGCATATTTATTTACTAATTTTATTACTCCAATCCCTTAACTAAATTGGGAATAATACACCATTATTACCAAAACTGTTAAATCATGAGGAATGGGTGCTTTAGAAAGAAAATGGAGAAAAATGGTATATTTTGGAAGTTATGATGGCTCCAATTTAATTGTTTTAGGTTTGAATTGAGGATGATAATCCATATGTGGTGGAATTATTCCTATTTTAATGGAAACCCCATTTTATCTCTCATATTCCTCTATGCTCATGAAGGAGTCAAGTGATCAAAGCACCAAATTGATGAATAGAAGTTATTCAAGAGACTTTATTGATGTTTATCTCTTCATACTATGCCTAATAAAGCATGAAAAATTAATTTTTTTTTGGAATAAGGATTCAAAGGTTGAAATGGGTCTCTAAGACTCCTAAAAATACCCTCCTTCCTTCCAATGCCTAGTCAAAGAGGATAGAGTTAAAGTAATTAAAGAATCCTTCTAACAACAAAATAAATATGTAGAGACTTCATGAATAATTGGATTATATTTCAATGGAGAGATTAATGAAGAATTTACTAGGCATTTAAGGCCTATTTTCACAGAGGTGAATTCTTTACCAAGAATATAGGTATATGCAAGCAAAGAACTAGGAGGTTATATGAGTCAAAGACTATAAATGAATGTTAATGAATTATTCAACTTTCCAAACAAGTATCCCTCAATGTTTATGCCACTTTTGTGAAAAATTATGATAGATAATCAAAAAAATACTAAATTGGAATTGGAAGAGGACCTAGTGAATGTCTCATATCCTAGTTTTTAGGCTTTACTTTGCCTTTCCCTCTCCTTTCTCATTTTTATCTATATGTAAGCCTATTTTTGGCATTTCAAATAATCCTTAACATAATTTGTGGAAAGTAAATTCTCATAAAAACACTTTTACTTTCCTCTTTTGAATTAATAAGACTGAATTCATGCCTCCTCAAAACTTGTGACTAGTGTATTTTTATGGTTAGTTGATGAATGACAGTGACAGTACATGATTCCTTCAATTTTTTCCTTTCCTCTTTACATATTTTAAAGTGTTACTTCATCCTTATAGGTTTCATAGTGTGCTTCAATCATCTTGTATGCATGACAAGTGTAATCTTTCCTTAGTGTCTTTGAGAGACCTATTGATTAGTTAACTTAGATCATGCATTAAGCTAAGATTTTGTGTGAAATGTTGATGTTTGGAAAAATTTATTTAGGAAGTGCAATCAGGTCCATGTTCTTATTCATCCTTCATATTGCATATTATATAAATAGTTACTTAAATTTAGATATTTAATCCATCTAATAGGCTACCCAAAACCTAGGATTGTCTTCATGTTACTTCAAACTATGAATGATTAAAATTACCTTCACAAGGGTACAAATAATATTTTTTGGCATGATTGTTGGGACCCAATTCCAAAGTAGTGAAAGGATTATTAGTGTTGTTATTATAATATTCATCTTTTGAAGGAATTCAAAACATTAATGGCATTTTCAAGTTTTATCAGTTGGTTCTAGTAATTCAAACATTGGTTCAAGTGAGTTGTGTTTTAATTTCACTATCTTCATGAAGTTTTATGGATGTATATGAGGATAATTCCTATGTTATACTTCATTTTCATCCCTATGATGAGGTATACCATCCTTGTCATGATCCATATGAACCTTTTCATGATCCATACCAGCCTTTTTATGACCCTAATCATCCTTACCAAGAGTCTTATTAGTCCTATGATCACTCTTTTCAAGAATATGATGGTCCATATCATCTTTATAGTGACCCTTATTAGACTTAATATGACCCTAAATATATGCCTTATCAGCCTTATCAAGACTTTTAATAGTCATACTCACCTCTTCCTACTCAATTTCTGACTCAAAATCATGTTTCCACTATCATATCCTTGTTGGAATTCAAGCCAAATATGCTAAATTCTAAAGGGTTGATGAGATTATAGGATAGAGAGTTAGATGTGATACATTTTCACCTCATAGAGAAGATGAGGAAGATAGTATAGATTTTTATGAGTAGGTGGGTAGTATTTGGAGAAGAAAATTGATATGTTATGACTTATGAGTTGTGTGAAATGAGAACCATGATCCAGTGGTGGGTAGATAGGTTAGTGAGATGGGAGAATAAAGAGATCCATCCCAAACAACCTCATCCATCTCTTCATAACCCTAGTCAAAAATTTTATACTCCAAGTTTCCTTCCATCTACATCTACTCTTCCTCAAGAAATTAATCTCATTTCATCTTGGTGACATTCTTGGGCTATGATTCCTAGTCATGCCATGCCAAGTATTGTGGGTGAATATCCTCCCATTACTCTTCAAGAACCCTATTATTTACCATATCAGCCCTCTTATACTCCTTGTCATCATGAAGTCTTTGACCATTATCAAATGGAACCTCAAATAGAGATAATTCAACCTCTAAGTGAACCTACTAGTTTAAAAATTGTATGTTTGAACCAAGTAGTTATGTCTTGGGATAAACAAGAGGAAAAGAGTCAAGATTAATATTTTCATCCCAAAGAATAGCTTGTGCCTATTCAATCCCCATTTCCATTTCCTCAAGAACCTAAGGTTATTCTATCTTGGAGGAACCTCTAAGAAAGCTCTAAAGATAAGAAAGACATCCTAGTTGAGAAGGATGAAAATCAAGTTGCAGCTGAAATGGAACCTCAAAAAGACTATAAGAACATTGAAATGATTGTTGAGAAGGATGAAAAACTCATATGACAACTCAACTTACTTTCTCTTTAATCATTCATACAAGAGTCCACCACCCCTAAAAACTCAAGTTTAAAAATACTCCCTTGGTTCCCAAGCAAACTCATGAGTATATCCATTACCCTCCCACCATCTCCCATCTTGAAGAGGAGCCCTTTATAGAGGATATATGAGGAAGTTGTAGTTATAAGTGATTTTGAAGGAGAGTGTGATGATTAATGTGTGCATGAAGAAGAAATATTTATTGGTACTCCCCTCGATGAGATCAAAGCCATTTTAACTTTAAAAATAGATGAATGAATTATAGTAGAAGATAAAGGGGATGTTGACTTGTTTAAGAGATTATTTTTCATGTGATTGAGCATGAAGAAGAGCATAGTAAAGACTTGTTTTAAACTTTGAATTTAGGATACTCACTTCTCCTAAGTGATTATGAGTTAAGTAAGTCAATAAGAGGTAGTTTCGGTGAGTCAATCAACAATATCGAGAGAGTTAGTCTTGAAAATATGCCTTTTCAATAGGAAACCTCATTAAATGATGATTTTTTTGAAATACTCAGCATGGTTTATCATCCTCTCACCTCATTGGCAGACCTTAGTGCACTTTTGGAAGATAATGTGGATCTATTTTGGCTACAATTTCTCAAAGAACAACAAACTCTCTCTTTTGGAGAAAATGATAAGTTGAGATCATTAAAAAGGATATTAAGGTCTAGGTAGGCTAATTCAATCATTCATATGAAGTTCATGATGCATCACGTCTCACAAACCAATATCTATCCATTTTGGAGATTATTTCCAAAGAAATACAATAATAGAAGGTAGAGGATGAAGTCTAAGACTATTATGTGTTCGTTGGATATATATTTTTTGATGTATACATATTACAAGACATGTCAAATTTGTTTTCAATTATAAATAAGACTCATCCAAGTAAGAGGTCAATCAAATGTGATTTCATACACCATTGCATACCTGATGAAGTAAGTGATCCAAACAACTTTCTTTTTGACCCTAGAGGAAGATTCTTTACAAGTTAGTTTTAGTAAAATTATATTTCCCCCAAGTTTTTTCTAGAACATTAGTTTTCTTATGTTTTATTTTTATTAAGTGCTCAACTAACACGTGTTTTGTTAGTCTCGTTTCCTTACTTTATTGTCTTTTATTTTATTGTTTTTAAGGAGTAAAGTAGTCTTATTTTGATTAAATATTTGTGATCATTGGTCAAGGTGTAATCATTATTTGTTATTAATGTGAGAGTTATATTATGATTCTAAAAGAGATATCAATGGCCTAGTTCTTAAGCATAGTATAAATGCTTCACAATTGAGTCACCAAAATGATGACAAGTTTGACCTCATAGATCAAATTATCACCCTTATAATTCAAAACTTTGCTTATCATGTTTACTTACCCTATTTTTCATTGTGTTTGTCTTGTAATGTGTTTTAAATGGTTATCCAAAACCTTGATTATTAGAGTTTAGGGTAATTTTGATGAGTTTAAGGTTTTGATCATCATGGCTATATAATTGTTTAGCTACCTCTTAACCAATTTTAGGTTGTTTCAAGAGATAAAATGAGTCTAGATCATGTTACTATGATTAATCTATTGTGTGAAGTTCATTACATGCTTAATAATTGATCAAACTAGTTGGTGACATTTTTGACTAACTTCATGACCCAATTGATTACCTTTTGGATCACTTTGTGGCTTTTGGAGTAGGATTTCCATGATAATGGAATTTTAATATCATAATAAGGAAATTGTGTATTTTTTTAGGTATGAAAATATATAATAAATACCTTTTTCAATAGATTCATTAGATTTCTCAAGTGATTATAACAATTTTAGTGATAAAAAGGCCTATTTTGAGGCTATTGTTACAATTATTCAAGGTGAAATTGATCATAAATCATATTAAAGACCTTATTTTATTATTAAGAAGTAAAATACTTGATTTTGAAGGATTTTTATGTGTCATAATGAATAAAACTAACTTATCTCCCATATCGATCTCTTTGGCAGCACTAGGAAGGCCATCAATTTTCACTCAGTAAAGGTAGGAGAGAGAGATTCAGGTATAAATATTATGGTAAATGATAGGAAACCTAATTAAATTCAATTTATTATCATTTTTTTATATTAACCCCTCCATATTTATGAATAATTTCTAAGAGTGTAAGGGGGTCACTATGTCCTAGTTATCTAGAAAGGGTCCAAGTTTATCTTTGTTTCTTCACTTCAGAGATCGATGGAGAAAAATGGTTTTATGGGGATTATTTTAGGGTAAAATATTAAATTTTACATGTTTTATTAATCAAATAATTTTCCTTCATCTTGATAAGGGTCTTCATTGAGGTATCATGAGTGAGATTGGTCCTTCTGTAAGGTACAATTGCAGGTCTAATGAGATTCTAAGTGTGTGAGGTTATTATGATCTTGATGGGATTCAAAAATATTAAAAAAATTGAAATTAAATTTTTAGGATATTACATATTAGGTCTTTAAAATATGCTCTCTTAAAAGCTTAATATCTCTCTTGTAGGACTAATGAGCAGGCTAGAAGTTAATCATGGTAGGTGATAGGAGATATGAGGAGTCATGAGGGTAAATAAATGTGTTTGGAGGTCATTATGTTGTTCGATATTTATCATAAGGTATTGAAGATTATAAATGACACAATAAGATAAAAATATCTCTTTGAAGCCTCAAATTCCTAAAGAACATCAAAATTGTGTACGACTATAATCCCAGTTTGAGAGTCTTCTAGAGGACTATGGTCATAGGAATGTGTTATAAAGGTGTCAAGATGAAAATTCAAGGTGACCTAGTCCCTTTCAATGAGTTAGGATGATATAAAGGTCACCAAGGTATAATATAGGTCATAAATGAATATCTTAAAACACTATTTAGCATAAATTAAGGTTCTTTAGCATTTTTTAAGTTAAAATCATGTTTTGTTTTTGTTGTTGATTAAGATCTTTGAATGTTTCTTTAGTGGAGCTAATAAGGTGAGTTAGAGTTAAAAAACACTTTGGGAATCATGTTTTTTATATCACATTGTCATATGTCTTTCCTTAGTCTTTATAGTGAGTCAAAAGGCCACCTACAATAGTCAGTCTTATAATAAGCTATTTTAAAAAGCATTATATTGAAGGTAGGTGGATTAGACAAGGTATTATTATAGGTATAATGATATTCTAATTTTGTGAGAGTATATTAATGATTTTATCATGATATTTATGGTATACTAAAATATGGAAAATTCTAACTTTACCTTTGGAGGATACTCCATATGAAGTCTTAAGACTATGTTCTCTTAAAAGCTCAAAATCTCTCTTATATGCCTAATGAGTAGGCTCGAAGGACATCATGGCAAAGTGGTGGGAGATATGAAGAGTAATGAGGGTGAATAAATGTTTTTTTAATTTCATGATGATTTTTTAGAGTACTCATAAGGTATTTAGGATAACCAATGACACCATAAGAGCAAAAGATCTCTTTGGAGCCTCAAGTGCCTAAAGAACACCATTAAGACTGTGTATGATTGTAATCGCAACTTGAGAGACTTCTAAATGACTATGGTCCTGGGAAAGTGTTATAGAGGTTTTAAGATTAAAATTAAAGGTGATATATTCTCCTTAAATTAATTATGATGATCTAAAGATCACCAAAGTACATTTTAGAGTCATAAACGAAAATCTCAAAACATTGTTTAAGGTTTTTTAGCATTTTTTGAAGTAAGATCACATTTTCATTTCCTTGATGATTAAGATCTTTGAATTTTACTTATTAGAGTTGATAAGGTGATTTAGATTAAAAAACCACCCTTTTCATCATGTTTTTATATCACCTTGTCATATGTCTTTCCTCAGTCTGTACAGTGAGTCAAATGACCACTTACAACAATCAATCTTGGAGTAGGCTATTTCAAAAAGCATTATGTTGAAGATAGGTCGATGAGATTTCAAGTTAAAGGAAACAAAATGATATCCATGGTGATATATTTTCATATTAGGATTAATAATTTATTTAATGTGTATTTTTTCCAATCTAAAATCCACTAAACATTAGAATACACACCTATATCCATATAGGTGAAAACATAGTCAAGTTGTCTATGGAATATGAACTTGTGGAGATATAAGGTCAAGAATATGCAAAGTGAGTTTGTGAGATGAATAGTCAAGGTACCAAAAATTACTTGATTCAAGACCAAAAAATATTAGTAACCCAAAAAAGGTAAAGTGAATGTTAGTCTATAATTTTTACCAACTTCAAATATTGACCTACAACCATATATTTTGGCTCAGCCAGTTAGGTCTATATGCAAGATGAACTTATCTCTAAGAAGATGAACTTATGAAATAGATGAGTTGAGATTAGGAATGACTTAATTCATGACAAAAGTATATAATCACACTAGATAATAAGGAAAATTAAATTTTTTAGACCTATATTCAAGGGTCCAAATATGCACCTATAACCATAATACCTTGGCTAAGTCAATTAGGTTATTATGCACTATGGAATGATGAATACGTAGATCATAAATATGGATAAAATGGAATGATGGTTAAATATAAATTAAGGATAACTTGTATATTCTTATTTTTAATATAAAAGAGTTTAGTTCTAGAGAAGGAAAGTTGACTGTTGAAGGCTACAGTCACAGTCAGCTAGGCTATCAAAAAAAAATTCACGTGAAGGACATGGATGCAAAGAGTGTAATTATGAGTTGAAATTTGATGAAAAAATAATCATGTATAAAATATTTTATAGGTTAAACATAAGGTTATAAAGGATCTCATAAATCAATAAACCTCTTAAAACATATATAGGCCTTAGTGAACCTACAGCCAAGAAGGGTGATAACACAGTCAACTTGCCTGTGTACTGAGTACAAGAGAAGTTTGAGTGTTAGGGGAAGAAGATTTTGGTGTAACTTCATAAGGTAATAAATAATTTCTGACATTTTTACCAACCTGTTATAGTTCTTATGGCACCTATTTCTCCATATACAACTACAAGGAGTAAAATATGCACAGTTATAGCCAGTGACCTACAAGTAGTCTTTGAATAAAAAGTGAATATGTGCATAGGGGCTATTAATGTATTAGAAATGGGTGATATGAGGAATTATAATGATATATGAGAGTATGAATGAAATTAATTTCCATTAAATGTGTTTTCAAATATCACAAACACAATAAAATAAGACTTAGTCTACTAACTCAATTCACTAACACATTATTTTTTGAAACCCAGAGGCCAAATCATAACCAAATGAATAAGGTGTCTCTCTCACTAAAATTTGGAAGTATGGTAGTGAAGAGGGAGTGTAAATTATATTTATTAATACCTCCTTCAATTATTGCATCATGAGATTGGAGAATAAACTTAGTTTACTGATTTCTAGGGTCACCATTTATAGTTTACTTAAAACCCCTCAATAGAGAAGATCAAGGTTTTAGGCTTACTTTGAAGGTTAGTGTTAGTGGAGAATAATTATGAGTCATTTCATAGATCATGTAAACATGTTTAAAAATATTTATTTGATCTAAAAGTGTGTTTAGAGTATACAAGACCTAAAATGGCCTTTTTGAGCCTTTTCATGCATAGTCCATACTCCAAGTGGCAGTTTTGAAGAGGTGAGAACTTATTGTAGAAGATTTATGGTGATTTGAAGTTTTTTTAGGTGTATTATGAGGTCACATTCTTAAAATTAATGAAACTATTTTAGTGCTTAGGTTCCACAACTTCATGAACAATCAGTTAGAAGGCATAAAACCATATTTTGCTTAAGAAAGAGCTCAAAGAGGTCACTTTATTTTCTCGTATCTCATAGGATTTTTTTCATGGGAACTCAATCCCATAATATATGTTAGTAGGTTCCCCTGATAAAAATTATTGGCATTATTTTTTGGAAAGGACCCCTATCCTTTATGAACCATTATTAAGAACTTATACCCTCTAAACTATCCTTAAACCCTTCAATTGACTTGATTGGAAAAATATGATTCTTAATAACATAAAATGAAATATTTTGACTTCCAAATGGTCTTGATAATGTTCACAACTCTTCCAATCTTAACTTCTAGGTGTTTTTTCATAGGTGCGAGTACAATATCATATGGTACAATGAAAAATAGGTAATTTTTGGCTTGTTTGTGAGGGTATAGATAGTGGATTTCCATAAAAACCATTTTAATATATTTATGGTAACTTTATATAGTTTTCATGGTCATATAAAAGGTTCTACAGTTCTCTCAAAGAGTTACACAACTCCTACAAGTTGGCCACTAGCTCAATAGGTAAGAGAACTCATTTTTACAAGCCCAAAATCCATGGTGAAGGCTTGAGAGTTGAAAAAAGGACTTAAATATGAATGGATGATTTATATTAAGGTCTCATAGATATCATTATATCACATTAAAGAATAAAAGCTTGAAACTTTATTGAAAATCATCTCAAACTACCCCTCAAGCACACAAAAATGCTTAGCTTGTCAATGAGCATTTTATGGTTTTCCCATCTACACAATGTTATATAAATTTAAATTTGGAATGTAATATTTTATTAGTCCAAGTAAAGTGAATCAAACACTTTTGTCTATTTTCACATGCATGGGTGGTAATTTGGGTCAATTTTCTCTTTCCAGGCCTAAGAGGCCCAATTAGGCCTAATTAGAGAGAGAAAACACAAAAAAATGATATTGTATCTAGTATTTGGATAATTAATTTTTTTATGAATATGTAATGGGATAGAGGTTACTCAAAAATGTTCTCAGTTTTCCAAGGTTATTCATGCATTCTTCTAGACAAGGATCTTTACTAGTTTCCAAGGCTATAAGGAATGGGTGCTTTAGCAAGCAAATAGAGAAAAATGGTATTTTGGAAGGTATGATGTCTCCAATTTCCTTTTTTTAGGTATTTATTTATTATTATTATAATCCATCCATGGATTAATTTTTCTTGGTTTAATGCAAAACCCATTTTCTCTCTCCTATGCCTCTTTGCCCATGAAGGAGTCAAGTGATCAAAGCACCAAATTGATGCATAAAAGTTATTCAAGAGAATTTATTGATTTTTTTGTCTTAATATTAATCCTAATAAATCATGAAAAATTCAATTTTAGTTGGAAGAATAATTTAAAGGTTGGAAGGGTCTCTAGGACTCCAAACAAGACCCTCAATCCTTTCAACCCCTAGTCAAAGAGGATAAAGTCAAAGTAATTGAAGAAGCCTTCTAATATCCCAATAAATATGGAGAGACCTCATAAATAATTAGATAATTTTTCAATGGATAAAGTAATGAAGACTTTACTAATCCTTTAAGGCCTATTTTTAAGGAGGTGACTTATTCTCTAAGAATATAGGTATATGCAAGCAAAGATCTAGGAGGTTGTATGGGTCAAAGACCAGAAATGAATGTTAATGACTTATTAAACTTTCTTAACAAGTTTCCCTCAACCTCCACACCACTTTTGTGAAAAAATTGAGAGATAATCAAGTAAGTACTATGTTTTAATTGGAGGAGGACCTAGTAAATGTATCATCTCCTATTTTTTAGGCTTTACTTTTTTTCTCTCTCCTTTCTCATTTTTATCTATATGTAAGACTATTTTTGGCATTTTAAATAATCCTTAGCCTAATTTTTGTAAATTCCATGATTATAAAAAAAATTGTACTTGCCTCTTTTGAATTAATAAGACTAAATTCATGCCTCTTGAAAGCTTGTGACTAGTGTATGTTCATGATTAGTTGATGAATGAAAATGATATTACATTATTCCTTTCATTTTTTCATTTCATCTTTACATATTTTCATGTGTTAGTTCATCTTTACAAGTTTCATAGTGTGCTTTAATCATCGTATATGCATGGTAAGTGTAATCTTTCCTTATTATCTTTGAAATTATCTTTGAAAGACTTATTAATTATACACCGTAGATCATGCATTAAGCTAAGCCTCTATATGAAATGTTGATGATTTGAGACTTTTATTTGATAAGTTCAATCAGGTCCACATTCTTATTCAACCTTCTTAGAGCATATTAGATAAATGAAGGATGCATTTTGGTGTATCACCTCAGTTAGATAGGTTTTCCTTTTAGTTTACCTTCTTCTCTTTTCCCTTACAAGATGGTAATATAGAGTAAATATAATATTTGATACATCAAGGGGAGATAGACCTTAGAATCTAGAGATTCAATACATCTACTAGGCTACCCACAACTTAGGATTGTCTCCATGTTACTTTAGACTATGAAGGCTTGAAACTACCTTCACAAGGGTGCAAGTCTAGTAGATAACAAACCTCTCTCCCTTAATGAGAATGACAATAAAAATAATGAAGAATAAAATGATAATGTAGTTTTTAACAACCTAGATGATAAGAAATAATAAATTGGTAGGTGTTATAGAGTTTATCCATAGTAAAAAAGAAAAAAAAAAGTCTTGACAAAAATAACTAAGTTCAATTTGAAGCTGAAAATAATATTGATGCATGACATTAATATGACTAATCCTAAGATGTTGGTAGGTGTTATAGAGTCTATCCATAGGGAAAAATAAAAAGAAAAGTCTTGAAAAAAAGTGAGACAATAATTCAAAATGAATAAATAGCAGTCAAAAGCTAAAAAATTGCCTCCCACACCTAAAAGTTTAAATAAATCAAACCATAATTGAAATATACAAGGGAAAAATATAAATTTCAAGTGATTATAAGGCCAAAACAAAAAAATTAAAACTCTAGGCAATTATAAAAATGGGTCCTTCAGGAAGGACCAACACCAAAGTAGCCAACATGGACTAGCCATAGGGGAACACATTGTTATAGTACTTCCACAAAGGGTAGTGGTGTGTTAGGAATTTGATGATAACCAATAATGCAAAGACTATACAAATTTGAAATTAGGGCAGCCATTAGACCATAAAGTGTATGTAGTAGTAGACAATTAGAGAGTTTGCTTTCAGGCTACTCTAATAAAGATAAAATGTAATCTTATTGGTAACTTTGTAACTATTTTAATTAATTTGGGTGAAATGGATAGCTTCATTTCACCTACTAAAATAAATAAATGTAATCATAAATCTATTTAGTTGAGATATGGATGGGAAGTTGAGTTTGGTATCGATAAGAGGCTACATATTCAAGAATGCTTGGAATGAACCAAACTTGTTTTGGGCACCTTCAGGAAACAAGGGTGAACCTATTTTTAACACTTTTGTAGTCTTATGACATCATATTAGGCATGTATTGGCTATGAAAACACTATGAAACACTTGATTTCTTCTAAAAAAGGATGCAATGTAATAATAAGAATAGAAAACTTGTTGAAATTCAAGGCCTTCCAGAGCCAAAAATGTAGAAAATGCTTTCATCCCTATAATTAAAGAAGGTCATATGGAAAGGGTGTAAACTCTATGTATTCCAAATGTATAAATTTACCAAGGAAGAATAACAATCTTATTTGTATTTTTTTATTTATGGGAATTTGTGGATGGTTTTGATGAAAAATTGCCCAGTTTACCACCAAAATGGGAGTTTGACTTCTCTATTGAGGTTATGCCATGGGCTAACCCTACTAAAAAAATCCTTATAGAATGAATGTGATAGATATACAAGATATGAAATTTGAATTACAATAATTTTTAGATAACAAAAGCATTCATCGAAGTGTGTCACCTTGGGGTGTTTCGGTAGTCTTTGTGAGAAAGAAAGATGGCACTTTAAGGTTGTGCATTGAATATCATATGCTCAAAAAATTGATGATCAAGAATCACTACCCATTACCTTGGATTGATGATTTATTTAATTAAATGAAAGATAAAATAGTATTTTACAAAATTAATCTAAGATCTGGCTACCATCAGTTAAGGATCAAAGAAGAGGACATATATAAAATAACCTTTATCACTCGGTATGGCCACTATGAATTCATTATTTTGCCTTTTGGCCTCACAAATGCACATACTACTTTCATGAATCTAA
Organism: Torreya grandis; assembly: GCA_037957365.1. Taxonomy (NCBI): domain Eukaryota; kingdom Viridiplantae; phylum Streptophyta; class Pinopsida; order Cupressales; family Taxaceae; genus Torreya; species Torreya grandis. The sequence continues at coordinate 74,756 of JARHVA010009718.1, forward strand.
TGAATAGTGTTTTTAGATATTTCTTCGACAAATTTATATCAATTTTCTTAGATGACATTCTCATCTACTCCAAGAATGAATTTAAACATGCTCATCATTTAAGGTTAGTTTTGTAAAATTTAAGACAACATAAACTATTTAGTAAGTTATCCAAATGCACCTTATATCAAATAAAAATATATTACTTGGTACGTGTGATCTCTAATAAATACATTATCTCAGATCAAAAAATATTCAAGTCATTCAAGAGTGGTCTGCTTGGTCTAATGTGCATGAAGTATGTAGTTTTATGGGCTTGGTTGGATATTATTGACAGTTTGTAGAAAATTTATATCACCTAACCAACCCCATTACATCATTGTAGTCTAATGGCATAAAATTTGCATGGATACCTCAATTTGAAGAGGCTTTTAAAAATCTCAAAAAGATATTAACAACATCTCTTATTTTGATTATACCTGGCATAAATGGTTATTTTGAAGTATGGGCTAATACTTATAAGTAAGGCTTTGGTGGCATATTGACCCAAGAGGGTAAAGTGATGGCCTATGAATTTATTAAATTCAATTAAGATAAAAATAACTATCCCACACATGATTTAGAGCTTGTTTCCATATTGCACAAATTAAAATAGTGAAAGCACATTTTTATAAGAAAACATTATAAGGTGAAATCTAATCATCATAGCCTAGAAAACCTATTTTCACAAGATGATTTGAATGCCCACCGATGTAAATGGCTAGAATTTTTCATTAATTTTAACATAAACATATCTTATGTGAAGGGAAAGGAAAATCATGTGGTTGATGCACTCAATAGGCATACATACATTGTTTTTTATCTATTTTACAAGATAATTTTAAAATTATTATCTTAATATAGTAGTTTTCTAATAATTACTATGAAGAATTATGTTCAAGACTGGATAATAAGCCTTTGAAAAATGAATTTTCTAATTTTTCTATTGAGAAAGATGGTCTTGTAAGGCATTGAAATAGTATTTTTTACTTGAATTGGGTGGATTTCATAATGTTTTGTTATAAGAGGTACATACAACACCCTATTTTTCCCATATAGGGGTCACCAAAATGACTTATGAGCTGAAAGGCTCTACTTTTGGTGTGTTTTGAAGAAGGATGTTGCTAACTTTGTGGCAAGATGTCTAGAATGGTAGCATGTAAAGGTTAAACACTATCATCCTATGGGTTTGCTATATCCACATGGCATACCAAGAGATAAATGGGTAGTGGTTTCACTTGAGTTTATTATAAGAATACTTAAATCTCATAGTTTTCATGACACTATCTTAGTGGTAATAGTTAAAAAAATAAGGTTGGTCACTTTATTGCTGGTAATTTGACTAATGATGATGTTTTTATTGAAAACTTAGTGAAATAAGTGGTTTGGTTGTATGGCATACTAAATTTCATTATCCCTGATAGAGACAAGTTGTTCACATCAAGGTTCTGGTAAACTTTGGTCATAGCCTTTGGTACTTAGTTGAATTCTAGTTATTCATGCCACTCAAAAATAGATGGTCAAACTGAAATATTAAACCAAATAGTCAAATATGTGTTGTGCATGTATGTTATGGATCAACAAACAAATTGAGAGGATTATCTCTAGGTAGTCATGTTTGTTTATAAAAACTCTTAACATTCTTCAATTAAAATGGCTCCTTTTGAAGCCTTGTATAGGTAAAAATGTATAACTCCACATGGGTGGGATAGCCTAAAAAATTAAGTCATTGTTGGTTCAAAATTATTGTTGGAATATGATGAGAAAATGGCCATAACATGCCAAAACTTGAAAGATGCTCCTAATCAGTAAAAGAGTTACACTGATCTAAAAATAATACCTCATAAATTTATTGTTAGCAAAAGTATTTTTCTACATGTAAGACCACTTAAGAGCTCAATCAATTTTGGGAAAACCTCTAAGTTGGCTCCTCACTTTATTGGCCCATTTGACATTATGAACAAAATTAGTCCTATTACTTACCAATTGGATTTACCTCCTTATCTATCAATAATTCATGATGTGTTTCATATTACATTATTAAGGAAATATGTGTCTAATTCATCCCATGTGTTGGATTGGAAAAATTTCTAGGTTATAGAAGAGGGAAAAATGTAGTTGGACCTAGTATAAATCTTGGACCATCATAGCATTAAACTAAGAAATAGAAAATTCTTGAAAGTCCTAATATAATGGGACCCAATAAGTAATTGTAGTTCCACTTGGGAGAATACATATCTATTTAAACATCACTATTCCTGATTGTTTTGATCTATCGCTAGGACGAATCTTCATAAGGGGAAGAGGATGTTATAATCCAACTTGCATACCCTATGTTCTTAGAATATTATGTGTTCAACATGTTTTTATACTATTTGGCTATATTTTTGAGCTATTATTTTAGAGGTACTGTGTTAGTGATGTCATAATCTAATTTAGATCATATTTAGTAAACTATTATTGACATTAGACTAAGTAATATAGATGTAGTTTATTTTGAAAATATGTTCATTTAGTTACATCATTCAGTTTTTGTACTTATAATATTTACTTCAATTAAATTATCATATTGTACAAGTGTTGTTGATGCCCATTTTTTGGTGCAAGTGTAAGTGTAGGTACATGAGTTATGCTATTGGTGGACTCCGATGGTCAAGGGATAATAGAAATGGAAATGAGTAGTCAAGTAACCCAATAGAGGTAAAAAGGAGTCTTTTTTTAAACCATTAGTCACTGAGTAACAGTTTTTCCATTTTTTTATTTTATCACTTTTAATCATCTTTTTCAATTATTCTTGTTTTCAATTATTTTCTTGACCCCTTTTATCTTTATGTAGTCTTTTATGCCTTGATTATTTTATCATATTGCATTTGATCATTTTGCATTAGTGGTTTGATTGAGTTCATTATCTTATTTTTTTACTTAAGTTGTTGCTAGGCCTTTGGTATTATTGTCTCATTGTGTTGTGCATAATCATTATCTTTGGTTGTTCGTAGGTCATCATTAGATTATATCTAATTATACCTATAATGTTTTCATGAATGTTTAATGAAGGTAGGCTCATTAAAGTGTTATCTTAATAAACATAAGCCTACAATTGTTGTCAATCCATAAGATTGCATTAGATAGTTATAAAAGCTTATAAATCTAGTAATATTTAGCATGTATATTTAAGGACTTTTGATTTTTTGTATAACCTTATGTCTTGGCATGGTGGTAAAAAGGTTTAATGTTTCTATTTTATGTTCTTTTAATCCATGATGGGGTCATAAATTGTCTTGACATTTGAATTAATTTTTTAAAACAAAGATTTGATTTTGTCATAATAGCATTTAGATGGGGGTTATGGGATTTTAACCCCCAAAAAAATGCCATCATGACCTTATTTTTTTATTTTTAGGGTTAACCATTCTCATCTTTTGAATTTGGTGCATTTGGGAAAAATTTGTCTTAGCTACCAAAATATTTTGTTAAAGGGTTAGTTGAGGAGAAGAACGGAGAAGATGGAGTAAAGATTTTGAGAAGATGGAAGAAGATCTTAGGAGAGAATGGATAAACCCTAGGAAATATGTGGAGTTAGGAGGAATTAATGGAGGATTTAAAATGACCTACTTAAGCTAAAAATAAAAAATATGTTGGGCATGTTGCTTAGGGAGAACAAGAAGTTGTTAAGTAATCAAGTTGAAATATTTTTTTCTCCTCCTATGTGGGAAGCAAACCAAGTAAGTGATGTATGTTTTCTTTTGTGAAACAAAATGAAGGGTTTGATTTCATTTTTAGATATAAATAATAAATGTATTATTTTTAGGTTCATATGGAATTCAATAGACTTTTTGATGAACCTACAAAGGTTCCAAATCAGTTTAAAATCAATATAAAACTCTATTTTAATGATGGGTTGCTTAGTTTTAGGTTCTAGTTAATTTATAAATATAGGTTTTCAAATCTAAAATTGAATATTCATTTCTAAAAACCTTAAAATATTTTTTTTTGGACATATTAAAATGATTAGATAAATATTTATTTTCTTTACTTGGCCATAGGATTTAAGTTGGGCAATTAATTATTCTTTCACTTCATTTTATGTTTTTGGTATTTTGATCCTATAGAAGAAGTTGTCTTACTTAAATGGATGGGTTTTCTTTTTTAGTACCAATTCAAATAACTAGTTATAATGGAATTATGAGATTATTTTGTTGAATAAAATATTTCTTTTGTGTTGGGTTTACTCACCATCAGTAAAAACATTAGGGTTTATATTTATTTTCCTTATTTGTAGAAGTGGTTTGGTTGAGTATGTGTTAGGGTTTCATAGTATGTTAGTTTTCCATTTTTAGTGTGATTAAATTACATTTTGGTGTATAAATATTACCTGGTGTTTATGAGTTTTAAAAATAGTTTATAGTTATAAACATTTATTCTTATTTCAAACCCTTAAGATTTCATTTGATATTATTACAATAGTATTTTATTGAACCAAACATATAAGGGTTAGGTAAAATGATTTCACCACCTATTGTGGGTGATGAAATTATTATACCTAAATGATTGACAATGAGTAAGGCATATAAATCTTTGGTGTTGTAATTATCTTTTTTCATTGCATTTATCATGTGAATATTTCTTATTTATTATTAGTTGTAGTAGATAATTTTGTATCACTTGAAGTAATGGATTTTAATCATGGTATAGTTGGAATCTAGGATGAGGCTTGACTGGGTTAAACTGAGATTGTATTTGATACCTATAAACCTTCAGAGGTAAAACAAATGGTGTCAATCATTATAATTTTATTGGTTTTTATACTTGATCTTTCTATTTTGAAATGATTAATTGTTGAAGGAATTGATGAAAATTTAGTGACAAATGGTATCCCTTACCGCTCACACTCTTGTCCCAAAGACTCAAAAACCATACTCCACCTCCTAACTCATGGTTGGGGGTGGTAAAGGCCACTTATTGGGGTGTTAATACGATGGGCCAAGTGAAGATGGATCATGCAAAGAAGCTATATTACTCAGTTGGTCATTTATGTAATATGATTCATTCTATTATTTAATTTCTTATATCATATGTTATATAATTTTTATAAATAAAAAATGACACTTGGATTTATGTACAAAATATAAATATGATAATTTAATATTGTTATTTATTCATTTATTTCAGCATTTTTTATATTGTTTATTGATTAATTCAATTGGTTAAATAGGATTTTGTATACCTCCAAGTAGATGGAAGGGTTAACTATTACAATTGAGTTATTATTATATTCACATGAATATATTTGTTATAGTGTTAACAATTCATTTTTAGGTTAGTTATTAGTAGTTACGATTTGATATTATAGCTCACAAATTAATTAATAAAGTTGAGTTTTTTACTTAAAATGTTGAGTTGAAAGTATAGGATTTATAATGGATGCACTTGCATACTAAATTCAAGTTGTTATACTTGAGGATTATGAATTTATATTTTTTGTGCAAGCACTTATGCAAGCATAAATTTTTAAGTTCCAAAAAGGCACTATGTATGAGAGTAGTTTTTAGCCATTAAATTCATTTTATGGCATGTTAAGAAATTGTTGTTAAGCTGAGGTTCTTGAATTATTTTGAAACACTAAAACCATACAAATAAAATTTCAAACTAGTCATTATCACAATTAGTTAAAGCCAATTGAGTTGCATAAGTTGTTTAGATTAGACTTCACACCCATAATATTCTAAATCCTTATGAGATATAAATCTATTACTCTAATTGTTTAATATGTTTTATCCAAGATAAAAGAATTAAGAATTATTGCTGGATTTAATTTGAAGACTATATTAATTATTGAAGTTAGATCATCTAAATTGTATTATCCTTGTCAAAACAAAGGATGTAAGAATGCTTTGAAATCTTGCTAGTTTACATAATCCATTCTTATGTTGAAATGAGTTTATTGAGTTTTATAAATAAGATAGAGAATCATTTTAATGTTGGAAGATGTTTTATTGATGTTGTTCCTAATTCTTAAATCTCAATGAAATAATACAAGATTATAAAATGACATTAGGGTGGCAATATACACTGAAGCTATTTTTAGCTTATATTGAATAGTTATTATTACTTCATGGAAGTAAATTATTAAATTGTATAATATTATGATCCTCCTAATAATTAATATGAATATGATAAATTAACTAATCATCTCATGGAAACTAAAATCATGTTTTGGTGTAAAGTATAATGAATCTTTTTAGTGTCTTAAATGGCATAGGTTAATAGTTGTTGAAATTCTAATTGTTAGTATAATTAGCTGATGTTTATAAAGTAATGAATCATAGAAGCACAACATAATTATAAATCATATAAATGATAATTAAGAGGTATGTGTTTCTTATAGAAAGGACCATTTGATAAGTAATTAACATTTGACAGATATAAGTCTCTACGTGGCAAATTATGGGATGGTCTAGTAAGAATAAGTAACCATTATAATAAAAACCATAATATTCACTTATGACCTTGATAAATATTATAATAATTTAATTTAATTTAATTTATATAGTCTATTGTTATGTGTAGAATGGACACACATATTATGATGATACCTAAACTTATAAATCATGGTATAATGATATAAACATGGATAGTACTATAATGGGTTCTTTTTTTACATAGAAATTATTAAATACATATTCATGTTGTAATTTTATGGATATATAGGTGAATTTTTAAATTGATAAACTTATTCACATGTACTCCATTGATTATTTTAGTTAAAAAATATATTTCTTATTCATTATGAACCTTGATGTATAATAGTATGTTTTATGAAGAAGAATTGATTTCATGTAAGGATGATATTTCCCTTGCATCCCAAGTACAATGGAGGGGTGAATAATCTATCCTAACCTATAGCTAGACTTATATAGATTTGAGTCTCTTAGATAGAATAAGGACACCTAGGTGGTCCTATTGGGAAGGTGTCTGCCACCATATAATTCTAAGCTTATTGATATAAATCATATATCAATACACCTTGAACTTAATGTAGATTTTTTAGGGTAATAATATTCTTCATAGAATATTCTAAGGATAATTACTCTAATTAAGGGTTACATGTACATAAAACTAGTTATGGGGATTGTGGAAGGCCATGAAAAACTAGGTTACATGTATTAATCTTGATCCACTAATTCCATTATGAATTCTAAAATTAGGGATGCTAAAAAAAATTAGGGAGGTAGTTTCACATATTTTATAAGTAAAAATCAAAAGGAAGGTTAGAGGAATTGGAAGGAGTCTTTCTACACCTCTCATTTACCACTAATTATTTTGTTGAATATATTATAGTGGCACATTTATTTTATTTTTAGTATTGGTTTGTATGTGTGAAAAATAAGTGGTCAATTTCTTATTTTCCAAGATGATGTACTGCATATAAAAAACATGTTTAGGAGATGTAGGAGTGAAATTTAAATAGATGGTTCATGTTTATAATTCCCATATTGTATAGGTTTATGAGGTTCACTCCATGAATGGTTGATATCGTATGGTTATTTTTTGTAGTTCTCACACTGAATTCGGCTGATGATGTTCTTGATAGTGAATGGTTGATGAGAGTTGATGATATTCTTTTTATAATTCCATTAAGTCTTATGAAACATAAATTACCATGTAACTACTAAGGAATGGAATGTTAATAAATATTAATCCTCACATTCATTTTTGAACATTATAATGTGAAAAATTACAAGAGTAATAATTCACTAATAGATATAATTGGTTAGTTTTATAATATAATAGTTGAGAGTCATATTAGTGTGTGTGTAGCAACAATATTATGCATATAAGTTTATTATTATTAATGAGTGATCATATGGATATGATGATCCACATCCCTTCTTAGGGATATGTCTCCCTACTGAGGTGATCATCACACGCCACGTGTCTGATTGGGAATCGCCTAGGGTGCTTCAATGACTAGCTATATAGGGGTCTGAAAGAGGACCTAAATCACTCCAAAGCTTTTGGCATGACAGCCAATCCTTCTAGTCCCATGGAAGTTGGTGAGCATGATCCATACATCCCTTCTCAAGGATAGCGATACACTACTAGCACGTGTCTAACCAAGTTATGCCTTAGGTGCTTTAGTCCCTGGGCCATTTAGTGGTCTAGAATAGGACCCAGGTCACTCAAAAGCTTTTGGCATGATGGCCAATCCTTCTATTGGTATCAGAGCTAAGTCTCAAGGTTGAGTCTTATAGAATCTAGTGGGCATGATCCATACATCCCTTCTTAGGGATAACAATACACTATTTCCACATGTCTGATTAGGTTCTGCCTTAGGTGCTTCAGTCCTTAGGCCATATAGTGGTCTAGAAGAGGACCCAGATCAATCTAAAGCTTTTGGTATGATGGCCAGTCCTTATATTGGTATCAATGCCAAAATATCTACAGTGATTTGGGTCCTCTCCCAGACTACTATATGGCTCAAGGATTGAAGCACTTGACGTGAAACTTGGTCAGACATGTGGCAACAGTGTATCACTATCCCTGAGAAGGGATATATGGATCATGCCCACTAGCTTCCATGGGACTCAACCTCAAGACCTAGCTCTGATACCAATAGAAGGACTATCTATCATGTCAAAAGCTTTAGAGTGATATGGGTCCTCTTCTGGACCACTATATGGCCCAAGGACTAAAGCACTTGAGTTGAAACCCAATTGGACAGATGGAAAGAATGTATTGTTATCCTTGAGAAGGGATATATGGATCATGCCCACCAACTTCCATGGGACTTGACCTCAAGACCTAGCTCTGATACCAATATAAGGATTGGCCATCATGCCAAGAGCTCTAGAGTGATATGGGTCCTCTTTTAGACCACTATATGGCCTAGGGACTAAAGCACCAAAGGAAAAACCTAGTCAGACATGTAGCAATAGTGTATCACTATCCCTTAGAAGGGATGTATGGATCATGCCCACCAGCTTCTATGGGACTCAACCTCAAGACTTAGCTCTGATACCAATAGAAGGACTGGCCGTCATGCCAAAAACTCCAAAGTGATTTGGGTCCTCTTCTAGACCCCTATATGGCTAGTCACTAAAGCACCTAAGGCAATTCTTGGTTAGACACATGGCATGTGATGATCACCTTAGTGGGGAGATGTATCCCTAAGAATGGATTTGGATCATGCCCACTAGCTTCCATGGGTCTCAACCTCGAGACCTAGCTCTGATACCAATAGAAAGACTAGCCATCATGCCAAAAGCTTTAAAGTGATCTGGGTCCTCTTCCAAACCACTATATGGCCTAGGGACTGAAACACCTAAGGTTATGGATCATGAATAGAAGGACTAACTATCACACCAAAATCTATATACTGATTTGCGTCCTCTTCTAGACCACTATATGGCCCAAGGACTAAAGCACCTAAGGTAGAACTCGATCAGACACGTGGTAGTAGTGTATCGGTATCCCTAAGAAGGGATGTATGGATCATGCCCACTAGCTTCTATAGGACTTGACCTCAAGACCTAGCTCTAATACAAATAGAAGGACTGACCATCACACCAAAAGCTCTAGAGTGATTCGGGTCTTCTTCTAGATCCCTATATGGCTAGTCACGAAGTGCTTGAGGTGATTCTTGATCAGACATGTGGCATGCGATGATCACCTTAGCAAGGAGACATATCATTGAGAAGGGATGCGGATCATGCCCACTAGCTTCCATGGGTCTCAACCCTGAGACCTAGCTCTAATACCAATAGAAGGATTGGCTATCACATCAAAAGCTCTAGAGTGATCTGGGTCCTCTTCCAGACCATTAAATGGCCCAAGGATTGAATCACCTAAGGTAGAATCTCATCAAACACATGGAAACATTGTATCACTATCCTTATGAAGGGATGTATGGATCATGCCCACTAACTTTTATGGGACTTGACCTCAAGACCTAGCTCTAATACTAATAGAAGGACTAGCCATCACACCAAAAGCTCTGGAGTGATTTGGGTCCTCTTCTAGATCCCTATATGGCCAGTCACAAAGCACCCAAGGTGATTCCTGATCAAACACATGGCGTGCGATGATCACCTCAATGGGGAGACGTATCCTTGAGAAGGGATGTGGATCATATGATGAGTTATTTATAGAGATATGAATCTCCATATTTATAATAAAGACTTTTCCAATGTGTGTGTGGGTATCTATCTATCTCTTTCTCTCTCTTTGTGTGTGTGTGTGTGTGTGTGTGTGTGTGTGTGTGTGTGTGTGTGTGTGTGTGTGTGTGTGTGTGTGTGTGTGTGTGTGTGTGTGTGTGTGTGTGTGTGTGTGTGTGTGTGTGTGTGTGTGTGTGTGTGTGTGTGTGTGTGTGTTTGTGTGTGTGTGTGTGTGTGGGTGTGTGTATCATGCCCAAATGATTTATGAAATAGAAAATAATATAACTTGTGTTAATATTTTTATCATTATGTATTTATCTCCATTATTTATTGCATTGTTTAATATTTGTATAAGCACTTCAAGAAGAATCAAGACCATCCACCATGGACCAAGTATTTGAGAAGGTAGTTAAGTAGGAAAATTTTTTTGAAATCACTTGCATAGTTCAGATAAAAGATTAAAAATAAGTTTTTTAGTTATAAGACACCCTTAAATAATAATAACTAAAAATGGAATGGAGATTCTACGAACCAATTTAATAGTTACAATGCGAGAATCAATAATACTTTAGGGAATAAGAAACTAGGAGGTAGTTTTAGAAAAGGATTAAAGGGTAAAAATTAGGTTGAGATAAAGTGGCCACCTGGTATATGTTTCACATGTGGAGGAGACCACTATTCCAAGTGTTTTCCTTAGTATAAGATATATGGAAAAAATAAGAATACATCCACATCTACATCTCATCAGGGAAGCTTTCAATAGGGTATTCATATAGTAATGGATATTTTTTTATTATAATTTCAAGCCTCTCCCATTAAAGTATTAGGTACTTTTTTTGGGCATCTTATTTCTATTTTGATAGATACAAGAGATATTGAATGTGTTATCTCTCCTAGAATTCTAAGTAAATTATCTAGGAAAGTTGGTATTATGGCAAATGTTTGGTTAGTTTAGTATGGTAATGAGTCCAACGTCAAGGTCAATAGATGTCTTATTTAGGATGAAATAAAATTACCAAATTTCACCATGATTTTTTATTTTTAATTGACTCTCTATGAACAAATCCAAAGTTGATTGTTTGATTAATAAGGTTAAGTGTTTAGATGATTTGAAAAACTAAACCCAAATCCAAAGATATTATAAAGAGTAGAAAATTAGGAAAATTTTAGCCATTCAGTTGAATAATGCTCAGAAAAAGGGATGTCAAGAATTTCTAGTTAATATGGATGAAATTGATGAAGCTAAGGAACCTACTTTGGAACACTATCCTTCTATACAAGAGTTTTGGGATATTTTCCTAGAGGAATTACCAGGTTTACATCTCAAAAAGGAATTTTTATTTGTGATTGATATCATTCTAGAGTTATAAATACAATCTAAGGCTCCTTATAGAATGAAAAAATTGATTTAGTTGATTTAAAGCTATAAATTTAGGAGATGTTGGCCAAAGGATTGATTCAATCAATTATTTCACTATGGGGTGAACCTATTATCTTTATCAAGAAGAAAGAAACCATTTGTTTGTGTATTGACTACAAAATTATTAACAACTTAATGATCAAGAACATGTATCATTTACCTCACATTGATAATATTTTTGATCAAATGCATGGTGTAATAGTATTTTTAAATATCGATCTTCATGTTGGGTACCATCAGTTGAGAATTTGAGAGGAGGATATTCTAAAAATAGATTTTAAGGTTCATTATGGGTATTAAAATTTCATTAACTTTCTCTTATATTTAATGAATGCACTTGTAGCATTCATGAATTTCATGAATAGTGTGTTTAGGTTCAGGGATTATCTTGATCAATTTGTACTAGTCTTTCTAGATTACATTATCATCTATTTTAAAAGCAAAGAAGAGCTTGTTGAGCACTTGTGTTTAGTCTTGAAATGATTATAAAAGCATATGGATATAATTTATGGGAAGTTGTTAAAGTGTGTTTTTTATTAAAAAAGAGTAAAATACTTGGAACAAATTATCTCTACCAAAAGAATTTTAATCGATCCATCTTAGATTAGAGCCATTATGAATTTCCCAACACCTAAAAACGTTCATGAGGTGTATAGTTTTATAGATTTAATAGGTTAATATAGGAAGTTTGTACCAAATTTATCCAAAATAAAAAATATAAACACCTCACTTAAATGTAAATAATAGCATTTTTTTAGTTCAATAAGTGTGAATAAGCCTTTCAATTATTGAAAAAGAGGCTTACTTTAGCACCAATATTACATAATTTGATTTCAAATGGTCACTTTGTAGTTATAATAGATGCATCTAAAGATGGTTTAAGAGGATTTATTATGTAGGATGGTTTAATTTTGGCCTATGAATCTAGGAAATGAAATCCTTATGAGGTAATTTATGCTCCTCATGACCTAGAAGTATCTTACATATTCTATGATTTACAAGTTTAGAGGCATTATTTATTGGGAAAGCCTTTTGAGCTTAAAATTGATAATTTATTTATTAAGTATATATTAACCCAACCTAAACTTAAATATAGTTAGAGGTGATGGTTAGAATTTTTGTCAAACTATGATTTCAACATTAACTACATTAAGGGCAAAGATAATAGAGTTATAGATACCTTTAGTAATAAAAGGTACATTGTAATTTTGGGCACAATAAGCATTACTTTTTGATAACAAGTAGTAAAATTCTCACCTATAAATAAATTATATAAGTATATTAATAAATCTTTGGCTAATAATTATCAAGATCATAGATAGTAAGGTTTTCAATTAAAAAACAATAGGCTTTTGAGGTATAATGATACAATATATGTACCTAACAGAGAAAATTTGAATAATATTATGCTAAATGAATTACACAATGATTCATATTTAGGACATATTAGAGTGAATAATTTAGTATCAAAATAAATACCATTGTATTTCTAGAAAGGAATCAAAAAAGATGTAGTAGATTTTGTATCTAAATGCTTGAAATGTTAGCAATTTAAGGATGAACATATACATCTTAATGGGTTGTTGTACCCATATTTCATACCATAATGTAAGTGGAAAGTTATTAGCATGTACTTTGTCTAAGATTTTCCTATGTCTAAAAATTATCATGACATGATATTGGTAGTTGTGGATAAACTTATCGAGGTAGCTCACTTCATTCTAGGTAATTTAATAGATGATGCACCAATGCTTACCAAAATGTTTTTGAAATTTTTTTATAGATTTCATAGGTTTCCAAAAAATATTATTTTAGATAGGGACCCTATGATGACTTCAATATTTTGGAAAACTCTCAATTCAGCTTTAGGAACATAGCTAAATTTCAATACAACTTACCATCTAGAAATAAATGGACAAATAGAAAGAATAAACTAGGTCTTGGAAGATCTTTTTAGAATGTATTGCATGGACTAGTAATAAAAGTGGGAATAATACCTATGATTGGTTAAGTTTTCTTATAAAAACTCACACCAGTCAATTTTAAAAATGGATCCTTTTGATGCATTATATGGTAGAAGGTGTAGAACACCAATCAAATATGATAAGTTGGAAGATATAGTGGTTTTTGTGCCTAATATGCTTGTAAAAATGGTAGAACAAGAAAAATTAATAAGGAAAATTTTAGATAAATCTAAATATAGGCATAAAAGTTATGTTGATCTGAAAAGAGTAACAAGTCAATTCTCAATTGGAAATTTTATATATATATATATATATATATATATATATATATATATATATATATATATATATATATATATATATATATATATATATATATATATGAGTTAAATCCCAAAAGAGTGCTATTAAGTTTGGGAAATTAGCAAAGTTGTCACCAAGATATGTGGGAACCTTTGAGGTTATATAAGTGTTTAATGTTGTAGCATATAGACTTGCATTTCCACCAACTTTAACTTAAATGTATAAAACATTTCATGTATCTTATCTTAAGAAATATATTGTTGATCCTACACATTTCTTGGATTGAAATGCATTATAGGTTCATAATCTAGAGGTGGTCATAATATAGCCAATTAAAATAATTGATACTCTCAAGCTTAATCTATGTAACATAGAAGTATGATATGCAAGGTGTAGGAGGACCAATATTTTGAGGATAGTGCTACATGAGAGGAATATGAGAAAATTTTGAGGTTATTTATTCACTTATTCAAATAATATTTATGTTGAACATTATTTATATTTCTTCTAAACATTGGTTTTATTTATAAAAGTTTTGTTTGAAATAAATGTCATTGGTACAATAACATACTTTAAAGGGAATGATGCCACATCATGTCCCAGTCTAACAAAATTACTTAAATATTGATAGTGGATTATGAGACTAATAATTTTTAATTCAAAATTTTATGCTTGATTTAGGCATGTATGTTATATGGTTCAAAATTATATTATTGTAATAGGTAAAATCACTAATTGGTGGTGGGGGGGGGTGAATGAATCAATATATTTCAAAAATTCAATCTAAATCCTTCAAACCCTTAGTCATACACCATAATCAGTCAAGAAGTAAATAACTCACTCATAAAAATGAACATGAAAGATAAGCAAAATAACATGAGATCTATGTGGAAAACCTTCTTAGGGGAGAAAACCAACTCTCAAGCCTAAAAACACATGGAATACTTATCCTCTAAGATGATTACAAACATGAGACTTTATTGAAGTAGCCACTTCACAAGGAGCACCAACCCCTAAAGATGACAAGCACTAACTTATCTAAGATGTTGACCACCAACACAACATTGATTAAATGAACTCTATAAATTTAATTGCTTCTCAATCTGATAGAGAAACCATAAAAAAAACCCTCCTTCAATCTTCTTCACTTTTTCAAACCTTCACACATAAGCAAGGCATATAAAACCACCTTTTTGATCAATCTACACACCACTTGTTTTCATGCATCAAAACTATAAATTCAATATTATAATTATAACCACAAGGTCATATATGCAATCCACACTCTGATATTCCTCTTAAGACATCCACATGGCTCTCACAACCTTCACAAATATTTTTCTCATCTACACACACACACACACACATAAAACATCAAAAATAACCCATATGATTATATAGTCAAGATATGATTATATTATATGGATTAAACCTTTAAGACCTTTTCAATGCCTATGAAACCTTTAGGACATCAAATTGGTCATATATAGTCAAGATATTTTGACTTTCCATATTTGATTATGGGTATATCATGACAAATAATGACTTATTATAAGCCTTAGAAACTTATTTAACATCTCCATACTCATTTTCTTCCTTAAATCTACTCAGAACACCTTTAACTTACCTTTACAAGATGGTCACTCAAACTACCAATGTATTTTAAAAACATAGACAACTTCTAAGCCTTTGTCCATACTGAAGATGGATTTTTAAAACCTCTAAAATCCATATAGATAGTATTCATGGAGTCTAAAACACTCTCCAATATTCAATTTATCTTGAAACATCAAGACACTATCAATAACAACTCAAATATCATTCTTGGATCACTTATAAACCATGGTGAAACACACAATCAACTTGGGATCTCAATATCTTTTATTGTATAAACATTCAAATATTATAATTAATTTTTATAGATGTGCCTTAAAGTCCTATTCAACTTTTTTTACTCCATCAAGAAATTTGTCCTAGATTAAAATATATTAGCAAAATACTACGGACTAGTTTTTCCCTTTATCAATTCAAATGCCAATGGTCACTATGTAATGCAAACATTACAGACACGTGTCTTCATCTCATGCTCTCTATAATCTAGGTTAATTACACTCTATTAATATCTTTAGAATTATCTTTGTATTTACCTTACATCTCTCACCATTTATTTTATATCCTTGCTTCTGATATCAAGCCACTTGGCAACCTTGCATGCCCTCTGCATACCCTCTAGTCAATCACCAATGAACTTCCACCACTTAGCATCCTTGTGCATCTTCTAAGTAATTTATTAACTTATTGACTCAATACACTCCATTAGATAATAATATACACAATCATACACTCACCATTAATCTCTATATGATAGGTTTCATGCTTATCATTAGATCTTTATCACTTGATTAAATGCTCACTATAGGTCTGTCTTGACTAATTGACCCTGGACTTTAACATAATTAAACTTGATGGTCTAGCACATCATAGTTTTCAAGAGAAAATTTTAAGGTTTATATCTTGAGATAAAAAACAATTCAAGAATCCAAATCTTTAAGGTACCTTCTTGGCACTATAAACAATATCTCTATGAAAACCTTTGACCATTGTTGGCTTTTTGAGTACCAGCATTAAATGCATAAACTTGTTGGTTTATACATATCTACATGATGTGAAGTGATAGGTTGGCTTCTCTTAAGCTAGAATATACATGTTTATCTTTCCAAATGATCAAATGACACACTAGAACGTCACCAAGATATCTATGGATGCCTCATAATCTCTTATTTATCCTTATTGATTTACACATATGGCACTCTCTAAGCTATCAATCTGATCACTTTTTCTTATCTATCAAGATGACTTAATTGAACATAGACCTTCATATGACTACTATAATGAATGCCATTTACTTTCATAGTCTATCTAAGTATTAATAACACCCCATAGGGTCTATACAATGTAACCATACCATCAATAACATCCACCATCTATCTATCAAAGTCAAACATTGAACAATCATGCAATAACACTAAAGCACATTGAAGCAAACTTTGTCGTTGTCATTATATCACACATGACACCTCATCAACATCTTGGGTCACCTTGGAGACATCATTAAATAAACTTCAACAATATCCCCCTTTGTCATTGATGTCAAACACCAATACAAAGCTTATGCTCAGACTCTATCTCTCTCTTCAAACACTTTCTCCCCCTTTGACATAATGATAAAGTGGGCTCAACTTCTAATCTTTTGGACTTGAAAAGACTTCAATGACTAATAATAAGAAAGGACCACCTCAGAGAGATTATATAGACTCTCCTTAATATTGTGCATAACTTTTCTTACCTCGAGCTTCTCAAACATGCTCTATGACTACACTCTTATTTGATCTTATATAGCTTCTATGAACACAAAACATACAATAACATCAAAAAATACATGAACTTACATTGAAAACATTAAGAGGGAATATACCTAAGTCACTTGATCTTATGAACCCTTTGAGCACCTTGTCCTTTTGGATAAAAAAGACCAAAAAGTCCACTTCTTCATACTAGCCTTCCTTAGAGGCCTTATAGGCCTACTTAGACCTTGTAGATCCCATAATTTTATATTTATAAACTTTCATGGCTTGAAATTTCATATCTAGAGCATTATCATATGACCCCTCATGCATGCCAAAATTCAACACTTAGTTCTTCCTTTGCAACATACTTCATTCATAAACCTACTAGCCAATTAACCCTCTATTTTCATAAATACTCCTCCATGGAACCAACCATGTACTTAAATAAAACTATGAAATACTTTTTGAGCACCCATTTGGCCATTTCAATTGATTAATCAACCTCACATATCAAATCATTAGGCAAACCATTTTTCAATATGAACAAAAAAACTAAGTTTATAAGAGAAACTTGGTCAAAACACCATCTCTAATACTTTTCTCACATTTGGAGGTCATCAATACACACATCTATATCAAATTTTGAGCTCAGAATCTTTTGGGAACCCATACTTCCTATAACATGGTTTTTTGACATGCATACCCTTAAGCATAAATTGGGAAACCCGAGAGCAAACAAAATTCTCCAATTACACACAAAATACCTTAAAAACTTGAAATCACCTAGAAAAAACTTGAATGACGTCAACACACCTTTATATCCCACTAAGACACCTTGATAAATTGTAATTCTTCAAATGACACCTAGAAATCTCCATACCTAGCCTACAAACCTTGCACATACAATAGTCAACATGCCAAAACACCAAAAACTGATCATGACAACATTATGACATCACCAATCCACCTCATGTACTTTGAAAAACCAAGATCAACTGATCTCAATTCTCTTTTGTCTTCCAAGACCAAAAAATCATCAAATTTGCAAGATTGACACTCACTAGGTAGTGAGCACTAACAAAAATTGTCAAACTCCATAAATGACCATAAATAACTCTTTTAACCAAATAAATACATGAAACCTCATGGATTACACTTGTTCCAATATTCTTCACACTCCATAATAACCTTGCCTTAATTATACAAAGTTTGACCTACTAATCCTTCCATCAAAAATTGACAAGAAATCACCTTTAGGACCAAAGCCCTTGAATACTCTTAGAGCATACTAGAACAATATCAACACACATGTCTTATGAAAATAAAAAAATTTGACAACTAACCATCATAACACTTTGAATTAGTTACATAAAACTCTTTTCTCCCCCTTAACCAAGCACATCTTCTCATGACCTTTCTTGTCCTGTAATATCAACCTAAACTCAACTATCATCTACTATGCTTCTTTTTACTAATAAGTGTCTCTTTGAAGCCTAGATAGAGACACCCTGAACCCACAATGTCGTATAAAAATGTGAAAGTAGGAGTTTCCCAAAACTCCTCATATTTTCTCTCATTCTTGGACAACTTGAACTGATTAATCTTCTTCTTATTCTTTTACTTAATTGGATCAGCTTGTTTATCTTTTTTATGACTTTCCTTTTCTTCTAGGATGGTATTGAAAATACATGGAGAAAATAAATATTCTTGGCCTACCTTTTCACTTGAAGCATCAGTCTCACATTTCAAAGCATCAACACTTGACATTGCCAATTAGTATTCCTTGTGTAAAACATGCTCAACAATAATAGGATGTTTACTTATATTTATACAGACCTCAGAACTAGTCTTAACTAGTACCTTATTCTTCTCCTTGAGTTTAATCTCTTAATTTACAAAATTAGTAGATAATGAGATATTTTGATTCTCTTCAACCTTTGTAGTATTTACCACTTCAACAAATAGACCACTTGCACCTTCAGACTAATCATGGTACATACTTTCCACTTTTGTTTTCCATATTTTATCTCGCCTTCTACCTTGCACTCTGGGATCCTAAAATGACTTATTCTGACTTGATGTCCTTTGTTTGCATAGTTTAACAATGTGATGAATTGCTAGACAATTGTAGCAAACCACTCTTCTTGATGTAAACTCAACTTGTCTTACCTTATTAGGACAAAATATTGCAATGTGTCCTACGTCATGACAACTATAGCACTCACTTTGACTCACATCACTTTATTGATGATTCCATTCATAGTTCCAAGTAAATTCATTCTTGGAAGGTCTTTTACACTCTCTAGCCTTATGACCAAATTGATTATAAGTGTGTCAGTAACCATTAAAGTTTGTATACCTTATTGCATTTGGTTGTCTAATTTGATTTGTATTCTTTCTATTAGTAACTTCATTTCTTGACTAAATGATTATCTTCAAAGTATAATTGTTCTCATTCACAAAAGTCTTCAAGTCATCATGAGTAGTATTCTTTTGTTCTTTTATGTATCCAAGACTAGTTATATCACTTGCACTTTTTTGACTACTCAAAATTTTATCTACATTAATTGACCCCTTTTCAAAATTCATAAATTAATTCACTTGAATTGAAGTATTTTTCAACTCATCTATTAAAGGAACAATGTTAGTTACATACCATAAACATTCAACTTCTTTGGCCTTCAAGTTTGCATTCACAGTCTCTAACTAATTATTAAGAATTTTGGCTAAAATTTTTATACCCTTTGAAGTCATCATCTATTCTTGCCTCAAAAACATTGAATTTCACCTCATATTCATTTATTTGATACTTCAACTTCTTGGTTTTCTTCTTCTCAATCTTGATATCTTCAAGGGAATTCATCAACTCATTCTCATAGTTTACCTTGTCTTCTTCATCATATGTATCACCTAGACCACCTCCAAACCATGTAGATTCTTCTTGATATGAGAAGTTATGTTCTTCATATATGAAGAGATATTAATATTTAATAGGACTATCATATTCATGATCATTTTCAAAATAAATACAATCATTCTCACCAAATGAGCTACAATATCCCTTAGTGTAGAGACTCCTCTTGTCCTTGTAATTTTTTTTTTTGGAAATTATACCTTTTAAAACTATTCTTGCTCTTATCAGAACTTAATTTATTCTTGTCATTGTCATGATCTTCTTCATGTTATTTATTATCATCTCCCTTATGGTTATGAGGACACTTATTGTCAAAGTGACCTATCTCTCCACTATTGAAACATTTGAAGGGAAGTTTACCCTTAAACTTGCCTGAACCTATTTTTAGTTTTCTTGTTAATAGAGATATTAGTTCATCATCATCGATATCTAAAATCTCATCATCCTTGACCTTATTACCTTAGAAATTCTTCTTTATCTTCTTTTCTACATTGAAATTTGATTCTTTTTTCGGTGGTTTATCCTCATTAACTCTCATCTCATAGGAAAAAAGAATGACATGCAATTCATCCATCTTCATTTTAGTGAGATCATGATTTTCTTCTATAGCATAAACTTTTGAGTAAAATTTGAAAGTGAGAGACCTTAATACCTTTTTCACTATAGTGCCTTCTTTAATAACCTGTCCCATGCCTCTGATCATGTTTAATACCTCATCAACTCTTAGAAGATAGGAATTCATATTAGCCTCTTCCTTCATTTTGAGACTTTCAAATTACCTTCGATAGGTTTGGAGTTTGGCCAACTTAAATTTTGAATATCCTTCATAAATGAGCTGTAATTTGTCCCAAATATCCTTTTTATACTTTAAAAGTATTACCTTGGTGAACTTAGCCTCTGAAAGACCACAAATGATATCATTCATAATTTTGGAATTGTTCTCACTTAGATTCTTGTCTGCAGCACTAGTTGGAGGAGTAAGTGGCATAAAATAGCCATCCAAAATATATTTCCTAGTGTTAAACCCAAATTAAATGATGTAGGTACTCATTATTACACTCTATAAAGCATAATTCGATTCATCTAAAAATAGAGCTTGCTTAATAAATAAACCTTGATAACTTGTCATTAAACCTAAGATTACCTTCAAGTGGTTAAACTTGTTCAGAAGGTCTTGCTCTAATACTAATTATTAGTGGTAAAATCACTGAGAGGTGGGGTGAATCAATGAATAAAGATATTTCAAAACTTCAATATAAATCCTTCAAACCCTTAGTCATGCACCATAATCAATCAAGAAGCAAATAACCCACTCATAATAATGAACATGAAAGATAAGTAAGATAACACAAGATCTATGTGGGAAACCATCTTGGAGGATTAAAAACACTCTCAATACTAAAAAGTCATGGACTAATTGTCCTATAATATGATTAAAAACATGATACTTTAGTTAATCACAGACTTGAAAAAGAGCACCAACCCCTAAAGATGGCAAGCACCAACTTGCCTATGATGTTGAGCACCAACACAAAATCTATGAAATAAACAACTCCAAAACTATAATTGCTTATAAATATGATGTAAAAAAAATTTAAAACAACCTCCTTCAATCCTATTAAATTTTTTAAACCTTCATATATAATTAAGGCATCCAAAACCACCTTTTGGATCAATCCACACACCTTCATTTCTTCTCATGCATCAAACCTATAAATTTAACATCAAAATTATGACCACAAGGTCATATATGTAATCCACACTTTTATATATATATATATATATATATATATATATATATATATATATATCTCAATACATTAACACATATATCACATACTCCACAAATATTTTTCTCATCTACACACACACACACACACAACATTGTAAACAGCCTAAATATACCTTGTACTTATACCACTTTCTTGGTCTGACCCATCTTAGATGGATATGATGCTTACCATACTTATTTTAAACTTTAAATAGGTTTAAAAACATATTAAATGGGTGAAACACTCCACTCCATAGGTTGGCTATAGTCCTTAATACTCAAATCCTCCATTAGGCTTTAATGATACCCAAAACAATTAGGCCTTCACATCCACATGTTACTCTTGCAACCTCTTGGACCACCTTTAACTTCTACCAATGCTTATAACATATCAAAAATATATCCAATATACCCTTTATCACTCCCTCATGGGTTAATACCATTTTTAACACCAACTGTAACACTTTAACCTACTAATTAGGTCTCGTCCCTTTTTAGGCCTTCATACATAGAAAACATAGTCTCAAACTTCTGAAGAAACTACTCAAATATGTCATAAATACATATGATTAGATCACATGGTTGAAACCTTAAGGAAATGTAAAATTCCTTCATGTGATTTAGATAATATAACATGGGATCTAAGCACTAAAAACAATTCTCTCAAAATCACCACTCAGACTGGTCATATATAGTCAAAATATAGTCAAGCTATTTTGACTCTTCATTTTGTATCAAGGGCATATCATGAAAAAAAATGAATTTTTGTAATATTTAGAGACTTATATAACATCTTAATACTCATTTTATTCCTTAATTTTTCTCAAAACACCTTCAACTTACCTCTGTAAGATGGTCACTCAAATTGCCAATGTATTTTAAAAACATAGACAACTTCTAAGCCTTTGTTCATATTGAATATGGATTGGTGAAACCTCAAAAATACAAAAAAATATTCTTCATTATGTCTAAAACACTCTCCAATATTAATTTCATCTTTAAACATCAAGACACTATCTATAACAACTCAAATATCCTTCTTGGATCACTTATAGACAATGGTCAAACACATAGTCAACTTTGGAGGTTAATATATTTTAATGTAAAAAAATTAAAATATTCCAATAAACTTTTCTATATGTTCCTTCAAGTCCTCTTAAACTTTTATTTTAACTCCATTAATAAATTCATCTTATACCAAAATATATTAGCAAAATACTATAGACTAGTTTTTCCCTTTGCTAATTCAAATGCCAACAGTCACTGTATAATGTAAACATTATAGACACATGTCTCCATCTTGTGCTTCCTAAAATATACATAAATTACAATCCATAAATATATGTATAAGTATCATATTATTTACCTTAAATCACTCACCATTGATCTTATATCCTTGCTCCTAAGATTAAGCCACTTGGCAGCCCTGTATGCCCTCTGCATACCCTACAGTCAGTAACCAATGAACTTCTACCAATTAGCATCCCCACACATCTTCTAAGAACTCTATTGAATTTTTGACTCAATACACTATATTTTATCATAATATACATGATCACATGCTCACCATTGATATTTATATGATAGGTTTCATATTTGTCATTATATCTTTATCGCCAGATAAAATTTTCACCATAGATTTATCTTGACTAATTGACCCCAGACTTCAACATAGCTAAACTTGATGGTTTCTAACACATCATAGTCTTCAATATCAAATTTTAAGTTTTATATATTGAGCTATAAAACACTTCAAGATTCAAAATCTTTAGGGTACCTTCTTGGCACTATAGACAACATCTCCAATAAAAACCATTTACCACTGTTGACTTTCTAAGTACCTGGATTAAATGCACAAACTTGTTGGTTTATACATATCTGAATGATGTGCATTGATGGTATGGATTATCTTAAGATATAATATTCATGTTTCTCTTTCCCAATTATAAAATGACACAATATAACTTCACCAAGATATCTATGGATGTGTCACAATCTCTTCTTTATCCTTACTGATCTGCACATATGCCATATACTCTCCAAGATATCAATCTGATCACTTTGTCTTATCTATCAAGATGAATTAATTGAACCTAGACCTTCATATGACTACTTTAAATAATTATATTTAATTCCACAAGAACTCCAATAATTCATAACACCCCATAGGGTCTTTTTAACATGACCATACCATCAATAACATCCACCATCTACCTATCCAAGTCAAACACTAAAGAACTATGCAAGAACATTGAAGCACATTGAAGCATACTTTGTAATTGTAATTATATCACACATGAAACCTCATCAAAATCCTTTATCACATTAGAGATATCATTGACAAACCTCCAACAATTATTTATTTTATGATCAATATTATCATTGGATATATATTTAATATGTCATATTATGCTTTATAATCATGACTAATTTAATTGCCAATTATTGCATTCAACAGTTTATTTATATTTATATATTGATGACTATTATTATTTGATACTAACTTTTCATTTTATTGAGGTGTTTTTAGGATTGTTCCACCCTCATAGGTAGTATAGATGGAGATTATCATCAGAGAGGGGGTGAAGATACAAGTATTTTGGGTTGAGAGAATTTCATTGAACCTGCACACACCACGTCTAATTGTTTGAATGAAATGAATATTTATTACCTTGGTTATTTGATATTAGATTTTTTTTGTTTACATTAATGAGTGAATTAACTATCATGATTCACTTAGCATTCCTTGCATTAATTATTTATGTTCTTAAATCTCTATAAGAATTCAACTATGCTTTGATAATCTTGACTACATTCTAGTTATTAGAGATTTGAGTGTCATTTACCTTATTTTTTTACTTTATTTATATAATTTTTATGGGTCTCCTTATGCATTTTGGTAACATGGCATAGGAGATAAAATAGGTAAAATATCCTAAAGTAAATTGATTTAAATAAATTCTAAAACTTTTGATATTATTTTGGTTGTTATATCCACCGGCATATTACAAATTTGAAAGGTAAAGAAGCTAAGGTTTTATTTTGTTTGGTTGCTATAATTAAGGAAGTTGACTTCTCTTATGGAGAGTTGGAGGGTTTTTGTAGCTGCCATGCCTGGATTTAGTGTGAGACTACAAGCTAATGGTATAATGATGGAGTTTAAACATTGATTAAAATGAGTTTCATGATATTTACCTCATAAAAAAGAGGGAGAGCTTCTAGGACATACAAGTCATACATGGGTGATTTAAAATAATAAGAGAGAATATGAGGAATAAAATATCATGTTAGATAATATAAGGAAAAGGAGAGCTCATCCAAAGGGGATGAAGGCCTAGAATTTCATACATTGAA